>VZRX01014874.1:163207-556697 GCA_013398075.1 Notiomystis cincta
ACACCCGGTGGCAGCGTCCGGAAGTGCCGCGCCCGCGGCAGGGCCCCGAGGCCTCCGCGATGCCGGGGACGGCGGGCTCTGGTCCCTCAGCCAGCCGGGCTTTGGGCAAGCGGTGCTGCGCTGCCGGGGCCTGCTGCCCCCGGCCGGAGCACGGCACGGCGGCCTCGCTGGATATCGCTGCCAGAATGCCGCGGCTTCTGATGGCGGGGCATGAGTTTCCTGTGAGCGTGAATTACTGACGGGACAGCGAGTGATTGATAAAAGTATGTGGTACCCTAAACTCTGCGGCAGGNCACAAGGACTCATTTCACACTATGCTGCCAATTCTGATTTCTCATTCTGTCAGAATTGTGTCTGGTCCTGCTGAAGGACAGCAGAGTCCAACCCTAGCCTTCAATTTACATTATCTATTTCTAGGTAAGCTTAATTTTTACTTCCTTGAGAAGTACTGGCCTAGACCCACAGTTACTGGTTTCCCTGGGAGGCTTTTCTTGAGGCTGCCTGATAGGGAACACCCACATAAGTTTGAGATGGCCAAGCCCCAGGACATGTTTGAGTCTCTTGGGGCTTCTGACAGCAAGGACTCTTGTGTCAGAAGCAAGCTGCAAGCATTTCAGAGAATTATTGAGTGTTCGTGGTCAGAAAGGTGCCCCTTCTGTGTTGTGTTAGTGTTGAAAGGAGCTGGGGGAAACTGTACTTTAAGAGGCTCTTGGAAATGTCTGTTAGTATTGTTTTCTGTTTGGAGTGCTTATGTTTCACTGTAGTGCATGGTGAGAATTGCAGATGCTGAAGGCAGTAGATTTCTCTCTACAAAAGATTTTCTGTCTACAGCATCTCTTTCTGCTTTTGAGATATTTAGTGCATTCACTGTAGACTTCTAAATTTTCACTGCAGAAAGGAAACACATACAACAGTGCTATTCATAATTGCAGAATCCAAAATCAGCAATTTGTAAATTTCCTGGCACTATACAGCTGTTAAAATGAAATATATATATTTATATGTTTCAAATTGCTGGAGGTACAAAAGTAGAAGCATGTTAAAAATGAAATACTCTGACCAAAGATGTTCATAGCACTAAAAGTAAATTAGACCCTTAAACATATGCTCATTTTCAGAGGAGCCTGTTTTTATTTGATATGTTTTCTTGAAATTTCTGGGGAACATTGGGATACTTTTGAAAATTCTTTATTGCTTTCATGTAAGCAGAGATAATGGGTTAACAGCCAGTTACAATACTGATTTTTGAGTAAATTGCACTGCGTATGTTATGTCTAATAAGTACTAGATGCCCAGAAAAATAAATAAAGTTCTACTTTTAGGAAACTGAATTCATGACTGAATGAAATAAAGTTTCTTTCTACATGAACTGTTTCACATCATGGAAGACACCGTAGATTTTGCACTAAGCTTGATATTTTCAAATGAATATTTTAATTACAGTTAAACATTTTAAAAGGAGACTTTTACAGATTACCTGAACAAAATGTCTTTTGAGTCTTCAGTGTGCTTGAGAACTGTGAATTCACTGGCTCTGTAGTCCATGTAAGTTTCCATTACCTGTAAAATTTCAAGTCACAATTTCAAATCTAGCATCAGGTATCAAGATCTGAAAACTATGGGCTTAAGGCAGACTTTAATCTCTCAGTGTGCTATACCAGGTGTAACTTGAGGGGAGACTTCACTCATTTTCATGCCAGGAACCTGTGTGAATTTAATATCTAAAGTTTTGACAGCTGGACAGAGAGAAGAAGTTCTGTCCAGCCTCTTCACCTAACAGTGATGAGCTGCCCCTGGGACCTGCTAATTGGTGACCTGGCCCTGCTAGGCAGCAGCCTCGTCTAAGAGCAGTATGGATAACATTGACAGCTAATGCAGTCTCGTGATCTTCACTTGTTTCTCTTAGTATTAAATCCTGAAGGATAGTAAAATTCTGATTGCAAGCAGTGCAGGTGTTTCATGTAGCAAACAAGAAGGGTGCTTCACTTGCATATAGGAGTACCTCAGCTCCAGTGCTCTCAAATCCTCTGCCGGCTCAGTCCCTGTGACTCTAAGTGGGATCTCGGTGAATAAAGGACTTGACTTTCACTTGCAGGGTTTGAAGGGGAGTTCCGAGTCAAGTAACACTGAATTTAAAGTGTTTAATGCCTCGAGTCATCTGAAGGAGTAAATTATGAGAAGTCACAGTGGAGAATCAGATGTGATGGATTGGCAGAAGTCACACCGAAAGGAGTAACAGAGGCAGTGGATCGTGACTCGATACTGGTGTGGCCGGGAAGGCCATGGGGCAGTTCCCGTCCAGCCGGCCCGCAGCACACCGGGGCTGGGCCGGAGAAGGAGAGCAGAGCTGGTCACCGAGGCTGGAGAAGTGCAAGGTGCGCTCGGTGCTTTTTGTGCTTTGGACGCTGCCCGCGCCAGCCGCGCCCCGCTGTGCGGCAGCGGGATGTGCAGCCGGTGGCGCTGGGCGGCCCTGATCCTTGTGCCACGCGCCGGGAATGCCTTGTGAGCGGCCCGGCGCCCGCAGGAAGCGCTGGTGAGCCTCTCCCGCACACCCGGAGGGCAGGACTACGCCAGGCCGGTGCTGCTGCGCCCCAGTGCCGGTTGCTTTGTGGGGTTTGCGTTCCTGCGCCGCTCCCGGCGGCTCCCCCGGGGCCGGGCGCGGCCGGGGCGCCGCTGCTGCCCCGCAGCGACACCCGGTGGCAGCNGCATGAGTTTCCTGTGAGCGTGAATTACTGACGGGACAGCGAGTGATTGATAAAAGTATGTGTTACCCTAAGCTCTGTGGCAGTTTAAATTATCTTGTCATCGCTCCCAAAGTCAGAGATGAAGCGACAAGAGCAAAGTGGAGTGATGTTTCCTTGATGAGTTGTAATTAATCTGCGTTAGCGGCGCAATTGCTCAGCAGTTCGTGTTGTGGAAGGAAACTGAAGCCACAGTTCAGGGTGCCTGGTCCTCACATCTTATGAGGCAGCCTGTGTTCACCCTAGAAAAAAGTTGTTGTTAAGATTCCTTCCAGGCACTGAGGTGATGCACCAGATTTGATGATTCTAGATTTTTATTTAATCATTGTGGTTTATTAGTTAAAACAGTGCTGTGACAATGAGCTTCCAGCTCTTAAATGGCTTTATTGTTAAAGGTGGTTCCCTATAGCTTTATAGTCTGCTGCTTTTATGCCAGCATCAAAACGCAGGGGTGAGAGTAAGTAACTGGTCTTTATGTCTTGGTCAGGAATATAAAAGATTTTACGCTCTCTCAGGTTGGGTTGTTAACATTCCCTGATTGCAGTTACCACTGTTGTAATCTGAGGACAGGCTGGTAAGTAATAAACGCTGTTAAATTCCACTTAACTCTTATTCTGAAAGGAAGAAATGATGGTTCAATGAGGACTTAGTTTGATAATGGTTTAAGTTCTATTTTTCAGGAGCATAAAAGAAATCTTTTTTCAGAACCTAGGAGATGGTGCTTATCCACTTTTATATTGTACCTCTTGCAGAAAATAATCATGTGTGAGTAATAATCAGACCTTTTTAACTTGCTTCCTGCAATCACTCAGGAAAATATTTCAATGCATAGCACCTTTGATTATCTCTGGGCATAGAAACTCTGTCTATATTAGTGAGTGTCATCGACCAGCAGCACTGGGGCAGTGAAGCATTAGCAGGCTGAGGACCTGATATCTACAGCCATTCTAGGAATTTTCAAAATGTGGACTGACACTGGCCTTGCCCCATGGCTTGAATGCCTGTTGGCGGTTGGACTGTGTTATAGGCACTGCTAGAATGCTGCTTCAGATTTGTGTCACCCTAAAAAAGTGCTGGTCATGCATTTTGAGACTGTTGAGTAGTTACACAGACTCATGTCCAGGGAGCATGGACATCTGGGAGACTGGCTTCCAAAGAGCACTCCTGATCTGAATCTGAGACTCCTCCAGACACACTCACAGCCTTCCTCTCTGAGGCACCTTACGATGTGGAAAGACACATGCTGTGTTAAACACAAGCTTGAAATAAGTCTGGCTTGAAATAAAATGGCACCACTGTTTTCAACAAGTTTATTGGCTATTTAACAACTTCCACATCGTGGTAGTATCTCCCATGACATTATCTTACTGGTTTTGAGCTTGCAACCTCCAAATCATGTGGCCACTCCTGTTGCAGTGGGATGGCTGTTTGCTGATAAAAAACACTGAAGTGTTGGAATAAATTTGGTAGAAAAGGTTAGGTTTGGCCAATTTATCATTTCAGGTTTATATTAAAGTTGAATAATAGTTGAAACATCTTATTTCAACATTCTAAATGTGAGCTGTTCAATCAAATTTAAAATTTTCAGTTAGAGAATAAATGGCATTTCACTCAGTAAAAATTTTTAAAAGTAAAATCTTCAAAATATCTTAAACCCACTGTTGTTACAGTTGAACTAAACAAGTATTTTCATTGATGTTTCCAAAAATTAAACTTATTTTGTTTTATTTTATTTACCTATTCTACTAGTGTTATGATTGCTGGGAAAAATGTTAGTTTCATAGAATCACAGAATGACTAGAGTTGGAAGGGACCACTGGAGATCATGTAGTCCAGTCCCCCTGCCAAGGCTGGGTCACCTGCAGCAGGTGACAGTTTTATAAGTTCTCTAGAATATTTTAGAAGTTAATATTGGAGTTGTAAACCTTTCTTTTTAATTAGACTTGCAGCTATAGAATACTTGGCAGATACTAAAACATACCTATTAATATCTGATGATCTGTTTTTTCTTTTTTTTAAGCTGCCAGCTATTATGAACCTTCTTTTAAAAGCAGAACAATGCCCTCAGCCCTTACAGACTGAAGTGTATAACAATTAACAAACTAGATAAATTGTGTTTTAAAAGCCCTCTTGTTCTTCATGTCCTCAATAAATTAGGTTTCATTTCCTCAGAAATAAAAGCATTCTCTGTCCCATAGGAAAAGGGCAGGGATGATTCATGTGTAGGTTTGTGAGATTCTGATTGTTGCTGTTCTGTGGAAAGCTGGAAAAGTAGTGAGAAGGATTGCTCAGCAATTTGTGACTGATATAAAATATTAGTTTATGACTTTTATGGTGTCTTCTAATGAAATATTCTGGTTTTCATCGATCTTAACCTTTAAAATACTAAGAGTCTAAAACAATTGCATGGCCATAAAGAGACATCTAAAACAATTAAAAGCAATGCAGAGAATATGTGCTTGTTGTGGCTTTGATGATAAGAACATTTCCTAAGTGAACTGCTTTTCTCTAGAGAGAATCTAACCTCTGAATCACCATTTTAAGCATAAAAATAGCATCCCCCTGGTTATGTTGAGAGATATTTATTACAATTTTGTGAAAGTATAGTCATAGGCACAGTATAAATACAAAGGAGTTTTGGCTTTAAGGATGGATTAATTTAAAATAGAAGATGAGAGCATGGAGACATAGTCTTCAAATATCACTGGGTTTGGCATCTGTAAATTGTACTAAGATATATAAATCTCAGTATAGGCATATTGCAGTGGCTGAAATTTTTATTTCATAAATGAGCAAATGTTGATATAAAAGCATCATAACTCCTAAAATAATTTGTCATCATAGAGTAATTCCTAACTTTTTTGTTACTAGTTTTTAATTATTGTTGTATTTAATCCTCACAAAAATATTATTAATGAAATTTCTATTCCTTATCATGGTTGTGTCTGATAGCATAATAGAAATTCACCTTTTCCTTGCTATTTCATGATCACATATTTCTATATAAATCAAATCTGCCCATTTTTTAATGTTCTTTTATTTCCTCAATGCTTATTTAAACTCAAGCTCTTAGAAAGAAGATGGAGTACTAGTACCAGTTAGCACTTTCTCCTCCTGTTTATTCTGGATGTTTCTCTGCTGCTTGTATTGCCTAATCAGTTTGGTTTGGAGAAGCCTTGCCTCCACACATACGTACTGCTAGTATTTTATTCAAGAAGGAAAGAAAATGAAACCAATGAACTTCCCTGTTCGCTTGATAAGGCAGAATGCTTTTTCAAGGATTAAGACCATAATTTTCCTGCTGGAAAGCTGCTACATCTGCTTTATGAATAGGGACAGCTGTAAGGGAGTATTCCAGGAGTATGGGAAGGCTGCAGGTGTGGCTGTCTCGAGGAGTTTCGCTGTTGTGTCCTGGCAGTTCAGCCCCAGCCATGACATTGAGGCTGAACACTCACCAAAGAGATTTGAGGTTTTTTGGCCTTTTCCCCAGCCTTGAATCTCACCTGTGGACGATCTGTGTCATGAATTCCTGGACATACAGAGGGAAAGAATTACTCGGGCAGCTCTTTACAGGAACTACCTTGCTTGCAGACAATTCATGTTTTGAATTTAATTCAGAAATCCAGATTAGAGCACAGAAGAGTGTATAGGGTTGGGATACTCATCCTGAGATTTTGGGTCCATTAACCAGCTAGCTTTATAAATTTGGATATTTAACTACTTTGAATTTAAAATTATTTCAAGATTAATTTTTCAAATTGCCCAGGGTGACTAAGGGGCGATGACTAATACATCATAATACACTAATGATGTGGATGTCCTTTCCAGGCACCCAGATTTGAAAGTAAGATTTTGCAGAAATAAATGGCACATTCTTCAGTGATATCAAAAGTATTCCACACTCTATTTTTCTGTATGGCACAAAAGCCTTTACTTTAAGATACCGTATACTACAAAAATTTAAGTCCATGACATTTATTTCAGAAATATCAACATGGGAATATATAAAAGTGAAAAGAACACTCCTGTATTTCTGAACCTAAGAAAATTCCTTTTTCTTTCAGAATCCAGTTTACAAAATTACTGTCTCTGTGAATAAAAACATTGAACATAATTAGTTAACCAGAGTATTTTTTTTTCCCTAGCCTTAACCCAGAACAGTTTTACTTTCTTTAGGCTTTTCTACTGGAATAGCATCTTCTTCCCACTTTGGAATCTAAGTCACATTTACACAGAAATGAAACCAAAGTGGGGCTAGTAAAACATGTTTGTGATGTAGATCAGCTCTCTTCCCATTTATGAATGAGCAACATCTTCTGCACTCATGGAAAAGTAACATGAGGAAAGTATTTCATGTGTTTTATCTCTTCATGTGACCCAATAATTGGAAAAGAGGAGAGTGGCCCCCTATGACTTGACAGCTCTCTGTAGTTCACCAGTAATTCAAGGCAGAATATGGAATAGCTGTGGGAGGCTACTACATATTTATAATTGTTTGGGAACTGTGACAGCTTCGTTCTAAACAGTGATGGTCTTCTCTCCCTCTCCCTGTAAAGTTCACTGAGGTTATTTTCATGTTGTTTTTTTTTTAAAGCACAGGACATGTTTTACCCATTTGCATAGGATTTATAGAGATAAATTTGTAGAAAAATATGTCTATGTGTTTGTTTAATTTTAGGCACTGTAAATAGTCCTCTGGTTGTAAAGAGGGTGCTCAACACTGCATAAGGGTTAGGCGTGTGTGTAAGCCTCCATGAGACAGGTGGCCACTTGGAACTCCTGACTTCTCTAGATGGTTTAACACAATTCTGCTGCTGCTTTTCCCTGTGCAAGCCTGAAACACTGGAATCAGCAAATAGGTGCTGAACAGTGTCCTATAAGAGTACAGTGCAAGGTGGTTAAATATTAGGATGTTTCCTGCCAGGATCGACACTCTCAGGGCCATTTTCATAGACTTGTAGTTCTTCATAATCCAAACGTTCATGATGCCTTTGCCAGTGAAGTGCAGGGGTAAGAATGTGAACCAGGGCTCTGTTTTCCATGTTATTCCAGAAGTGGCACAGAGTGACCTGCAGTGAGTGCCCCATTTTACACTCAGAGAAGGACAATCACCTTCGGCCGCCGGGCTGGCTGCTCTGCTCCTCCAGTCCTGCAAGGGCTCAGCACTTGTCATTTTCTACAAATAACTTGCTATTTCTGTACATGGCCCTTGGTAATCATTTGCTAACAAGGGCAACAGCAATCATTTTAAGATTTGGGAAGAGGTGGCAAGAGCAATCCTCACTGATGCTTTTAAATCCAGGGCAGCCTGACTTGTGTTCATGGCTTGTGAAATGGATGGTGGCTGAGGAGAACAGAGGGCATGCACATACTGCATTCTGCTGCCACTTGATATTCCAGTTCAGGGCATCTAACCTCATTTCACTTGGAAGCTAATGTAAGCAGTTCTTACTGATACGAGTACTAAAATAGGAAGCTAATAATTCCTGGAACCTGGGTTGGCCTATTATGAATGTCAGACATTAAAGAGAACATTTCTTCGTAAAACTTTCATTCTAGGAATCAAATAGACTCTTTTAGCCCCTCTTCCATTCATTTTAATATGAACGGCCATGTAAGTGCTCTCAGTAATAGTGCTATCCCAATTTTTGTGTGACATTCTGTCAACGGTGTACATTAAAACGAGATTATTAAATGGAAGATGCTTTTAGGTCCCCATATTTTTGCCATCTGAGGCAGGATCATTAGGTTAAGATAAGAAAATAACAGTGATCTGTAGCTATTACAGATTATTTAATGCAGTAAGGTAGATGATACCCTTTTAGAAAGAAGCCTGACAGAGGTAGAACAGTTACTGTAATTTATTTGGCAAGAAAAAACAGCGTCAAGCTCTGTAATATCTGTGACAAAAAAATAAAATTCACTTGAGTGAAATTCACTTCAGAGACTTGCCTGCAGGAATGGAGCGTGTTGGAATGTTAAGAAATGTGTTACAAATTGTTCATGTAGCACTCGGTTCAGAAGCAGCAGTTGAGAGTGGCCTATGATACTGAAGGCAGCAGGAAGAGGTAAAATACATTCAGCTTTTAGTGCTTGGTTTACAGCACTATTAATTGAAGACATTATCACAGTTGAACCGAGTACCCCTGTGCCAGTGTGGCTGACAGTAATAAAGAGGCAGCCATTGCAGTGAGTTATTTCAAAACATTCCAGTGCTTACTACATAGCACATTAGCTCTTGTAATTTAATTAATGCCTTTTGATTTGAGACCACTGATGTGAGTCTTGTGGAATCTGGAGGAAATACAGGAGGAGATTTCCAGGAAGGGAGGAGAGAGGAGAAGAGACCTCCCGAGTGGCACGTCTGCTGAAAAGAAAAGGCAGGGCAAGACACAGATTCCTAATTGCAGCATTTCCCTCATCAAGAAGTGTGTTTGTCCCAAGAGTTAAAGCAAGTAAAGACAAGATTCTCACACCTCCAGTGTTCAGTAGTAATAGAACATAAAGCTGATTAATCATCTTCACAAGAAGCTCACCACGCTACGGGAGGATTTGACACTGGTACGCCCAGTTTGTTGAAGGACTAACTTAACTGTTAGTGAACAAATTTTACTTACACTGCAAGGATACTTTGCAGTTGCAATGGGCCTAGTATGACAGTGTCAACTAAATGCAAGCAAGAACAACCTCGAAGCCAGTGCAAGGTACTTTGGAGGCCAAATTTATTCTTAAATATAAAAATATATTAAATAGAGTTCGATCAGTCAAGGCCCAGAATGCTGAGCTCTACATCTCTGACGGAAAGAATCAGAATCATTTAGACTGGAAAAGACCTCTAAGATCAAAAAGTTCATCCATTAAGAAGTTACAGCCTAAAATGGGGTATTGGAATGGTTTGTAAGCAGGCAGACATTGTCAGTGGGAGCGGAGGGACAGGAACTTAGGGATGCGATTTTCATGGTTATTTATACAGGTATACACTGGTACCAGTTCTGTGATATCAGAGAATAGTTCTTTTTGAAAGCTTTCTCCATGGTTTAGGATGAGTGAGTTTTAGAGGAGCACTGAGTGCAGGAAAGACAGTGACTGGGATTTGAAAGTGCATTTGGGAGAGCAACAAGCACAAATGTGGAAATGAAAGAAGAAACTCAGAAGCTGATGTTATTAGTGGAACAGGAGAGAAAGGGCAAGATGCCTTAGAAGTCCAGATCAAGGCCCTAATGAAATATTGGACTGCACTTTCTGACTGGGAGGAGAGGGGGAAAATAGGGGTCTGTGACTGGTACTAATTAAGTTGCTTAATGTCTTACTAGTGAGAAAACAAAAACTCTTATGGAGAGAAATAACCAAGTGCGGTATCTTTTAAGGGCTATAGAAATGAAAACTTCTAGTAAGAGTCAGTAGCTGTGACATTTGTACTGGGAAGCAATTGGCCCTGTTTTAGACATACTGTGAAATCCTGTATTAATGAGGCCCATGCCAGCCACTGCAGATATTGTCCTTCTTAAAGAGCTGACAACCTGAAGTGTTACACTGGGAAAGAGCTGACAGCCTAAAGTGTTACACTGAGGAGACAATGCACAGTAGTGATCAGCTTGGCATTACTATTTATTGAAATAGATCGCTGTCCAGGAATCACAAAGGAAGAAAATCTGTGGAAATAGGTAAAACATGGTCAAAATTGTGAATTGCAATGGAAAACTGGTTTTGTGCAGAGCGGGCTTGTGGAAAAGGGCAGGCGAGAGAGGAAGTGGTAAATGAAACATTGAGTCTGGCATCACTTTCAAAGTGGTTTTACAAATAAGGATCAAAATCTGAGAAGACAAGGATGAGGCAATTTCTCAGGGAGTCTTAAAAGCAAAAGAAAGACATTGAATATTTCAAATCCGATCCACGTGTTAAGTAAAAATTGCTTTTCCAGAACATTAGTTGCTTTTACCTGCAGAACATAAACTAATATTCTAAGGGGACAGAAGTCTATCTAATATTCTTAAATCTGCAGCTGCTAGCAGTGTTTCAGTGCTTTCTAAATAGATACCTTTTTTTCTTTCAGAGTTGTAGTGTTTTATTTCCCAGACAAGACTGCTTTTTGCATTCAAGAGTTAGGGTTTGGCATGTTAGTAATTACGAGGTGGTTGTCAGAGTGAGGAATCACTGCATATTTCTGAGTGGCTCCTCCACCCATCATCTTTTTGGAGGCTTTTAGTTTTCCTTTGATTTTGTATGTCTTCAGTGGGGTAACAGAGGTGTCTTCTAGGGCTTATGAATGCATCATTTAAATTTTACACTGAGAGAAATTTAAATCTGAGTTCAGAAACAGCCAGAAAATCTACATTGCACTTGATCATTGGCTGGTGCCAAATGTTTTATCTCTGCTTATATCAACAGAGCTGCAGCATTTTACATCAGGTTAGTATCTGACCATTCATGTGTTCCAAACTTCCAGATAATACTTAGAGTGAGATGGAAGAGTAAAAGAGTTGAATTACTCTTTAGGAAGCAAAAAATGTTAAGTAAATTGAATACTTTCCATCCATCAGTGAGCTGGGATAACTTAATTACACAGGACTGGAAAAAACAGCTAAGCCAAAGCTCCTAAAACATTTCCTACTGTAAATACTTGTATTGAATTGTCAGCAATTGTTTAATGTAATTTGGGCTGTTCCTCTACGTCAGCTCTGATATTGGTGTTCATTATTCTTGGAAACATTAGCTGTCTATGAGAGCTTCTCAGTTTGAAATAAGAAGCAAAAATGTTAGTTTAGGAACAATTGTAGGTGATTGCCAAGATCTTTAAAAACGGACAAGGAAAAATTAATCAAGAAAACTACCTGATCAGAATGAAATATAAAACAGAGTGAATTAGTTTTACTTAGGAATAAAATCAGGAAAAAGCAAAAAGGGTAATATGGCTCTGAATTTTCCTCCTACTTTATGTAACAACATATATTTTTATTTGATTAGCAGTATCCAGGCATTATTACACCAAAAGTAGGGTTCTGAAACCCTTTCATCCATCATAGTTAGCTACTGCCTTACTAAAGGACTGGTATATTCTTAGTAAATGGTTTCATTCTTTGTATCAGCTGTAACTTGAATAATTGCATTCTGGTGGCATGTCTGTGAAGAAGTACCAATTCTTTGTCAGAATTATTCATACACAGAAGGACTTGAAGAGAAAACAACCCAGAGGTATTTGTATAAATACTGATGACCTCTAACACACAGAACATAGGCATATTTGAGCAGATGCCTGCGTGGCTGTTTGGAATATCTAGATTTCCTGGAACCTCTCTGTGGGACATAACTGCCTCAGACAGCATTTGCTCTTCAAGAGGTCATTGCATCCAGTGCTTGAATACCACATCCTGTCTTCCCTGCGTGAATGTCATAGATTCTGTCACAGAGGTTCCTAAAAATAGAAGTCAAAAACTTCCCCTGTACATCCTGTTGTTTGTGTAACAGGATTTTCACTGATTTGGTTTTTCCATGCCTATCCTTTAAAAATATATTATATGTAAAAATACACGCAAAACTGTTGGAAGAAAGAAGCTCACAGAATCTAAATATTCTGATAGAAGTGATTTTTATTTAAATGAATGTTTGGTTCTGGCATTCCAAGACTATTGAATCAGACATTGGTGATAAAATTCTTAGCATAAATATAAATTATAAAAATTTTATTTTAAATATATATATATAAAAAATACGGATATATTTCCTCTTTCACAGGATTTGAACAGCAGTGAAAGAAAAGCTTGGTCCCTTACATTGTTATGAATCTTGTTTTCTTTCCTACTGGTATATACATTTGAATGAGACTTTGTCACCTTTATCTATATGGTTGGATAAGCCTAAGCTGTCAGAGGTGAACAGTATTTTTCTTTAGCCCTTGTTTTAAAATCCTCGAACAGACTATTGGATCTTTCATCCATTACAAGTGTAGAAAAAGGCACTGCAGTCAAAATAGGGGCACATTCCATGGAGGTAATTTTGCTCCAAACAAAAATATTTTGAGTGTGTGTGTGTATAATAATTCATGTAACAGTAGTGGATCATTCAGGCAAGCACTCCAAATCAGCGTGGTGCATTAGAGGGGCTGATTGTTGTGGGTCCCTTCATGCTTTTTTTCACTTTGTTAATTGAACCAACATAATCAGAGGGAAAGTCCAAATTTTCTATTATTTTGAAAGCTTTTTACTTACTCTTTACCTCACACAGCTTGTTTTGTGGGATAAGGCTGGGGTTCATGATGCTACTTCATTTGTTCCTTAGTGGCAGTTAACTGATTTTATTTTTAAATCTCTTTAATAGATGAAAGAATTCCAAACTAAGATGCAGTCAATCTTTCCAGCGATTCCTAAAAATAGTGAATCCAGTGTTGAATGGGAAAACTTACTTAAATCCAAGTGAACGACTCAGAGCCATTTGGAGATGTCTCTTCCAGCAAGAACAGGAGCAGAGGTAGCAGAAGTGTCCCCTCTGGAAAACAAAGAAGACTCAGATTGACCAGGATACTGACTGAGTGCACTGGACTTGGGAATGCCAGTTAACATCTGGCAGCAAAGGAATTCAAACCAAACCAATTTATACTGTGCTTTTCAGCATGTTTGGTCTAGTTGATTCATGAGAAAATGAACCCTCCAAGATCAGTTGGATTCAGCTGGAAAAAAGACTTTTTCAAAGACTTACAGAAGAAACTGATCTTGATTAGTAAATAACAGATATAATCTCAGTAAATTCCTGTCCCATCCTGTGTTTCAAGAAGAATTTTATGAAATTTCTTTAGGAAACAACAGTACTTTCAGTGACTTGTCCTATTAGAAATATAAACATCAAGTCAGTCATAACAGATCTCCTGCTGAGCCTGAGGGTAAAGCATATAGTGCTCTTCAAAAATAAAGGAGATACTGAAATTTGCAACAGAGAAAGTATCTAAAGCATTTTTATATGTCTGAAGGGTAAGCTTAAAACCCAATATGCAAGTAGTGACCTATGAGCTCCTCTGCAGAGCATCAGAAGAGATCTCTACAAAGTTCACTGTTTTCTCAGTATTAACTCTTTAAAATTGGATCCCACAATAATGAATCTGATAGTTTGTATAAAAGTCTCTACTGTATTTGTATGTCAGTTGAAATAGTAAGTGAAAAAGGTATAAAATAGTGAGACACCCGGTCAGTCCTACGGAAATGTTTTCAGGTAAGAAAGTGTATGGGCAGGACTAATTTTGTGTGTTCCAGTCATTTCTGTGGCTCTTCCACCAGCAGAAGCCATGTGACATTTTCCACCCTGCAGTAATCTCCTGAAGTGTGGGTGTCAATTAGAAAGAGTAATGTCTTACTCAAGTGTTGTATTTACAGAACTGAAGATATGTAAAACTGCAGAAATAAAGTGCTATCAGTGAACAGTCCTTTGTTGCCTAATTATCAGATTTTCTTATTAATTGCACATGGTCCAGTTAGTCAGTTGTCAGATTTAATAAAGTCCTTCTAAAACTTGTCTTTTGTGATTTAAATCTTTATATTCCTAGCAAAGAATATTAAAAAAAGCTTTAAATGTCAGATGAATAATAGAGAAGTATGGCTTTTCTGTGAAACATGACACTAAAATAATACCTTTAAAACAATTGAAGTGCAATAGCTGACGTCTTTTCCAGAGCTTGGTGCTTGTAATTCAATATTAAATAAATTGTGGTGAAGACCGCCATGATGCACACATGGAAAATGGTGCTATTTTTATATTTCTGGTAATTTCATGTGAGTGGTGATACCTGTTTTGCCTCCATTCAAGCATATTAGTGCTGAGTTACCAAGTTTAACAAGTAGCTGTGTCGTTATAGCTGGTCAAATACTGAAGTGAACTAAATAAATGCAAATCACCTGATGTCCTTAGGATTACTTTTAGTTTCCAAGATGGGGTTTGGGTCCTCTTTATCTGGGTTAAATAACTCACCTAAATCAGTCATCCAAAGTGCCTTGCATGTTCAGTGGGGAAAGGCTGGCCAGAGGGGTGGCTTGCCCCGTGCTGAAATGAATGGCTGTCCCTGGAGTTGTGCAAAGCATCATCTCTCCTGCCTGCTGCCTGCCTGCCTGGGGAGAGAGCTGTCCTACCCTTGCTTACCCCATCAGCACAGTGGCTGCACGTGGACACGATTCAGGAGAAACTCAGCAGGAAAATGAGTGGTCTTCTAGCACTTTAGAGCTCTGAGGGTTTGGTAGGAGGTGAGTCTTGGCACAAGAGAGCTGTTCCTACTGGAAATGGTTGGCCATTGGATTAGTGTAACTGTATTATATAGAAAAAATTCCCTTATGACAGATCAGATTAATTAAATCTGGGGGTGCCCAGTGACAAGGACATACCAGATGATGCTCTTCAAAAAATGCCAACAGTGAAATATACAGACAGAAATCTTTTAAATAGAATCACACTTACAGGGCAAGTGCAGAGTGATGAAATAAATTCATGTTGAGGTATAAGGCTGAACATTAAACACATTTCAAAGAGAGAGGAATTCGTCGATCATTGTATTCCAAACTTTATTCTGTGCTTTTGGCTGGGAATGGATTTTCTCTAGATAAGGGTTTGTGTAGAAGAGTGCAAGCATAATGTAGGAGTAAATCAAGTCTCAGTTGACATGAAAAACAGAGGAGATCTTGGATATTTGTTACTGCACTGTGCAGCTCTCTTCACTCAGTGAACATTCTGCTGGTTTTGTGATGGGTCATTTTTTCTTTCTATGAAAATATTTGGCAAAGAGTTACTGGAAACCACAACCAAACGTTGAACAAATAGAGGGAAAATTATTCAGTACACCAGCAGCAGCTAGATACCACAGTGTATGTAGTTATTGAAACTGAGCAAATAAAAATAGGCAAAAAACAGCAGACAATAGGCATTAAAAAACCCCCTAACCATTTTCAGAAGTTAAATACTAGAAGTAGATACTGGCACAAAAAAAAGTTAATGTATCAGTGACTCCCTAATCTCTTTTATTTAAAAAGGGCTTACTGTCTTTCAAGAGAGTAAGAACAAAAGTTTATTTTCATCATCAACTTTTCCTGTGCAAAAGTTACACTAAAGTAAGGTGTTGTTTGCAGCACTGATGTTCAAAGTGGGTGATGTAGAATAGCCACAGTGAATTTCAAATTGTTTCAAGTTACTCTTCAGCTGGTCTCTTTCATTTCCACTGATTTTTCTGAACTTTCTGGTCACATTTAGTTATAGGAATAACAGAGGGCAAGTACGTTCTTAAAATGAGCCTGTAGGCTAATGCTTAATAATCCATGAGCTTCCTCCATACTCCTGTGTTGCTTAGAAGCAAAAAGAAAAATAGGAAAACAAACAGTGATGAGAAGAGCTCAGCAGCCTGCCCAGCTCTGCCATGCTCGTGATTACAGAGAGCCCCCACAGAACCACCAGTCCCAAAGTCACTAACAGTGTATTTGCTCTAGAAGGTGGCAAATGCAAACAAACTGGGAATGTTTGTTTAAATTGGTCCACTGCCCACTCTGGCAAAAAAAATCTCAGGGGCTTTTGCTGTGATTTTTGTCACCTACAGCATCTGCTGACTTAAAGCAGGCTCCAAAGAGCTCATGGTTTTAGAAAATTCAGGTCACCTAACATGCATGCAGAACGGAGTAGCCTTCAATATTTAGGCTGTCAGTCAAAACTCTCCAGAGAGCTACACGCCTGAAATGCAATTAAGGATGAAGAGCTGAATCAACACTGCGAGAGTCTGGGCTGGTGCTTGCTGAATTTCTAGATGTTTCAAACCTGATAGGCCAGAAAACAATCCCATCTGGGCAAATGGCCTGTTCTAGCAATCGGGATTAAGCTGACAGAAGTTTTCTGTAATTTGTCTATTTCTTTCATAGTGTGGACATATTGTTAAATTAGTTAATGGGAAGAAAAACTGTTTAACAGCTAATGTGATCCTTTATGTGGTGTGCCATCTGTGTTTTGTGTGCTGAATGTCACTGGCTGTGGGAGAGAGGAAATCATAAAGAGTTTCAGCCTTGTCTTCTTTACTGTCGTTATCTTGGGCAAGTATGATAAATAATCATATTTACGTTTTGGAGCATATACAATTTAAATCAACCTATTAACCAGGAAGACATTCTTCACAGACTTTGGAAGGCACAAAAAAAGACATTATCTCACCATAAGCAATCCATTTCATGGGTGCTGAGCACTAGAAACTTAGAATGGAGTGCACAAGATAAGTTATTTTTCCTTTCACATTTAAATAAAGCTATTTGTAGAGACTTTTCAGGCATATTTGGGGGCTAATCCTGAGGTTTTGGAAGTGAGCAAATCAGCTTTTGTAGTCTGTTATGCAGAAAGTTTAAGAAATTTTTAATCCTCCATGTCCTAAAATCATCAATTCTATTTAATTGAACACTTGTTTCTATGAAAGACTTTTTGCTGTTAATTGGAACTTTAAGAGAATCGGTTCAGTTACTCATCAGCCTGACAACTGTGGATCCTGCCATCCTTCCAATCTGAGGTGTTACTCTGACCATCAGCAGAGCAGGAGGGAGGGAGCTGACAATGAGGAGTTTGGTATGGGTGCAGTTCTTGCCCTCTGACTGCTGGCCCTCACTTTAGCTCGCCCACACTCACCTGCTGGCACAAGGCTTTCCTCTCCTGAGGGCAGAGGTGCAGCACTCCCTCCCTCCCTCCCTCCAAAGAGTTTGAGCAGTCAGTGCTCAGAGTTTCCCAGACCAAAGCTCTATTGCCATACATTTGGTTTAGGAACGTGCAGCAACAGTGTCCACCTCATTAACTCCTGCTGAGGCTGTTTTATTGAATGCAAATAATACAGGAGTTATTACATTGGAGAGAAAGAAGAAAAACCTGGGGAGCTGACTGACAATTTTGTGGTCAAGCTATTCACTTGGGACAGGAAAGAGTAAAGTTCAAGAATAACTAACATAAAGGGGGAAAAGTTTTGACAGTGGAGAGGGATGGCTCCTGTGTGAGATATGCCCCAGGACGGCCTCCTGGGACATGAAGACCTATTTCACATTTAATGCTTCTGGCTTTGCTCTTACGAAAAACTCAAAAATAACCCCAACTCAGAATGGTGAGAGAAACGATGGGAACATTTACTTTCATGGTTGGTTGGATTTTTCCAGCACAGAAACATTTTCTGTATTCTTCCCTAGAAGAAACATTTTCACCACAAGACTGAACTTATTTTTATCGTGCACCACTGGACTTGATTTGCATTTGTCTCTTCTTTAAGGCCTCTGGAGTTCTTGGAAGCAATAGCAACTGATTAAACTCTATTCCTGATTCCTATCCTTCCCCTTGGCCATTGGACTATGACTTAAAATTGATAAAATGTACTGGACAGGTTATTGTTCTCTACTGTGCTTGGCTACGCAGCTTATTTATTATTTGGCATGACTTATCTCAGGAGTACTGTGGAGATGATTTGCAGAAAGTCTGGGATTCTCTCATATATCTGGGTCTGGTTCATTGCTTTCTGTTGTTCTACAGAGACATATGTAGATCCATACCAGTTCTTTATTACTTTTCCTTCTCCTTCCATTTAGGTCCTTTTTTCTTTCTTTAGAAGGAATGAAGAAAAAAAAAAGTAGTTTTAGATGTGTGGATTTTGGATGCTCACAGTAAGAGATAACAGATAAAAAGACAATACTGACAAATACTTTTTTGCACCCCTTAGAGGAGGAGGATTTCCAGATTGGGCACACAGGGTTTTCTCTTTTTTAAAAAATTGCCTTACTGCATTATGTGTTTGTATTTGTAATGTATCTGTGTGTCCTGTGTGACCATAGCATGGCTCTGTTATAGAAATCTGTTCTTATGGGTCACAGGTTTATTTTTATGTCATTTATGAGAACACACTCTGAATTAAGAAAATTTACTGCAGTGATCTTGTTGAAAAATAGAAGCTCACATATCAGGGATGACTTACTTGATGCCAAACACTATTCTGATATTAAAGTACATAGCAGTCAAAAACAATGCTTTGCTGACAATACTTTTCAATTAATGTACTGGATTTTTATTCCTGATTCCTATAGATATCTGCAGAAGCATATTTTGAAATTCTCAATGTTAAGAAATTTAAGTGAAAAATAAAGTGCACCTTAAAAACTATACCACAAATTGTATAATAAATTCATCTGAATATTTATGCCAATTGCTTCTGTATAGTCACAAATGATAATAACTTTGTTAGCAGGCTGAGAAGTCAAAATAGAAACACTTGTTTTGAGTCAAGCAGGTTTTTCCCTCTTTGTTGTTAAGCATCACTCTTTCTCTCCAAAGCTTCTGGCTCTGGACAGTACTGTCATTAAGAACGACCCAAAATTTTCTGTTTGCCAGCTTTTGCTGCCAGATAGACAATGCTAGAGAGGAGCTTTTTGAGTCCATGTTGGAATCTTGTAGCCCTTGGCTGGCCTGACCAGCTATAACATGGTGGATTTTGCTAGGGTTTTCTTTTGGGGTTTGAGTTTCTTTAAAGCTGAAACTTTGAAGCTCAAAATCCTCAGAAGGAACAGAAAGAGAAACCTCATGCAAACAAATACCACTGATCTTTACACAGCTTTGATCTCTTATATATCTATAGTGCCTTTCATCATGAAGAAGCCCAATAAGATTTATAAACTGCCTTCAAAGAGAAATATCTTATCCTCTGTACCACAATGTGCACACCACTGAAAACCAGTCTTCAGAGCAGATGACCTATACCACAATGTGCACACTGGAGCATGATGATATTAACTGGCAGTAGGGCAATAATTAGCAAATTCAGAGGAATGACGTTATTTAGCAGGATCTGCAATGCCGGAGAAAGTAGTAGAGACCTCACATTTCAATGTCATATTTATCTTAACTGGGAAAAGGGGGATTTTTAAGGGACTAAGGGAACCACAAGGGCTGCCTGATAGCATGTTATCTCAGTCCTGGACACTGCCTCAGTCCCAGTTAGACACTACTTGTGATCAGTTGGAGACTGTCTGCATCCCTGGAAGCTGTTGCCCTGTAATGGATTTCTAGAGGAAAACACTTAAGATCCCTGCAGTGTCTGCACATGTGAGCATGCAGGCACACGTGCACAGTGTGGTGATTGCATTCTCAGCTCCCACAGGTGTGTGTAGGAGAGGGCTGGCCCAGCAAGCTGCTCCAGCCCTGAGCTGCCTCTGCCCTCGCAGCAAACGCCCGAGCGCCTCTGCCCTCCAAGACCCTCCAAGGCAGCCAGCACACACTGAGGCAGATATGGTGGAGAGCAGAGGAAAGAATATAATCACAGGGGCAGAACAGACTTTGTGAACCATTTCTAACTCCTGGTTCAACTACCCCTACTGCTGGGGATGGCTCAGCAAGTGGTTTTGTTACACCTGTCAGCAGGTGCCAGTTGTGCCAACCCATCTTCAGCACAGGGGCTTCTGTGTCTCCTCTCAACATGCACTGGTACCCCACAAGACTTTTGCACAGAAAATTTTACAGGTGTATTTCTCCTCTCTCTCCACATCTCTCTTGAAAGTCCTGGCCTTAGGGAACCCAGCTGAAACAACTCTTCTCCCTCCTTTCCATCAGCCAGAATCTTCGATTAACTGAGCCTCTGACTGTCTGAAAATTGCAGGCACCCTTGAAGACTTTCAGGTAATTGCAGTGTCTACTGTGTTTCAAAGCTAAGGCTTAGGTTACTAAGCCATCTCCATAATGTCTGATCAATGAAGTGATCAATTAGGAATGGGAAAATGAGCTACGGTACAGCAAGTGGAATGGCTAATGACCTATCACAGAGAAGTCTTTTAATCTCTGGCTCCCATGACTGCATGCCAACCTGCTCCCCCACAAGCCAGCAGGGTCCTGGAAAGTTGAAAATTACCATAAAAAAGAGAACAAATGGGTACTGGGTAAAAATCAATTAAAACTAGTGGTATTGTAAGGACCTAGAGTGGGCTCAGGAAAAATTCTAAGTGTTTGTTTAACGGATATGGGAGATTGTTTGCCTTAGTAACTGTGTCTCTGTTTGATATGTATGAGGCTCTGAATATTTTATAACAGTGATGGCTGTGTTCACTTAAAGGCAGCTGCTTAAAAAAAATTAAAATTCCAGAAAACACTTTGTCTTTCAACTCAGCATTATGTAATGTTTCAGGCTCGATACCCATTTTCTTTGAAGGCTTTTCCTACTGATAACATCAGAAGTGTCACCCAGGAAAGATGTTTCATCTGAAAAAAAAAAAGGTTGTTGGGTCTTAGAGGTTTTGTTTTGTTTTCTTTTTTTATTCCACTGACAGATAATGAGTGTTAATGCTTCATCTGAAAAAAAAAAAGGTTGTTGGGTCTTAGAGGTTTTGTTTTGTTTTCTTTTTTTATTCCACTGACAGATAATGAGTGTTAATGCTTCATCTGAAACAAAAAAATGATAGCTGAATTGGAAGAGTGCTAGAGAGGAGGGCACTGGGGAACACATTTGTGAGCCATCACACAAATTCTCTGAGAAGCCCAGGCAGAAATTCAGAACATCACATCTTAACAGAACATAATGTACTCCAGAAAGAGTAGAGATAATGTATCCTAATGTATTCAATATTTGCCTTTGATGTAAGCTTAAGCATTATTCCATATGTTTTACTCCATCACTATATTAATTTTGGTGGGAAACCATCACACATTAATTATCAAATATGACTAAGCTCCAGCTCACTCATTTTCCTAGGTTAATTGATGTCTGCTGTGAGACAGTTACACTGCAGAATTTTGTTTATAATAGCTGTGGCTAACATGTTAACAGTGACTCTGCCAGATTTGCCAACCATCAGGCACAAATACAGCTCAGCTGTCCAGGGGGTTGTACAGGAAGGCAAAGACCTGACCCTCAGCAAAGATTTTGCAGATGCATGCATGGGTCTTCTTTGAAACAAAATAGAATAAATTAAAATCCATTTTTACAGGGAAAGAATCAGCTCATTTGGACCAAACATTTTATATATTGCATGGCAATTATCTCAAGAAAATGCTTGAAAAAGGAAGGTAGAAATGTATTTAAATTTTTCCCCAATATTACAGACCACTCCCTGACCTAATGCTTTACTTTGTTTTGAACAGCTTTTATGTGAATTTTCAAGAACATTTTAAATAATAGATGTGCCATAATTACAGCCTGTGTTTCTTATGAGAGGGGGTTTTACTATTCAGATCTTGTCATTTTAAGATCAAAAGATTTCTATTTCAGAACTCTTTTCCTTGCTGAGCTCTAGACAGACAGACTAGTTCGTGAGTTGACAGATCTTTAGCTCTTGTAAGCTCTATTGCCATTAAACTAAAAAAATGTTCCTGAAAAATCCTTTATTACACAAGCAGCTTACAGCAGTATTGCCCACGCTTCTTTAGTAGAGAAGCCCACATTCCCTTTGAAATAATCTAGGGACCATCTTGTGTAAGTGGAACCAGAGTGTTTTTCATCTGAAAGAAACTATTAAAAAATTTGAACGAACAGTAGAATTTCGTGGGTTTTTTTCTGTTTGCTTACTTAATCATGGATGTGTGCATTTTTTTGCAATGTTTTATCATGTCCTGTTGGTCACCAGAGATCCCTGAGATACCATAGTAAAGAATATCTCTCTATAGTCAAGGAAACAAAGGGAAAAATGATACTGAAGGTCTTCTGAAGTTGTTCTTTGCTTATTCATCATCATAAACTAACATGTAACCTTCTATCACAAGCTAAAGGTTCATAAATCTAGACTCTGTTGTATGAAAAACAACTCATCCAGCCTGTTCCATTGATGAGATGCCCCTGCCTACAGGTGGGGGAAGCAGAAGTGAGGAGAGGGAATACACAGCTCATACTTGGCTGTTCCAATTCAAGGCTAAATGACAAAAGCGGTCAGAGTACAATAATGGTAAAAATCACACAAACTGCAAAAGCTTCAGCCCAAATATTTTCAAGGGCAAAAATCTCTCAAGAATGATGGGCTTTTTCCTACTATGTGTCATTTCAAATGTTGTTAAGAAAATAGATTGTTTCTAGGTTTAGGCTCTGACAAAAGAGACAGTTTGGGCTAGAATGGAGATGTATTTGTTCTACTTATGACCTGTCTCCAGTGACGTGCCAACCTTGAACATTTGCTTATTCCTATTACAACAGCTTCTAGCTTCACTTGAGGCTTTAATGGGACATTTATTTAAGAGGATACTGTTGCATGAAAAAGTAGCCTGTAAGTCTCTCTTTCCTGCAGCCATGTCCTTTGCCATCCCCTCAGCTCAGCTAGCAGCATCAGTAGTGCAGTGAGTGACAGTTCAAGCTGAAAGATAATTTCTCCCAAAAGGAATATTTTCCAGCTGCTCTGGTTGCCTGACCTAGTGCATCACAATTCCTCAGCTTGGGCAGACTCAGTGTACAAGGTAGAGGATGGGGACTAGTTTGGGGCAAGCAAGCCATGATCTTGGTGAAGATAGATGTGGGGCCTTTTATTGTAAAAATCATGACCTTAACAAGCAGGAAAACTCATTGTAGTTACTCTCACGTCGAGCTAAATTCTTCAGGCTTTAATCACTTTTTACCAAAACTTCTGCAGTCACTGGAATCTGACCAAAACACAAGGCAAAGCTTGAACAAGTGAATTTCTGAAACTTTAGAAGAAGGGTAAATGGTAAGAAAGGGGGAAAGATATGAGAATGGCACAGATACAATAATTATTTTTTAGAAAATGTTGAAAAATAAATCTGACTAAAATGTTATGTAATGAACACCAGAATCTATTCTTGTAAGACAATGTTTGGAATCAACTTCTACTTTTTTTTTATTGTCCTACTGGCCATCTGTTAGCATTATTCCACTTTCCATTTAAAAAGCTATCTCATCTTTAGCAGATGTTCAGTTTGTCTACATGTATGTTTTCTAATTCCTCTCAACTCTACTAATAGTCTTTGTACTTTCAGAACTACAAGTTTTCTTATATTGCCTCCACTGTAACATCCTCTTAAAATTTGAATAGGAAGCTTCTATTAACATCTCCCTTCTTTCAGGAAATAGTATTCAAATGTCTTCACAAAATAGCCTTTGCAGTTATCCATAATGGGCAGTAGCTGTAAACTCTGAAGTTCCTATTCATTCTGAAATATAAAATTGAAAGCCTTAACTATCTCTTCTATAGCTCTAAGTTGTCACAAAAAGAAATGGTTGTCTGTTCACAAGGTAGGGAAAATTTCAGCATGGAATATCTGTCTGATACTACTTGCACTTGGACTGAAATAGAGTTTTCCCACTATTTCACATCCCATATAGAAGTCAATGTGTGTGGTAAATAGTAAAACAGGTAAGGGAAATATCACACAAGGCCATTTTGTGTCCTTCCAGCCAAATGAACATGAGGGATGTGTGCCTCCTTTTTGGTAGGCAGAGGTGCAAAAAGCCAAACATTTGTGTGGCGTATATTGCAGTGCAATTTCCTGACATCCGTAATTTTTTCATGTTCTGAAAGAGTCATGTACCTGTCTCCTTTAATATATTTGTTACAATATTCTCTTCCCCATTTCTAAATTCTCTCTTATTTTCTGAAATAGTTGTACAGTTAGGCTTTGTACCTGTGACTGGTAGAAGAAATCAGAGCAGAAGCAGCTGAGGAAGGAAGAAAGAGATGTTTGCAGTGGGTGAGGAATGTGGATTAAGTGATGACCTCAGTAAGATGAAAACTCTTAGCAGGGCAGCAGGTGAATATGAAAGATGATGAGACCAGGGGCACTGGAGACTCACTGACATACTAAAAGGAAAGATGTGCAGAGGTTGCTGTTTCACACCAAGCTGCCTGGCCAGAGACTCTCGCTGTATGTTCAACAGAACAGCTACATGAGTGGGAGTCAATTATTAGGTGGTGCTGCAGGTTTCTGCAGAATGCTGCCTCCTTGGAAGGAATAGTCCATGGGGTAAATTTGAACCCAGCCCCAGAAGCATTGCACTCTTCCATCATTGCTGACTAACAATTAGGTTTTCTTTCAAACAGCTTGCTTCCAGCCATCTGGAGCTCTTAGCATCCTTGTCTTTGCTTTGTGCTTCTGCTTTCCCAAACAGACTTCGTTTTGATTGTCTCAGTAGCTAAAATAGCACAGCCTAAAATATAGTTGGCATATACCAGCTCTCTCTGCCCCCTTTCTTGCTAGAGGGTTTCAGCCTTCCCACTTATTTCTGGATCTGTTTTTATCTCTGCTGTCACTTCCAGCAGGGGCATGAGGGAGGTGTGCAACCTGTGCAGAGCTGGGCTGAACACTCTAGGAGAAGTGATGAGGAGAGCAATTTTAGCCATGAATATCCTAATGAAGCTCCTGTGCTGACCTTACACACTTCTGATTAAGCAAATATGCAAATGCAAAGCAGTTCGGAACTGGATTAGCATTCAAAGGTTTTTAAAAAGCTGCTGTGGCTACATGCAGAGTGACCTTTAGGCCTGCTCAAATCTGTTAGAATGCAGATGAGGAAAAAGAAAGACATTATAAATACAGTAGAACTTGCAGTCACCATAAAATGTGCCACAGGAGGAAAATAATATCCAGATCAAGGTTTTACAGTTGATCTGGTTACGGGGCAAGAGATTATTTTGCATCATACTTGGGGAAGTTTCTTCCAGTGCCTTCCAAAACCAAAGTTAGCTCAACTATTGGTTTGATCATAATCCTGCAGGTTTTGTACTTTAAAAAAAGGAAAGCTGTGTCCCAGAAGTGCTGTAAAGATTCAGGGAGAAACAGGAAATCCGGGGCAAATAGGAGATGTATCTCTAGGTAACAGGAGGGCCAACACTCAGGAATCTGCTGTTTCCACCAGTTGGTGATCAGGAGGTGAACATTAGGAGCAAACCCTTCAATTCCCTTTAATTAAAGAAATATATATATACATATATATATATATAACAAGAAGATATTCCATTATCAGTGTCAGATGCTATGCTGGGTATGTTGCAATTCAAACCCACAACCTGGGCTGTGGTTTTAAGATTGGGTATCAAGATCCACAGATGCCTGAAGGTTGTTCTAAGCTTGTACTCCTAAGAGGAGGGAAAACCACTGAGAAGAAGTGGTTAGGAGATACTGGCCATTTACAGCAAATGGTTCCCTCTACAAATACACACTTTATTTCTAGGAACACAGTGGAAGAGACCTCCTGGGCTCTCAAGACACTGATTGCAAGGACCACGTTATATTCTTCCTAAGTTAGGGATTTAGTTGCTGCTGTTCTGACTAAACCCACTGAAAATCTGTTCCAGAATGAGCTGCCCTTATAACTGAGAACTCCCTTCTGATTTTTCAGGCTAAATGTATTTGTAGCTACATTTAACCCATTTTTTTCAGAAAACTGACTTTGTTTAATTACTTCCTAAGCCCTATGTATCAATATCTTTATTCTCTTGTTCTTGGAATACTGCTTGAAAAACTATTTTAACAATGAAATAATGAAACAGGAGGATACTATAAATCATATAAGATCCTCCACTGGTATAAACTGGTTTAACTTTCATGCTAATGTGTATTGCCTAGGAATTTAAAAGAAACTTTTCCTGTGGGTTTTTTTCAGGTTAGACAAGATAACAAATATCTGTGCTAAAATGCTATGAATACATCCATAGCAACCACACTTTCGGGTAATATATCTGTCATTTTTTTTCTAGGAATTCTTTTAAAAGAATAACTGAATCCTGAAAGAAAGCAACAAGCAAAAAGTTTTCCTATTGTGATTTCTTGATCACATTATATCCCCATATCTTAATGCAGCATGTCTATTTCTGTTTATTTTTGCATCAATCAACTCCTTGATTTGGAAGATATTGTCAAATATATTTGTTTGCCCAATGCATACTTGAGGTTCCAGAATGTCTTTATGCAGATGGCAGCAAAACATTATAATACATTGCTTTATTTCCTTGTTTTGGAGATAAACAATAAAGATAAAAATTTACCACAGCTCAAAATACTATAAAATGTTCACAATAATTTGTTTGAGTTACAGCTGAAAGGTATAAACTTGTTTTATATTTTAGAAACAATCACTTAGAGTTTTTGAATTTGCTGATCCTTTGCATGAAATGATTATATTGGAAAGGTTGAAGAACTTGTTTTTCAATAGTTTTCTAAATCAATGGAAACCAAAAATTTTGATAAAAATAACAAGAACACTTAAAACCAATATCATGAAGCTATAAGGGAAAGTAGCAACAGTTCTCTTTCTAATGATGATAGAACACATTTTTCCTGTGATTTAAACCCCATAGAGCTGTATTTAGAACTCAAATAATAAAAAAGCTCCATATCTTATGCCAGTTTAAAATGACAGGCTTCATATGGGCTCTGAGGCAAACTCTAAAATAGCACAGGCTGGTTCAAAATCAGATCTGAGTCCCATGAGAAAGCTGGCTGCTCTGTGCTTATCACAAAATGTGAAACTGAATTTTGTACCTTTACATGTAATAACTCTTCATACAGTAAATATCCTGCTTTATTTCTTTCCAATAGGAGGAATGCATATTGCAGCACCAGGATAAATATGGCTGATTATCCTATGAGCCCTTCTGCTTAGGCAGTCTGCAAACCAGAATTAAACATTCCTTTATGAAAACAGCCTACACTTTGAGAAAGAAAAAAAAAATCAACAAACCTTTATGAGACATAATTGGGACCAACAGAAATTACTGTAATTCTGAGATATATGCTATAAGTTTTTAAACCATCCTTTAGTATTCTGTACTAAAGGAATGATTAGACATTAAATTATAGCAGATGGCATCATGTAGAGGTATCATTTGTTAATATATTCTGCTGGGCTTAGCCATCAAGGTAGTACAAATTGGCATGAATTACACTTTCTTTTGGCTTTTTGGTATGTTGATTGCATTGCATTACATCCTTTCACAGCTCTATTCTTCCCCTTAAACTATGACTAAAAAGTCATCTTGCATAAACTAAATCCAGAACGAGTGAAATCTTTGAATGTCAGAACTACAAATCCCCGTGGCTGGGACTGATCTTACAGAAAAGTCCAGTCAGCTCTTTTTCCTCCTGTACTCGACAGTCACCTGAAAAGAGTAGGTTGCCAAGAAGACAGAGAAGACTGGGCATAGATTTAAGAGAAAAAACCAAAAGTTAGAAGTGGAATTAGACCTAAGCAGATCGTATACATGCAAGTAAAGAAAGGTGCAGGGAAGTCAGGGTTTGGACCAGCTTTTTAATGTGAGTTCAGGGCTGAGATGAGGGTACCAAGGGCTCTGTGCATTACGAGAGGTAATCGTGCCTTGCTTTGTTCCTAGAGCCTGGCAGAGAAGTCTGGGACGTCTCAGGTGTCGTATTTTCCAGGGGGAGGGCAGCCAGGACAACTCTGCAGCTGGGGTTTAGAGCAAGCAAAGCTGGGAATCAGGACAGCAACCTGATTTTGCCTGCAGTAAGCCTGGGACGAGTGCCCCGAGGAGCAGCGCTGGAGGAAATGAAGCTGTAGCGCTGCAGTGTTCCAGCAGAGAGCAGCATCCGTATGTGGAAAAATGCTGCTCTCCTCCAGCCAGCGCCTCCTGCTCCCTCTCCTCCAGAGCCCGGAATATCTCCCTTTCCCCTCTCCGGAGTTCATAGGTAAATGAATTTATCATCCGAACTTCAACACTTAATAAAACATGGAACGGTATGATATTAAAAGCGTTACGTCAAGATTTAAATTTATGTTTTAAAAATGAAAATTATCAGCAATGAAATAACTCAGATTCCAGAAGCAAAGTTAAACTCTCTCCATGTCTTACATTCTGCATGTTTTATGACACAGACAGTATTATAACATTGATTACTGTGATGATTAAATATAGATACTTTAGGAATGGGTAAATCATTCAACCCCAATCAAGGAGTAGAACCTCAGTTCAGAAGGTGTTGACTGCAGAATCACAGAATATTCTGATTTGGAAGGGACCCCCAAGGATCATGGAGTCCAGCTCTAAAGCAAATGGCCCATACCAAGGTCAAACCCACGACCTTGGTATTATTTGCACCAACTCTGACCAACTGAGCTAATCCCTGTGTGTGCCTCTGTGCAAATAAAATCAACAAGTTCCAGCAGACACACACCTGAGCAGCTTTGTTAAGCACTTCTAGGCTCTTGTATGGGGTGAAAAAACAGCCTACCCATGCAAAAGCAGCTAAATTACTGGTTCTTGGAGCCTAATCTTTTACATTTTTTATTGTTGCAGTTTCATTCTCCCAGTAAACTAATTTAGCTGCATTAATGTAAGGTACTGGAGGAAATTTGCCCATGTTGAGAGGCTGAGCTGTACTGGGGCTGCTCTGCTTATCTGTGCTGTTCCTTCCTTCTAGCTGTCCCTTCATCTGAATTTATGACTTTACAACATGATACTGCTTAGCTTCATGAGCAGGGTGGTGTGAATCACTATAAAGATGCTGAAAGACCAGCAAGTAGTTTGGATGTTCCAGTCACAATTCAGAGGTAATTAACCTACAAGGCTGCTACCCTTTCCAAAAAGAGGACAACTGTGATTAGGAGAACAAGAGTGAGCTTGGGAAATGATGCTACATAAACAGAAGTTCAAGAGACTGCTGGAAGTAACAACCATGTTTTAAGATGCTGAATTAACCTCTGAACTTCTAGAGTGCACCAGTGACTCTTGGACACACACCTGCTCTTCATAGATGTAATTCATGGTAATGCATAGAAAATGGCTGAGCAGAGAATGAATTTGTGAATTTTGTGTCTGGTTTGTGTGACACTATCAGACTGATCTTGTGGGTTTTGCCATGCTGAGGAATGATAAAGCACGTAACATGAAAATGAGAATATGGCTTAAGACATATTTCTGCTCTGTGTCATTTTGACAAAAAAGATACTGACATGAAAAACCCTCAAACATTAAATTACCTGTGCAGGTGCCCTTCAGCATACAGAAAAATAAAGATCTACACATTTTTAGTATATTTTTAAATCTTTTTTTTGAGATGAGAGAAAAGACCCAAAGTAACCAAACATAAGCAAACAAACAAACAATCAGAAAAACCCAAATCCAAAAACATAACCCCATGAAAAAGAAACAAAATACTCCTCTAAACCCCACAAAACCAAATTAAGCTCCCCACAAATCAAAACAACAGCACTACCCCCCATTAATTCTGTTGAAAAACAAGGGTTTAATAGTAAACCAGTGACACTTTCTTCATAGTCCTGCATCAGCAAGTTCACTTGATAAAAACACAGTTGATTTTAATTTGAACAGTTTTGTACAAGCTTTGAAAAGTCAGGGTCCAAGGATGTATAGAAAAGGGAAAATTAGAAGTTAATTGAAAACAAAACAGATGTTACAGAAAGATGAGCAACAGAAAGCTGCAGAAAGAAAATGAAAGAATAAAGCAAAGTACTAAAAAGTAGAGAGAAAAAAAGGATAGAATAAAAAAAAGACAAATTTTGACTTCATATATTGTGAAATGTAGACATTTATCATAAATACTTATATCTATCTATGTAACTCAAAAAACCACATCCATTTCATTGCATTTTTCAGTTTAAAATGATTATGGTTTAAGTGTGTAGTATTTGCAATCTAATGTTCTAAGTAATTCTAAATCCCTCAGGAATGATAAAAGTAAAACACTGCCTATTTGCTTTTTTTCATACTTCAGTACTCCCTCCTTGTGTCTTACTTTTCCTTGTACAAAAATTCCAGTTAAAAAACCAGAAAAATTGTCATGCTCAAATGTCAGATTTTTCAAAGCTGCTCCTGCTTTGAATGTTACAGAAAAGCACACCTCCAAGTGCTCATCTGACTTGGTCCATTAAAAATTGTAACTGAAGTTGGCTACACCAAAATACCTGTGTGATCCAACATGACCTTCCTTTTTCCTCCTTCTGCATTTTGAAGTCTCTTATGCTTTTCCCAGGCCTTCCAGCTGCCCTGGTGACTCCATCCCTCACTGACACCTGTCTTCCCTCTCATCTGCTCTCAGCCTGGGTGAGACTGGCCACGCATCCCAACTGCAGAAAACTCCACAGACGTTTGATAAGCTTGTCATGTGGAAGGCATATCCAAATTTTTGCTAGGTAGGGGACAATTTTGAAAGGGCAACTCCTTTAAAAGAAGCAGACATAACGTAGTGAAAACCAAAATTGAGACACTTCAGTATACATGCAGGAAAATCTACACCAGGAGAAAAGGAGAGAAAAAGAAAGAAACTCTTCTGAGAATCCTACTTGTCCTTCTTAGCAGAACTTTGCAAGAAATACTGGATGTTGTGGCGCCCACAGAGGCTCCATACCCTGTGAAGGACATGGTCTTATTGATATCTTGTTTTTCTTTCACCTCAGTAATGGCAGAGATTGTATCAGAAAGTTTTAAAAGCAAAATAGAGGTTAGATCTATTTTCGATACTCTAAATTAAAAGAATAAATGAATCACCCAACTGTAGTTAATGGGCAATTAACATAATTCTGGTCCGGTGTAGCTGAAAGATAATGAAAAAGCTGATTGCAAATGAACCAGCAGTAATGTGGGAGGTCATAATAGTCCCATAACTCTGAATGAGAAACCAATTTCTCCTCTAACACTTGGTGCTTTGATTGGTGAAGGGCTTTATCATACTATGAAATTTCCCCGTGATAGTATGAGACATAAAAAAAAAGGTTCTGCTGTGTAAATGGTGGATGGCTGACAGAACAGGTACCCTGAGCTGCTGCCTGAGCCTGTAGGAGCTATCATAAACTAGAGGGTAATTAGAAGTGCAGTGGTGAATAGAGAGGAGAGGAGCATATATCTGAGTAATGAGCTCACAACTGTACTACAGCAGGGCAACAACCCACCAGGGGAAATGCAGCAGGGTGTCAGGCTCTGTTCCAGCCTGCAGACTGGATGTGCTGATGCCCTCTAGCTCAGCCCACTCCTGGATACAGCCTAATATCTTCTTTGTGCTCAATTTGTTCTTACTTAAAGAAGGGGTAATGGGGTGGGATGAATTCCACCCACAATGCTTCTCTCCACTTACCATCTATGTCCTGATCCTATTAAAACTTAAGATCTTGTTCAGCAAACTGTCATCAGATAAAGTAAATTACATTTAATGCTAGTGGTAATGCTCTCAAAATCAAGAGAACAATTGTGTCTAGGGCAAGGACCGTCTCTTTTCCTAGAATTTTAAGTAAATCTATATTTAGCCCCTTTGTGGCTTTTGAGGGGGGAAAAAAGGTAATCGTGTTAGAACGCTGTAATGGTAAATGAATCTACATCCTAGCAGCAGATGGCACATTAATAGAGTACAGACACATACACACAAAAAAGAACTAACCCTTAAAAATGTATTTTTTTTCCTTGGTATTTTTCATCACTGTTTCCAACGTCTTTTCTACCAGGCTGAATGAAATGATGGTTTAACAGAGAGGACTTATCTCTAGTGCTATATTTATATCATGACAAATCAATAGGTTATTGCTGCATTATGCAAAATAGAAAAACTAAATAGATAAAGTGACAGTGCTTACCACTCATAAATATTTAGCATAAAACTTTAGGTGCATGGATTAGAAACAACATTTTTGGGTAGATTTTTAAATCACCTTTCTCACCACTGTCCTGTTGCTAACGTGAGTAGCAGAAGTCACTAAGGCATTTGAGATGACTGGATCTTCTGGCTGTGTAGAGATGCACAGAGATCTGACACAGCTCTGACATTGGGAGCACCAATGCAGGTGCCTCCACACAGTGAGTACTGTAGCAGATACCTGTAGTCCCTTCACACTGAGTAGAACACTCATCTTTGTGGTGTCCATCAGCCAGAGAGCAGAGTACTGGCTTCAGCATGGAAAAAACATATATACCAGGGAAAGTATTAATAACTCTCCTGACTAGCCATCCAAAAAACCACTTAACAGATAGTGTTCCAAGAAATACTTGTTGGAATAACTCTGAAGATATCATATTTGTCACCTTATAAAATTATTAATAGCCTAAGGAAGAGCAGGTAATAGCTTTGATCAACTAGGGAAAGTCAACTTGACATTTATAATGGACAGTCTTGTCTTCCAAATTTACTAGAATTCTCTGAAGAGACCAATGTGTGTGCATGATGTTAACTCAGTTAACATAATTTACTTGGGTTTCCAAAAGTCTCCTAAAAATCCTTCATAAAAAGTTTATAAGAAAGCTGAGCAGTGATGGGATAAAGGGAAAGGTCCCCACATGTAAAAGAAACTGTTTAATGGAGAGGAAACAGAGAAAAAGCGAATGAATAATTTTTTCAACGGAGTGTGTTCCACCCTTGGAGTTTCAGTGGGATCTGAGCTGGCAACTGGGATAGTCACTGTATTCATAAGTGATTTGGGAAAGTGGGTGAATAGGGAGTTCAAAAAGTTCGGTGAGGATACAGAGCTGTCCGAGATAGCAAGGGCAAGCAGCGACCAAATAAACCTACAGAGGAACCTCTTGAGTCTGAGTGACTGGGCAATTAAATGACAAATGAAATTCACTGTAGATAAATGGAAAGCAATGCACGTGCGAAAACCAATTCTAACTCCACATATTAATATGATGGAGTTGATCATTACTACTTAGGAGATAGATCTGGGGTTATGACAGATAGTCCTACGAAAATGTCAACCTGATGCTTAATAGCAGTCAAGAAGGCAAGTCAAATGTTAGAAAACATTAGGAAATAAATGAAGAACAAAACAGAGAACATCACTGTGCTGCTACAGCAAACCATCACTCAACCCCACACTGAATAGTGTGTGCTGAATACTGTCAGGTCCCCTTTTTTCAAAAATGATACAGGTAAAACAGAAAATTTCAGAGGAAAGCAACAAAAATGATCAAAGCGGTAAAGCAGCCATCCTATTAAGGAAAGCCACTCAGCAACTACAACAGGAGATGCTAGCACATTTTATCCTGAAAAGAAGGATGACCTGTAAGAACATGACAGAAATCTGAGAAATCATGAACACAAAGAGAAGGATGGATCTTGATCCTTCCAGCATGAAAACTAGGGAACATCAAATGAAGATATTAAGAACCATATTTAAAACAAACACAGTGGTAGATGTGTAAAAATAATTTTCTGATACTAAGAACCATATTTAAAACAAACACAGTGGTAGATGTGTAAAAATAATTTTCTGATACTAAGAACCATATTTAAAACAAACACAGTGGTAGATGTGTAAAAATCATTTCCTGATGCTGTGGATACATAGACTATGAGTGGAAACTAAGCAAGTAGATTGGTTATGCACTGAGAGTTATGAAAATGCAGTGACCACATCCATTCAGAATGAACATAGCTGAAGCCTGGAGAGCAGCAAGGGCAAGTATCATGCAGAAATAGGTGCTGAGCTAGATGGGCCTTTGGCCTTACTAGTAATGGCTCTTAATATGATCTTACATTCTTCTAAAATATCACTGCACCTGGGATATTCAAATGCAGTTGATTAACTGAGAGGAGGGAATGAATAACAGAGGTGTTATACAATTCAGACAAACAGTAAGTATCTTGAACTCTCTGTCAATACACATTAAGGATAACTACTCCTGGCAGAAGGCAATGCACACATTACAGAGGTAGGCCCTGTAAGAGAATTATGTAGTTTCAGATATTTCTTCTTAACTCACTTGAATCAATTTATTTTCTTTGATTACTTTAACAGGACATTTCTTATTCCAGAGGGACAGACTTTTCCTCCTTCTACTCTCAAATGAATTATGACAGAGATCACCTTATCTAGTGATCTGGGACAATTTGCCAAGATCTCCAATAATCTTCCACTGTAGTCGCTACCTTAAAGAAATATCTATACTTTGTTCATGATAATGAAATCTGAATTATTTCAGATAATGATGCCAACTGGGAAAGAAGAAAAGGATCTAAATTTGAAAGAAGGCTGTGAAGGCAGGGGGGCTATATAAAAGAGACTTAAATAAATTGCTATAAAGACGACATCAGCAGATGGAGCTGTTACTTACAGTCTCCTAAATTCTTCTCCTTTGCATGCAAGGACCCTCTCAGTTTTAAGACCTTATATATTGCATAATTTTGTGAAATAATTTCTATGTTCCAGACTACAGCAAGTAGCAGGGGAGTTTGCTCTCTGTCCTAGTGCCTCTACCAGAGCTGCTGTTCTGGGAGCTCTTTGGTGCTTTCTCGGGACTTCTGAATGAAGACATCACTTGAACCCTTACTGCTCTTTATTCAGAGACTGTTATATGACAGTCAAAATAAAGTATCCTGCACAAGGACATCCTACACCCTGATTTTGCCCTGCAATGGTAAGCCCACCTGCAGGGATCTAACACTGAAGGTTGCTTTGGCAGAAAGACAAGCAGTTACAGCTGATCCACACATAACCTTATTGGTTGGATCTCTCCTCTCCCAGGCTTTCCAGAACTGTGCTTGAGATGGGAGCTTCTCTGCCATTTTTCTTGCTGTAGATCTGCTTATTCTTTCTGTTATCAGTGCTCCCAATATGCATTATCTCTGTACATTATCAGCCACAACAGAGCCAAAAGAAGAAAAGTTTTCTCTGTAAAATATTTAACTTAAAACCCCAGTTATCTGATCAAAAGCTTTAGCCCTGTCCCAGGGAAGAGAGCAACCTTCAGTTTATTGCCCATAGAGGAGCCTGTTCTTGTTAATCAAGGCACCTCAGCACCTTATTCAGTGAAAAGCCATACTTGGCGAAACTGGCCTGACTGCTGCCTCTGTGGGTTGGAGTGAGGGAGACAGTATTTAGAGAGGCTATCACAACCTTGGCAAAAATTGTCTCCTCTTCATTAAATTCTTGCCTGTACCAGACACTATCACAGGGCTTTAAATTCCACTTTGGAATTCTATTTTTAGAGCTCAAGTGGGATTTATATGGTGCTCCGACCTAACACGAGCTCGTTGCAGAAGGCTGAATTTAGCCTTGCATGCACTCACTGCTGAAATTGCTGACTATAATAAACTGAGAAGGGCTTGCTCTACATACATGTACCTGAAATGTGGGACTTCCATAATGGCTTTAATTTCATGAAATGTTTATAACAATAAGGATGACAGATTATGTTTCTAAGTTCACCTTTCCTTATCAGCAGTATCTGTACTCCTTTATTGACTGTTATAGAAAAATACCAAACCCTTCTTTTAAGAATAAATGAAATAAGATTCCCACATTTTTTACAGCTAAGGAAAACATTGCCTTTTCAGCCTGGTCTATGATTGTGCTGTAGTCAGACCTGTCTCCCTTCACTTGCATAAATTTTTAACTCCTGGCCAACTTAAACAGATAGAAGAGCACAGGGGAAGAGGTCTCATGGATATTAAACTCCTTTGGGCTTCATTAGGTAGAGGAAAGAGTATTAATATCCCAGTGACAGAAATATCCTGAACCTGTATTAGACAGTAGAGAAGGAAGACAAGAGCAGACAAAGACATAAATATGATAGAAAATTAGATGCTGTTGATCAGTTGCTCATGGATAACATATTAATGTGAGGGAACAGATACACAGGAGATCAAGACCTATGTGCTCACAGTGTTGTTAATGTTGTGTGTTTTGATGTTTGTTGCTTTAGCTTCAGGTGCAAACTGGGCAGCCATAAATGGAGCCCTTTAATATAAAAATATGGATTGAAAAATCAGTTCTGAGTGTCTTGCTCAAATTCAAACAGTAATGGGAACAATTATATATGTTGCTTCAAACTGTCTGGCCCTGATAAATTTCTGTTCAAAGCCTGGGCTGGGGTAATGAAAAATATTCCCAGGATGGTCTCAATTTCATAACTACACATTAGATATAAGAAAAAAAACCAAAACAAAACACCAAATGAAGCCAAACAACTCACAGTAGTAGAATAAAGCAATGAAGAATGACAAAACAGATGAAGAAATCCACAATGTGTTCGCCTGTGCCTCACAGTAATTAATGCTTTTTGAGATATTAGATAAACTTTTCTTTGTTGTAATAGAAACAGATTTCCCAGATCTCCTATTTCAGCTCTCAAGCTCCACCTTTTCTCAGCTTTGTCTGAAATTAGCCACATTTTCTACCACTTTAATAAACGTGGAATACAATTTGGAAATTATCTGTTTGCATCAGCACTGGCAATGAACAATAGCTCAAATTTTGAGAGTCAAGGCTTCAATAATAAGGCCTGATTTTCTGAGCAATCAGATGCATACACACGCGTACACACACACACGCACGCACGCACACCACATGTCTTTGTGAATAGGGCCCAAAACAGCTGCAACCTTCCAGAAATTAATTGGATTCTGGATCATTTGCATTTTTATATAGTTTACCAACAAAAGATGGAGATAGCAAGTTTATTAATGTGAAAAAAGAGAGACAAAGAGAGAGAGGGAGGGAAAGTGAACGTTTTGGTTGAGCCACTAATCCAAATTTTAATACATACAGTGCCTATTCACCTTATAATGCTGCAGCAGATCCTCCAAGGTGGAAATTGATATGCAGGTCTAAACTGCAGGCAGCTGTTAAGGACTCCTACTGATGCCTAGGGCCTTTACAGTTCCTCATCTGGGTAGACATTATGATTTGATAATGGCCATATTCAGACAACACCCAAGGCAATTCTAGGATTTGCTGTCACAATAGACACACTGAAAATAAAGTCAGTGTAAATAGATTAAGAAATTGACAGAATAACAAGGCAGAAAGAATTAGAATGAATACACAAATGGCAGATGACAACTCAATGTATTGTGATGCAGAGATGGGATAAGGAAAGTGGAGCTGGAGGATTTATCTGCTGCCAGCATGCCTTCAACCTGCTTCCTGCCTGCATGGATGCCTATTTCACTGAGAAGTGAAATCTTTATTAGAAGATTTCTTATCTCCCTTGCTGCCCACAGAAAAACTTCCTTTCTGTTCAATTGAAAGTGAAAGAAAACTCCTGAAAGCTCCTGATCCATAGGTGTCCAAGACATTCTCATTTCCCTAGGGAATAAGAAGAAAATACTGACTTGATATTCAAAGGAGAGAGCGACCCTCAGCTCCTATGGGAGTTGATGTGAACACTGGGTAACAAGGTGGTAACCAGAAAATTATTCTATGTGATTAATTTTCAGATTTCTTAGAATTGTGCTGAGGTGTATGTGAGGTTTAGTGCATGAACTCTTCTGTGGAATCCCTTATTAGATGCTTTTTTGGGTGGCAATGAATTGATGGAATTTCATTTATTCACTTTTATCATGATTCAATTGCAACTTTATCTATGCCAGAACCAGCTCCTAGCTCTGCTTGGCCCAGCCTGAGAAACCAAATCATTCCAGAGTAAAGAAGGTATCAGACCAGTTCCTGAAATATGGAATGCGACTTCATGTGCAGAATAACTGTGGATAGTGAATGGTTTATTGGTTGGTCTCTGTGTGATAGACCCAGAGCATGTGCAGATGGAATATCAGCAGTGACATCTTCAGTAGGTTGGTGGGCAAAGAAGGGGCTAAAGCTGGTATAACACTGAAAATGAAACTCAGTGCTGTGTTAGTGCTCAGCGGGATAAGGATCCTATGAACTTCAATTCTGTGTTAGTGCAGTCAGTGCTTCCTGGGTCTGTCAGACCTGGTGCACAGCTTTTCTGTGGAATAAAATGTGGATGGGAGCACAGAGGAAGGCAAGGCAGTAGCATTGCACAGGGTGGGCTGCAGCAGCAGGAGGCTGGGGACAGCACACAGCAGCAAAATACCATCTGCCTTGGCCGTGTCAGAGCTTTGGGCAGAGAGGTTTGACACCAAGGAGACACTGGAGTAACAGGTGCTGCTGGGAAGAAGGAAAGAGTAGCTCTGCCCCTGGGCTACATGAGCAGGAGGTTGTACCCTTGACTATCCAGCCCAGCTCCACCTTTTCCTTCAAGCCTTTTCCTATTTCCTTATTTTGCTAAAATTGCTGAGAAGCTGTGAGATGGCTCTTGTGTTTGAACAACACAAATCCCAAACTCTCAGTGCAGAGTATTCAACCAATACATCTTGAGTAATCTGGAGGGAGCCTCGACTCATTTTAGTAAAATACTTAGCTTTGCTTGACTTCATGGGAATTAACCCAGTGCTTGAATGCTGTGCTTGGATCAGGGACAAAATTATATGTCTCTTGCCTAAAAAATAATTAATATTTTATAATTTTATACATGCTTATTACCTCGTATGGATCTTCTGGATGTAACACTTCCATCAAGATCTGAAACACAATGCTATGGAACAACTTTGAACTTTAATTTCCTTACCTAATTTTCTTTCCTCCTGCCACATTTCTTTTGCCCAATTAGAGGTCTCCATGATTTTCCTACATTTTCCTATATTTTCTCCATGATTTTTCTACATTTCCTACATTTTCTGTTTGTTTTACTTCTGCATAAAATTTGACCAAGTCTTCTATATAAGCTTCAATCATAGTCCTCACTTTAAACTTTCTTTATTTTTTCCTTGTTCATTTGTTTTTCTCTTTGCTTTCTTCCTTTAGGTGTTATTTTCATCCTTCCTTCTTTGGGTGTTATCAACCACTTTTGTTTAATACTCTCTCATTCTTCTCTTTCTCTAACTCATTTACACTGAGCATCTACTGCTTCTATTCCTCTCCCATAATCTGTCCTTCAGGGTTAGAGAAAGAGATAAGATGATGGCCAGAGGAAGGAAAAATCAGGCATCAAGAATGAAAAGGGCTGAATGTCACAGAGTTTTCAAGTACAAGGAAGAATGAGGTAGAATAATAAATATTAAAAGAAGAGAACTGAAAGGAGAGTTTCCATAAAGAACATGGGAAAAAGATTGAAAACAAAGATAATGAGGGAAAAACTTCAGGGCTACTACTTTTATTCACAAGTTGAATGTTCCCTGATTTTTGAAGGACCCAAAGCTGCAAGGAGTAGAGAGCTCCATTTAGCCTCAAATCAATCCTGTTAAAAGGAATACCTTGATTACATTTAGCTTGCCAGCATTTAGAAATGAGACAGGAACATGGCCAACATTCTTCTGGCTGAATACACAGATAGAGCGAGACACATTATGGAATGATAAAGTATCTAAGTGCACCAAGCCCTTATTTATCTAACTTTTGTTAACCTTTGCAGAAAATCTGCCAAAGTATTCTGGTAGGACTGAAAAGCCAAGCAAGTAACAGCCTTATAACCAGGCTACATTTTGTATGGCATAAAAAACTATTTGTACTGCCTAAGGACTTAATAATTTCCTGCTTTTGAGACAGTAGAGAAATGTGAGAATTGTAAGATTGAAATCCCGGCCTCACTGAAGTCAAAGGCAATATACCCACTTAAATACTAGTAGTGCAGCCACTTTCTAACTAAAAGGATGTTTATGGAATGTTGCCTGTGTGAATGTACCTAATTTAGATGGTTTTCAAAAGCATCAGAGGAGAAAATGCAGAAAGCAGATGAGCATTAGGGCAGGAGTGATAGAGAAACTACAGGTAGAGCAAGATCATGAAAGGACTAGGGCTGAAAGGGTGGAGCAGAGAGCATGTCCATATAGGACTGTAAAATGAACAGAGAAGGACAAAAATTATCAGGGACTGCAAATGAAGTGGAAAGGAGGACACAGACAGTGAGAACTCAGAGCCATTCTAGGCAAAGCAGAAGTTGTTGGTACCAAGTGGGCTGAATTTTCCATGTGAGGCTCAGGATGTGTTTATGGAAAGAGAATTATCCTGTGGTTGTGCTTGGGAACCCTGCACAATACTCTGTTTTGCACCTGTTTATTTTGTTTCAAGAAAGTACCAAATATATATACTTCTTAAATATTCAGGATTTATAGCACTAGCACTCCTCTTCTGTATTTCAAGAGCTATGCCTGGAGATGGCCTTTCCAGAATGAAAAGGCAACACCAGGGGCAGCTCTTCCATGTGAAAAGCTGTATTTCACCTGTTAAAAATCTTGCAATGCTTCTTTAAGCAGAAATACAAATATTTGTCTGTTGCTTCACTAGGCAATAGAAATTTATTTTTTTCCTCTCTGGTAAAAAACCACTAATGAACCACTTATTTCATTCCTTGAGAGGAAGCAAGAGGGAGATGCTGTTACATCACCAAACCCAAATCCTGATAACAGAGAACAGTATTTGATATTACTTTTCTATTGTCTTGTCAAAACTTGTTTAAATTCCCAATGGATAGTTCTTCTGCCTCTCCTTTTGTAATTGTACTCCATTATTCCTAAAGGAGTTTTCTTGATTTTGTCTTTGCTTTGCAATAAGGTAATTTTTCTTTCTTCCTAGCATTCATACCCTATAAAAATTTACAACTTTATATTTCATCTCAGTTGCTCTTTCATGAAGTTGCCTGTACTTGACTGGTCGAGTTTTTTCATGCAAGTTCATCTTCCTGTTCCCATTCTCTGGATTTGCTTTAGTTTGTCAGCTGCATTCTAGTGACATGATAAATCAAAAACATACCTAGTATTTTATCCAATCTACTACAGAACTACAGAGAGCAGGCTATTAAGTCAGGGCTCAGTGGTGCACAGCTTTTGCACAGGCAGCCTGAAATTTTGCTATGATTCATTGCAACTGTGTCACGTTACATATGCATGCTTAATTTTCTGTTCACTATTACCCCTTTTAGAATATGTAAGACAGTTGCATAAGGTTATTCAGCTGGTTTCCTCTTTCTGAGCACTGCTTGAATGCTAGTAATGATGTCATAAAAAAAAATCTGAAATCTGAATTGGGCTCCTGTCGACTTTACCCAGAAATTACAGTTTTATTTTATTTTCATTTTAAGTTGTTCTGTTATGAGAGGTCGGATGTTTAGCAAAATATTTGCCTTTTGCAGATATGTTTCACTTAATGAAAACACGTTTTTGCTTTGCAAAGTTTGAAGAAAGCCCACTCAGAACTTTACTTACCCAAAAAACCATTTTGCTTATCAGAAAACAATTCTAATGCTCCAATGGACATGGCTAATTCAAAGAGCACTTGAAGTTAAAGAGTAAAATCAGAATAGCGCATAGGCTTGGTAGGGAGTTTATGCTGCGCCCTCCAGGGACATCAGCAGTAGTGCATCATTTCTTGCAGAAGTGAAACTTGTGGTACTAAATGCCTACATAGGATCTTCAGAAATGCAATTTTTCAGGAGAAAATACTCTATAAATAAATAAGTATAAATTATTTCAAATAGAGTACTGTTGTTCCCTTAAACAGTAGGATCTGCCCGGAACAATCTGAAGATGGGAAACCCCCACTCTAATGTAGTATTAGTATTTCACTAGTAATTGTAAATCATTCTGGGGTAAAAGATGAGGAGGAAATGAGAAGGACTATTTTTTGTTTCAGCACCTGTGTGTTGTTTCTCTTCAAAACAGGGGATGATCTTGCAGCATGGTTGGTTGCCTTGAGAAGATGAGACAGCAGCGAGGGTTAAGTGTACCTATATTACTGCTAAATTAGTTTCCCTCAACAGCATGAAGAGTGTGAGCTGCTCAGGTTTGCCTGGGACCAGCGGTGTGTAGATGAGCTGGCTGGTTCACAGGGAAGTCTCATTCACATTCCAGCGCATTTCCCTGCTGTTATTAAAGTTACCGCTGCTCAGGAAGCAATTAGTCCTTCTTGTTGCAATATGGACACTGCGAGGCATAGAAAGCAAAACACAACACTTGATCAGTCAGTCCCTCTTCGATTCTTGTCACACTCTCTCCTACACTGACTTTGTACCTTGAACACTAAGGCAGGAGCAATGCCTTCCAGCTGTGCATTCTCTCCTTTCAGTTAAAGAAGATAGGATCGACTTGAGACACTGCAGATCAGATACCTACAGTACAATGTCAGCTAATTCCATAGTGTTTATAAATAATCTTCAGATAATGGACACCGTGGAATTCAGATTATTCTTAGTTCTTTATTCTGGTTTGAAATTGATAAAACTAACACAGTTTCACAATCCAATCCATATTTAGATACTGGGTTTGTACATAAACTAAGCTTAAACCAAGTTTGACCCTGTACTGGCAGCTCAACCCACATTTAAAGCAAAACTGCATGGAGCAGTAAGTTTTTATGCCAAAGTAATAAAAACTGTAACGAGACACATACACACACCCCTGTCAAAACATACATACATTGCGTCCTAGGCATACTTTTAATCTATATCTAACTTTTTTAGTAGTGACAAAGCGCCTTTCAGTCATTACTAGAACCATTAATGTAAGTATCAGCATTGTCTGGAGGTACTGTTCTCCTACAGTGCCTAGGATGTCCAGGCAGCCGTTGATTTAGGAGACAATATCACTTGCTTCCAAGTTTATGAGGCAATAAACAGCTCCCGCATATTGATGAATGCGGAGGTGTTTGCTCAGCACATTTGCAGGGGACGTTTATTACCCAAGTGCTGTGCTTTAGAAGCAAATGAAATTGTAACTATTCTCACTTTCTTTTGTTGGGGGGGAAGGGAGAAAGACACTCTTGTTTTTAATTTGTTCCTGCACTTTCCCTCCTCCTGTGACTCATTAAAATGACTGACACAGGCGCGGACGTTTCCCTTATCTGTGCAGTTGACGACTACATCATTTCTGCTTTGGTGGCTTTACATGAGACTGCTTTCAAACAGGGTGCAATTGTCAGAATACCAGAGAGACATGACTAAGATTATTCCTCCGTGCTTTATTACCCTATTATCCCCTTCCAAAGGATTAAGTTGGCTCATCAGCATAGCCACTTAGACTTACTAACTCTACAATAATATTCGTTGCTCTGCCCATACAATAAAAGAATGAAATAATTTTTAATCTGCAGAATTGGATCATGTGAATGTAAGGGATTAAAAGATGAGTCTCTGGCTTGTACACCTGGCAAAACACTGCTTGGAATCTAAACTCCTTTGAAGTACATTATACTGGGAAGGAAGAGAGAGTGGAGGAAAAAGATGAGATTGCAAAGCTGCATGCCAACTGAGTTGTTATGAGGATGCCAGACAGAGAAAGCAACCCGTGAAAAATGTATTAAATTATCAAACCCACAAAGCTGATTTATAGCTGCTGTAATTTCTCCTTTGCTTTTTGTTCCCATACGAAGAATGTCAGGGACAATATTTGCTTACAAGAAAAAAAAAGTGTTTCTAGCTGTTAATAAAATATATACAAACATATTTTAATTATTTTATTTATCTAGGTTGGGAACAAAACCAGAATGACAATTTAAAGAAAAGTTGGAATACAAAATGTAAGAAGTAAACACATATTTTCCAAAATTCTTGAGATGAATGAATCATGGATTCTTCTGGCTTGTATGAAAAGTCTTTAATCTAAATAGATATTTGTTGTTTTAAGAAAATGACGTTTGAAATTTCTAGCACAGCAGATGATTCCTTTCTTAGTATTTCAATATGAGATTAGGGAAAAAGTATTAACTTGAAATATTTCATAATGCTGATTAACTTGCTTCATTGTTAGTCTCTTTTCTAATTTAAGACTTAGATATGCAAACTTGCATTCATTTATATAAACTTGTTCATCTGAGTAGTGGCATTAAAATCGATGGGACACATTCTTAGGACAAGCCAGTCCTTAGCAATGTTATGCCAGTAGACTGTAAAAGGTCATTCTTTTCCTTCGTGTTTGAAAAATGCCTTCAGTCCACCTAGAAGTGTAAAAATTATATTAGGAACTAATCCTTATATTTAATAGTAGAAAAACTTTAATTGGTTTTACTTAACTAGCTCTTAATACTTTACACTTTTAGAAAGGAATTTTCTGCCACACCTGCTTTAATCCATATACTTGGACTTTTCCATTTAGAGTCCTTTTCTTTCTAATACTCTTCCTGATCCTTTCAGTCATCCTGAATTTTCATTTTGCCTTGATTTTTGTCCTTCACTCTTATTTGATAGAGTGAATTTTTTAATGGGAAATCAGAGGGTGCTAATGAGGATGCCAGGTTGTGCTGACATCCATTCAGCCTTCGTGCCCTGTGCTGGTTCATTGCAAACAGCCAGACTCCAGTTTGCTCTCACTGTCCTTTGCCTTCCTGCTGCTGTGGGCTAAAAGGAGTTTGTCCATGGGAGCAAGTTGGACAATAGCAGCATCTCTTTCATTTACAATTGAGTTGGCAAGATTTAGTTGGCATTGTTATCTTGGTAATATTAGGTTAGCAGAGATTTTGAATTAGGGACATTAGAAGGAGTAAGACTTCCGACAGGTTTTGACCACCTCCCTGACTGCTGCTTGGGGAATTTCTTTGGGGCAGCATAGGGGTGAGTGGTTAAACCCACACATTTAGATTCTGCTTTAACATATCTGAATTCACTGCAAAAAGTGTATTCCAGAAAGTCAAGAAACTGAAATTGACATTTTTCCATGCTTATAATTTTATATAATGGATGTGTGGAATTTTGAAATTGGAATTACTTTTAAAAAAAGTCATGGCAATAATGGATGGAGCCTGTGCTTCAGTCTGGGAACTGAAGTGAAAATGTGTGTCATCATAAAATTGTTTAAGTTAAATCTAGTTACCTCAAGTGTGAAACAAAGTAATAGAAAAGAATGTTTACTATATATAGGTTTTTATGTATCCTGTTCTATAACAATTGGACAATTGAGAATAAATATAGGAAGCAGGTTCAGTTGCTCAGTTAAGTTTACTACATATTCTGCATTATTATTATTAATTTAATCTGAATGTCTCTAAAGATGTTTATAGCAACCTTGACTAAGGTCCATGCATGACCCCATTCTTTGGAGGTCTGGGTATGAAAACAATCTGCTAAGAAAGAAAGAAAGTAGGAAGAAATGGTGGCATAACTAAAAATGAGGCATCTTGCTGATTTAATGGAGCACAGGAACAAAAGTAAATAGCAATATCTAATAGTACAGGGCCACACTGCCTAATAAAGAACTTTTAAACTATAACTGTAAAATAATTCCCAATCAACGTAGTAAGAAATAATCAAGCCAAACAGCACATACAGCTGATAAAATGAGATATTTATCAAGGACATAGAATTAAATGAGAGTATGTGATTTTTTAAAGAAAATATTTTGTAAGAGTTATTTCTTTTATTATTTATTTAGGAAGAAAACAGGGTAAAATTTTGCTGTTCTAGTTTTGGGGTTTCATCTTTAAAAGTTTTTCTATACAGGAAAGCTCAGGAAGAATTACTTTCTTTTCAAAAGATGTTTTCAAAATGAGTAGTGCCTCCTATTTTTCTTTCTGGTCACCCTATTTGATTTTTTTTGCAAAACAATAGGCACAAAGTAAAGTTACCTCCAGGAAGAATAAGAGAAGTTTTGACACCACATGCCTGAGAGAAAAGTCAACAAAAAGCAAATGGGAGCAGTGACTAATCTTTGTTAGTCAGTACTGTTATCCACATCCCATGGAGGGAAGTGGGTGATGGCTGCTTTGGAAAAGACATTCTGAGTGTTAGGGCAAGTGTCTCAGTCCCACAGAAAAGCTAGGACATGGCAATGATTTTGAGAGAGGATCCAGTTTTTTAATGGTTATGATGTGCCAGCTTCTGCAGGAGGAAACTTCAGAAGTGTACACCAACAAATAAGACACTTTTCCTTCCATATTTTCTCTGCTAAGGGTCTCAGATATGAGCAATACTTACTGTACTCAGTAAACTTTAATTGCCTGGAAAGTGTTGAAAGCCTATCATACTTTGCGTGAAGATTATTAGGGGTTCCCCAAAAATCTCGTGTTGAGTGACTAATTGCTAGCAGCAGACATATTTCCAATTAATTATAACACAAATTATTCAGATACTCTCTTTCATTGTCTGAAAATTCATAAGTAAGCTCTGCTATTTGCATATGCTCTTTGGCCCAAGGGACGTGTTAGTGCTGGCAGTGAAAGGAAACTAAAAAGCACTTTTGTGGAAAGGAGAAAGGAATGATGCAATCAGGTCTGTTCTCTGATGCAGTTTTACTGAGTTACTGAAAAGGCAGCAATCCTGTATCTCCAAACACAGAGCACACCCAGGTGATTTCACATTCACAATTGCCAAGGTTGCCTTCCCGGTCTGTTCTGTGCCCCAGGGTCTTTTCCTTTTTTCTGTTCCCTATTAAAGCCTTGTATCTCTACCTGTACTGGTGAACTCGGACTTTTAATCATTCCCTTACATGAAGCCTTTTGCTAGAGAAAGGAACTCCTAATCTTTCCAGCTGTTTCATTTGTACAAAGGGCCTTAATCAAGCCTTCCCTTTAGCCAGATTTAGGGGTGTTTAGCACCCCTAGCTGGAGCTGCAATGGCCTGGAGATCACAGGCTTATGTGACAGCAGCCTCTAACACTTTACAGGTACAATACCAGGTATGATTTAATTTCAAATCCCTTTTGTTCCCACAGGAGTCTCGTCAAGCAAAGCATACACTCAAAGTATAAATTCATAGGAAACACTGGCTCCCTATGTGGATAAGAGATACATGTTAAAGGGAAAAATAAAAAGGAATTATATCTGGCCTGCTGCTTTTGTGTGATTTTCATATTTATTAGCATAATCAGATTTATCATTATTCTTATGTATCTCTTGAGAAGCACAGTTGCCAATTATTTAATTTTTTTTGTAGTAAAGAAAGGCACATCTCTCAAGCACCGTGTGATAGGGACAGGAGAACCTCTGTGTGAGAAGCACATGTGGATGAGCCAGTATCCATGAAAATATGTTTATGGTGGAGAATGTTGGACACCCTGAATGGAGAGCAGTCCTTTCCTTAAAGAGTTAGTAGAGGCAAGCTTTGAATGCTGGATTTATTTACTCCCTCCTCCCCATAAGAAAAACACCACCACACACTTACCTACTGAAAACAGCTGCATTTTTGATGTGTTCTGAATCCATTTGTTATTTCCTGGGCAAAACTGAACTGTGGCTCACCCTCCAAAAAAACCCCAGCAGAAATAGACCTATAAAAACTATCTTGCTATAAAGGACTCTATAAAACAGTATGTTTTAATTGCTTCCTGGTTTCAGCAAACTGTTTTATATTCAAAGTTAACATTAGGTTGACACTTAACTTCCTTGGGCTTTTTATTATTTTAAAGCATAAATTATCAGAAGCTATTTATTTTAGCATTTGCTTTCATGAATGGAGGTAGCATTTGTGTGACTGATTAAGCACTTAAAAAAGCAGCACAACCCACCGCAGATTTAATTAGTTGCACAAATTATCACTGAGCACCGTAAATTTAATGTCATCTCTTTTACAATAAAAAAAAAACCACTGAGCAGGTAATAACACATTTGTATGGATCAACTGAGTATCCTGTGGGTAGGTTACTATTATACTCATTTGGGATACAGGAAGATGGGATTGAAGGAGTTGCCCAGGATGATGCTCTCAACTGAGCATTTGGGGTCTGAAACAGGGAGACTGACAGTTCAGGAAAAAAGGATATTTGGATTTGTGCAGAGGTGACCAAAGCTACCCTGCCACTCACCTACAGAATAGTTTAGGAACCACAAATATAATCAGCTGAGCAATTACTACCTTTCTTGGAAAAAAATACACAAAGCATTCTCCGCTTGCATTGTACATGTCTAACAATGTTTTGGTGCTCAGCCAGGTAAGTCTTCCCTTAATAACCTGTCTTCTCACAGATGCTGAGCCTGTAATACGGCTACTAAAATGTATTTAAAAGGTTTATTAACTTCGAGACTCTTCAGAAATCTGTCTCACAGCAAACTGATATCATTCTGGAGAGAAAGATACACAGTAGTTTCTATAGTGAGACTCTGGCACTGTTTATCTCCCAAATGAGATATCAGTGCATGAGGTTAAAAATCAATCAAGTGAATTTTTACATTATAGACTCTCACAAGAATCAGATGAAAACTTGTGACATGCAAGAGAACTGAAAGCACACCTGCTGCTTACAGTGCAATCTAGTCAGTAATACCCTGCTCCCAGGTATTGTGTGGTGTCATGGCTGATCCATAAGGACAAGTGGGTCACGGAGTAGTTTAAAAACATCTGGTTTTTAAAAAAAGCCGTTCCATTCCATTCTTCCATGTGGAGGATAGGAATGCACAAAACAAAGCAGTATGTTACTTAGAGGTAAGTCAGCAGCCTATGAGAAACAACAAAAATGAGACTGCACAATCTGAAGACTTAGCCCTCTTCTTCGAGCAATGAAAGCTTTCTAAGCCACAGCAGAAACAACAGCAACTCTGCATCAGGAATAATCTTTTTCTATAACAAGTGCTCTTCCAAGGTCATGCATTTAAGGGAGCTGACAGATGAAATCTGACAAACCTAGCTGCAGCAATTTGGGATGTTATTCCCAGTGTTGCCTGAGTTCATCTCTCCGCCATGGACTACCACAGAACACAATGCTTGCAGCTGCTTCAGCCCATCTCAGCTTTGTCACTGGAGGTTTGTGCTGCAGAGGCAAGCTGTGAAGGGAGCTGGCTGAGTGCAGCCAGGCCTGCTGCTGTGCTGCCCCTGCTGCAGGGGCTGCAGCCTCTGGCACAGGAGCAGGACAGCTTTGCTCTCCTTGGCTAAGGCTGCCTCAGCCTGCCTGTTGAATTCACTGGGGCGCACTGCAATTCAGAGACTTAACTGCAACCCCTGCAGATAAGAGCTTTTAGCTGCCAAATATTATGCAGGATCCCTGATGGGCTCCTCAGCCTATGTCAAACCCTGTGAGGTTGTAGTTGCCATCATGCTGCAATCATGGATCTGAACTGCAGGCTACAATTGCACCTTGAGAGGAGCAGCACTGAGAGAACAGAGGAGAAATCTGTCTAGCATGCAGTGCTATCTCTTACAGCAGATGCCTGGAGCACAATATAACAACACTGGTACTTTTCAAGCCAGAGTTTGCATTGCAAACTTCTTGTGTAGAAATCTAGCTAATTGCTTTTGGAACTCATATAAACTTCTGACTTCTACTTGAGGAGATCCAAATTACAGCATTTCCTTAAAAAACATTTCTTCTTTCTGCTTTCAACCAGCCATTTCCTAGTTCCAGTGGCAGCACCTATTTCTTGGGTTGAAAGAAGCAATAATTCCTTGTTCACTTCCCCATGTATCACATAGGTTCACAGATTTGGATTGTCAACAATACTGGTCATTTCTTCCCCAGAAAGAACCATGCTGGTGTAGTTGTTTCTCATCTGGAAGTCATTCCCTAACATCTCTCCCTCTTGTCATTTTTTCCCATCTTTCTTACTCTGCTAGTTAGGTGCAGGTAGCACATTGTCATCTTTGTGTCACAGGAGTCAGAGTGGCAGACATGAGGAACAGCCTAAATCAGAGTTAATTGCCCAGCATGGGGGGTGGCCACCAGCTGAGCATCCCCAAGGATAATGTGCACATCCACCTGTGATGTGCACCTCCATGCTTCCCATTGCAATCATATGCTCCAGACTCTGGGTTCATCAAAGATTTTCTGCTCTCAGGCCTCTCCACCTCTTACTTTTTGTAAAGACATGAAAGATCCTTGCAGAGATGGAGACTCTCAGTAAATAACACTGCTCAAGCTAAATTTTAAATGTGTGCTTATATCAGATTTATGAATAGCTAGAAAAATTCTAAAATAAAACTCTAAGTACTTATTCTGCTCTTCTGCTGCTTGACCCATTCGATTAAATTCACTAAATTAACAATATTATTTCCACTCAATTGAACTATCAAACAGCAAACAAACGCAAACAAACAAAAAAGAAAAGCAGAAGAGCAAACAACAACCACAATAACATCCAGAAGTACTAGGCTGGGTTCCAAAGAACTATGAAATTTCATTACAGATTATGAGGTTAAAAAACCCCTGAATAATCTGGGATAAATATTTTACCAAAAGCAGGGATTCTGTTCTCATGTTCTGTCATCACTTGTAAGATGAAAAAGGTGACTTTTACAAAGAAAGCTGCCTATCTGATGCCAAAAGCCACAGACTGAAAAGAAGCCATTAAAAAATAGTAAAACCAGTGAAGAAATTCTAGGTAATGACACCATGACTCCAGCCAAGGTCCAAGTCACATGGGATTTGTTGGCTTAGTGTTTTCAGTTTGTGCAGTTAAAACTCACAAATTCAGCTCTTTACCCTAAACTAGTGAGGCAAGAACAGTTGTTTGGTGTATTTTATTAGTTCAGGTAACAGATATTATGGATTTAACATTTACCTTCAATATATTCCATGTGTCTTCTTTTCTATCGAACCTGCTAAAAAAGAAGAAAATACTTTTTGAGACTGGCAACCCTCATTCGGCGAATGACTATGCCTTCAACTTCATAGCCTCAAGAGGAAACTGGAGCTGGTGAGGAATTTGTATCTAGTAAATTATCTTTTCAGAAAAAGAAATGTGAATGGATTGCTACAAAAAAAATGTACAAGACAATTTCACTACTGAGAATAAAACAAAAAACCCTAAACAATCAACCAACCAAAACCCAAAGTAAAACAAAGAAATAAAACCCAAAATAACAACCAGCCAATCAACCAGCCAGCCAACCAACCAACGAACCAACCAACCAAAAAACCACACAAAAAAGATGCTGTAAGGAAATTGCCCTTAAAGAATTTCAGCCAGCTGCAATTACAGTTAATACAGTCAAGTTACACTTCTCCAAAAACATTATTTTAGCAGTTTTCATAGTCATTATTGATCATTACTTAGCCATGTCTGATTGCTAAGATATTTTAGTGGGAAGTCCTTGGCCATCACAGCTCAAAGCAAGTCCTTACTTGCCACTTCTGTAACATTTCTAAATTAATAGATATGCACAACCTAGAAGCCAGGGCGTGATTTGTCACGAATATTCAAAATGAGTCACACCTTTTCTGTATTAGACAAGAATATATTTGCTTTAAAATAAGAACTCAATATTACCCACAAATTTGTATGGTATCTCCTCCATTATGTCTGAAACTGGAAATAGCAGTGAATCTGCACTCTTTATGATTTTCATATGGAGAAGAAATAAGGTTTGCTTAATTCCTACCTTTGTCAATGCTATGAAGAAAAACAAATTGAGAAATCTCAACCTCCATTTTTCTAAAATTTCCCCAAACATTACGAAAGTCTATAAAATAATTATACAACAAATAATATTAACCATGGTACCAAACTGTATTATTGCCTTTAAATAGCCTATTTATTCTTGTTCCTAGAAAACATATAATATTTTTCATTGGAACTGAGAGCAAACACTTAATGTATAAAATATTTCTGAGTTTGCTAATTACTAAGGGAGAAATATAATTAGCAATAATAATTCTTGGGATCGCTTTATAGTCAGTCTTTCTCAATTAAACTTTCAATCTATAATTTTCCTGGAGGAGATACTGAAATGTCTCAGATCTCAGCAGGCTAAGTTCTGTGTATAAAATGCTCCATAAAAGGTTGTCACAGAGCAAAGCATGGGCTCTGTTTAAACTGAGTAATAGTTATAGTAATAACTATAGAAATGTTCAGGTTTTGCAGTTTGCAGTAGAATAACTTTGCTGGAGATCTTGTGCAAAGGTTCTCCTGCAGTCTCTGCCAGCAATAAACTACACTTGAAGAGGGAGTGCAAAAGGAATGTACTTTGACCCACATCCATCTGTGGGTCTTGATCCCTGTGCTGGTGGGCACTTGTCTCTTACATGTAGCTGGCTTCCTGGACTGCCAATAGCCTGTGCTGGAAGAATTCACTATTTATATATTGCCATCGGTTCTAAGAGGAAGAATTCCTTTTGACTGTAGGAAAAGCAACTTCACAGTGAAAGAAAAAATAAAGTAAACACACTGGACTATGGGCCATGCTATTCTACAAAGGCATAGAAGAGTTAAACCTTAGGCAGCTTTGATAAATTTGAGGAGGTGTCTTTTATCCTATCTTATTCATAAGGCTTGTCCACCTAACCAAATCCCAGGAACATAGTCTAGAAATGCATTTTACCCAGAACTGTACCTAATCATTTTGTTTATAGATGGGGGCACTTTTAGGGGGCACTTTTATATTACATATCTGTTACTTCTCTTAGTTCAGCATCCAAAAGCACTGACATGTGGAGCAGGAAGGCAACATTATCCTCCAGATGACGTACAAGACATTTAATCATGTCCAGTTATTAAAAGATGCATGTTTAGTTGCACAGTATGGTCAAAGGTAACTATAGATGGAGTCTGAACTGGGGTACTACAATAGACACCATTTAAAGATGACTCTGTAAGTATTTCAAGGTAAACATGCCTTGATTTCCTTTCAAAAATTTACAGTAATTTTGCAATCATACAAAAAATGTTGTTGCAGGCACACATTGTTTGTACCCCTTGCCCTTGTTCTGTCACTGGGCTCTATTGGAAAGAGCCTGGCCCCATCCTCTTGACATCCACACTTAAGATATTTGTGTGCATTGATAAGATGCCCTCTCATCTGTCTCTTCTCCGAGCTAAACAGGCCCAGCTTCCTCAGTCTTTCCTAAGAAGAAACATGTGCCAGACTCCTAATCATCTTGTAGCCCTCCACTGGACAATCTCCAGGAGTTTTTTCTTTCATGAACTGAGGAGCCCAGAACTGGACAAAGGGCTCCAGATGAGGCCTCACCAGAGCTGAGCAGAGGGACAGAAGCAATCACCAGCCCCAGCCAGCTGGCAATGCTTTTCCTATTGCCCCCCAGGATACCACTGGCCTTCTTGGCCACAGGGACACTGGTGGCCCAGGGACAGCTTTGTGTCCACCAGCTCCTTCTCTGCAGAGCTGCTTCCCAGCAGGTCAGTCCCCAGCCTGTGCTGCTGGGGTTATCCTTCTCCAGGGGCAGGACCCTGCATTGGCCTTTGCTGAATTTCAAAAGGTTCCACTCCAGCCTGTTGAGACACTTCTGAAAGGCCACAAAACACTCTGAGGTATTGGCCATCCCTCCCAGCGAGGAGGTGCTCTGTCCCTTCATCCAAGTCCTTGATGAACAAATCAAACAATACTGGACACTGTGTAGGCAATATATCTGTGTGTAAATGGTACAATTTTGGGGAATTTTTGGGAATTTTATCCCAAAGTGCCTCTTCTTTACTAGAATCTCAATTTTTGGTCCCACATAGCATCATCCTCCTCCTTTGGCCTCTCATTTTAAAGGGCATTTTACTTGGAAATACAGATTATCCAAGAATATGGCTTAGTTGAAGTTTTTTTTTTTTTCCCCAAGGAAGAGAATTTTTTAAATAGCAGTTACTATGTGGAAGAAAATATGGGTGATTCATTCAATCCCTCTATCAATGTGCTTGAAGCTGAGGAATCCAATACTCAGCTCTCTTGGTCAGCTTGTAATTTCAGCTACTGCTGGGCAGCTATCTGAATCTCTTTGCATGTTTACGTGGCCTATCCCCACATGCTGACAGGTTCACACCTGTAAATCTGATTAGCAGACAATGTTTGACTTGATTAGTCAAGTGCAAAGCTCAATGCAGTCAGACATTTGAAATTCAAGATTTCCTGGAGCTGTGTTAATAGGTTTGAGACCTGAGCAGTGTGTAAATGAAGCAACAGGAGCCACACATTCTTACAAGACAGTGTTTCATTTCTTCATTCTCAGGGGGTACTGAATCAGGAACTATTTGGACCTGATATATCTCTCCGTTAATAAGTGCCTTAGGACAGACAGTGGTTGCCACCAGAGCCTTTCTGGAGCTTCTTCAAATGCAAAAAGTAGCAGGTTTGTGTAATATGAACCAGCAAATTCCAGCTTCCTACTGGTTACTGTCTGTACATTTGATGATCTCTAAAGGTCTACAGGCTGCTTGCAGATTATTCCTTCACGTGAGAAAGAAGGACTATATTCTCCCTCCAGCCTTTCACAAGCATTGTCCATTTGCAATCTCTAAGATCAACCTCTTGTTTTCTTATTGCTTTTCCATTCCTGTGAATCCAATTTCTCCCCAATTTTTTTGTCAATGCAAAGTATCTTTCTCGTCTGAGACTGTCTCAGTGAAGTGTTTGTGGTACCACACATTGTGGGTGCTCTGTGAAATCAGTTTCAGAGTAATGATTAGCTATACATGCTTAGGAGGGCACTTATGTTTCCAAATATCTCCTTGCATATTATTAAAGTTTGTGAACCAAAATGATGAGTTGTTCTGCCACCATAAGCAGACCAGAGAAGAAACATACATGAGCAGAAGTCCAGTCCAGTCCTAGTTAGTGTGGGAAAAAAGTCATGGAAATTTAGTCATCTACCATTTATACCTATCCACTATGAGCATGATATTTCACAGTAACAAGAGATTGATCCTTGCCCCTTGATCCTGTAGATCCTGGAATATAAGAGAAGTTACACTGCACTGGAGTAATTGCAGTATTGCAAACCCTTGATATTGACAGAGTTTGCAAGCAGCAAAGATTTATTTTCATATGGTGCACCCTTATAACACATTGCAATGAGTAGTTTCAGGAATAAGCTCTACTTTCTGGCACCACACCTTAATATCTCTATTCAAACTCTCAGAATATTATCCTAAATTAGGTCACAGAACAGTATAAGAACACAGGACATTATGACAGGGCAAAGTAATGGTGGAAGGAAAAAAAAATCAATAAATACAAAAAAAAGGCTGAAAATTGCTTTGAGGTGAGTAGAGTTATTCCCACAGAAAGACTATTTGCATTGATTTAATTTCTGACATGCTTTGTTTTTAAGACTTACAATGAACTGTACTATTACTGTTTGTTCTGAAGCATTGTCAGAACAAAGTCATGAATAAGCAAGAATGGAAATGAAAAATTTTAGTCTCTTGCCATCTGTGAAGGGCAGGAATCACCTACAGGCATAAAACATGAGCTGGATAAACAAGGTGGGCAGGAGGCTGGAGGAGAACATAGATCAGAGAGCAGCAACTGAGGTGAGAATGGGGGATTTGCTAGAAAATGAGAGATATTGTACTTTAGTAACCATTGACCTTGCACTAAACAGCACAGGAAAGAGTCAGTGCTCCAGAGATTTAACACAGGACAAACTCAAGAGATCCAACATTAAACAGAGTTCTCTCTCATGTACATGTTATTTCCCTATCCATTTCTCCCTAGTCATATTAGCTGTGTCCTTTCTCCAGTGTCATAACTCTACTCCTCTTCCCCCAGACAGCAGTTCTCTGTCCCCCAGCCACCAAAACTCAGAGGCCTCTGAAACCTGCAGGGTAACATTTATACACAAACCCACATTTTCTTTGATATGAGAGGACTGCTTACTGACGAAAATTCGTGATTTTTCAGAAGACATTTAAAAAGAATAAACCCAAACCCTAAGCTTACAACACTGCATTTAAACTGGGAAAGCCCATGGAATAGTGGTTTTCATTTGGTGCTTATGTGAATGCACAAATGACTGTCAGAAGACTTTTCACTGTACCATTTGCTATATTGCAAAGCAGCCATTGGGAAACTTCATGATGATTTCAGTGAATTTGCAGTAAGACCAGTGTTGGTTGCATTCTCATTTTGCACAGCACGAGGCAATTTGAGAATCTGTTTATTTTCAGAGCAAAGTGTTCCTTGCTCATGGACTCTTTCAAAATGAAGCCCATATTTTTACAAAAAGCGAGTCTAGGGGACTGACTGCCCTCTGTCATTCACTTTCACATGTTCTGCCTCCCTTATCACATCTTGCAAGACACGTGTGAAGGCACTGTGGTTTAGGTCACACAGCATTCTCACACACACAACCTGTGGGAAGGCACAGAGGCAACCTGCTCTTACACCCAGCTCTCAGTAGGGCTGTAGCCCTGTGGCTACCACTAGCAAGTGCCTAAAGGAATCCTTAGGACAGTATTTAACTCAGTGTTGTCTTCACATTGAATGCACTCACTGGAAATAAAGAGGAGGGAGCAAATCACAACTACTTTGCAAAAGGGCTGCACAGTTTCCAGTTCTGAGAATCTCTGCCTCAGGAAGCAGGCACTGTGTTTAAATGTTACTGGAGAGGGGAGTGGAAGGCAGGTGGGAGCAAATTTCTCTCTCCTGACACACCGTGGTCACCAAGGCGAGCAGTGTATGGTCAGCTGGATGGAAGTGTCACTGCTGGTCTGCTGCTGCAGTTTGTATCAGAGACTGGGCCATGTGATTCAGCCAAAATCAGCCAAGGTGGTGTAACCCACTGAAACACACAGTGTGAGTTTCCCTGGCTCGTTTTGTTTCAAGAGCTCACACAAAACTGGCTGCCCAGCAGAGCTGCAGGAGAGGGGCAGCAACAGGCAGCTGGTAGGTAGTGGAGGCTGGAGTTGAGCTGTGTGAAACACGAACATCTGTGGTTCAGTCATTTATCAGTTCAGTTGGTGTTTGTCAACGTGGTCAATGAGGTCATTTGTCAAAACAAAACTCTGCTGAGTTCCCAGATGCCTGGCTCTTTCACGTGAACTTCCCTAACATAAGTGCAGGAATAAAAAGGATGTACTTGTCATTACAAGAATAAATTCATTAAAGGTTAGAGCGAAATCCAAAACAATTATAAGGAAGCATTTACCTCTCCACAGACAACATCTCTCTGTTATTTTTGCCAGCAATTTGGAAAACTAATTAAAATAATGGATTATTGTACTCACTGTTTTAAACTAATCAGTAATCCTAACATGCTATGCATTGCTATTTCCTATAAACACTATTTTTAAAAGCCTTCCTAAATTGACACTTTTAAATAAAAATTACTTTCTTCCTCTTCTTAGTTATTTCTAATCCAATAAATAATTAAGCTCATCTTGCAGGTATTTTCATGAGTGTGAGAAAGCACAGGTGATTGGGCATGGGTAGGTGAGGAGACTTAGTAGCCCAGAGTATAGTTTTCCACTAGTTTGGTCAAATTAGGCTGAGTGGCTGAAAAGTGTTAGTATTACATAGTGACTTGACTCCTTTTCTCCAGGAGAATTGTCAGACCCTGATCCCGGGATACTGATGTACAAATGCAGGTTCATCAACCAGTAGAGAATTCCATTAACTTAAATGGGGCTTTATGCAGGCATCTGCCCTACTCACAAGGACCAAGGCCTTTGTGACTGAGACCTAGTCCCTGAATAACAGGAGTTTGCAGCACATAATCTCCCTCCACCATGCCCTAGCCCCATGTTGTCACACTGCCAAGAGTGTCAGAAAATTTAGGAAGAATAAAGATGCAAGATTTAATCCACAGACTGACTCTTCAGCACTGTGACTGAAACATGTTTATTGGTAAATACTGAAATGTTTATGATGCAACTGTTCTGTGGATAAATAGTGGGATTAGATCCCTGTGAAATGAAGATATTCATAAAGTTTTTTTAGATACCAAATATATTATGTTTTAAAGCCATTGACTTTCCAAAGGGTTGAACACCTTTCATAGGTGTCCAGGCAAGATTTCCAAAGCAGGAGCCCACTAACTTAACTTGAATACCTTGCCTCAGGGTCTTTTTCACAAACAATACAGACACACACACTCTGCTCATAGCATCTGTCTCTTCCAGTTGCCTGAGAACTAAAAACCAAATAAGGGAAAGAGATCCTCAGTTGAGCTATGAAATATGAATAGTTCTTCTGTGAATTGAACTTTGAAGCTTAAATAACAGAGCCAAAAAAGTCTGGGAAGCTGAAAGATGTACACTTCTAATTTAGTGCTACCCCAAAAACTCAGTTAAAAGATTTAAACATCTTTCTTTACTTTAACTAGAATCTTCAATGGACCAAAAATGCCTCTGGGGAATCAGCAAAGCGTTCTGCAAGATCTGAAGAAGATTCGGGGGGAGGAGACCATGGGGGGAATTTTCTGCACTTCAAACAGTTTCCTTCAATATCACAATTTCAGATGAAGATTTACAAAATGTTTATTATTTATACATTTAGTTATTTAAACAAATGTAATGTATTACTCAGATGAGAACAAAAAGAGTTTGAAAACTTAATTTTTATGCTGTAAAAAAAAAATAAAGCCTATTGGACTGAAGATCCCTTTGACATTCCTTTCTCTTTTTAAGGAGACTTTTTTCAAACCAAAGACAAAAATAATGTCAAGTTCTCACCTCTCTGTTGAGGTTCAAAGGATTTTCCCCCCTTCATTTTAGTATTATTTTGTATGGTAAGTATCCTATCAAATGAAGGCTCTGTTTGCTTGAATTTCAATGAAAAATAAGACAGAAGTAAGAAGCCAGCAGCAAGTATTCCACTCTGAGTGCTGCTTTCTACACTTTTGATATAACTTCTCTAAAGAGTCAGCAGAAGGGGTAGAAATAAAACATCAAAAAAATGTAGAAAATCCCCATACTGACATAACTTTGCTGTTTCATTATGTCACATCATTTAAAATGAGCTTCAGAAAATAGGAAAGTATTTTCTGAAGCTGAGATATTTAGAGGCATGGAGTGGCCATGGCTGTTACCTGGGGGCAGGAGGATGGCACAAAAATGCTAGCCAATTTTTTTTTGTTTTTATTAAGTTTCTGTGAGATACAAAAGTCCTTTAAGGATATGATGAACTCTAATTATGTGCTTAAGTTCAGCTTAATGTTATATGACTTTAGCCTGTGCTTGCCACTATCCTGAGCTGGCTTTAAAACCAGCAACAATCTATCACAATGTAACTTTTATAATTTTCATCATTTCCAGGCCCCATTGTGCACCTCCAAATTATTTCTATTTCTTTAGCAGCACACATTTTCTGAGGAAGAAGTTTCATTCAGATTAGTCAATCTAATTTTTTAAAAAACCTGATCAAGCCAGGTGAAAGAGATTTTTTTTTTAAAAGGTGTTCACAAACATCTCTCCTGTGCCCCCTGGGCCTTTGTGGGACAAGTGCTTTGAGGAGATAAGCAGTGCAGAAAAAGCATGTACACCATTGCTCTCACTCCATCTGCTCTCCATGGTCTCCTGTGCTGCCAGAGGTTCTGCCTGACACCCCCAGGTCCTTCAGGAACATTTCTTTCTGCTGATGGACACCTGCCTGCCTCCAGTCTCACAGCTGTGCTGGACTCTGCCCTGCCTAAACAGCTGGAGAAAGGCAGCTCTCCCAGCAGCTTCTGGGCAGCAGGGAAGCAGAGGTTTCTGTGCAACTTTTGGCTGTCAAGGTGAGCTCCTCCAGACTACCTAAAAGGCAGCAGTGAATCAGAAGCATTGTAATGGCATGTTGTGTATTTTAGCATAACTTCAGTGGAATCAGAGGCTATGGATTGATTTCAAAGCTGTATGAATGTTGCCAGCTAGACTAAAATACATGGCAGAACTGAGTTAATGTGCCAGTAAGACAAAGAGCTTTTGCCAGCAGGGAAATCTAAAGCTCTGAATTCCCTAAGGCTGTAACTAGGTGAAGCAAAGGTATGGCTGGTTTCCTACAGTTATGCTACTGTGACTTGTACCATTCACACAGCTCATGAGAAACTCCTAGAAAAATGTGGATGCCTTGGCAATAGTGTGCTTAGTTCTGCTGAGAGCATTGTAAGGATTGTTTGCCTTTTCTTTGCTTGAAGTAACATTTATCATTGTTTAGAGAGTACCAATGGCAGGGAGACTTGGCAAGCTTCTCCAGTATGCTGTCCTTCATCCTCTTCTGTTATTCCTATCCCTGCCTGACAGCTTGTCAAAACACTTCTTTTTTTTGGATTAAAATTTGTGTTTTCTTGATTGGGGACTGAACTTCCACTGCAACTGAGAAGTTTTGAAAAAAAAGATTACTTCTTTCAAATATATGTTTATTGCAGAAAACATTCAGAATAAACCACTTGAATATACTGATTTGTTTTTATGATGTCATGGAGCATTCAGTTTTGAAAAAGATATAGGTTATTATTATGATTACCTTCCCATCATTTAGTATCATATCAGATATCAGTTAGTATTTTTATAGACAAGTTACCTATTCAGCACTGGAGCAATGTACTTTTACTTACCAGTGTAGCAATCTGTGCCTTAATGAAACTGTCTCCTGTACATTTATACAAAACTTGCTTCAAAATTTGAAATTAATCTCTGCAATAAGGAAAATAAATTTAGAATCACAGAAATCTCTCTTCATGTTATGAAAATCTCAGTCATTGAAATTTCTGTGCTGAACACTCAGTGTAGTTATTTCTGCATATTGTTGCTCTTTATTAGTTTGATTCAGTCTCCTTTTGCTTCATGATGAATTCATGACATACAGAAGTTCTCTTAATGTGATGGAAACATTATCTGATTCAAAGTCCAAAGAACCCACGACTTGGTGATACCATTTGCAAAGATGGTTTGATAAAATACATTTAACAGTGGAGGTGGCCTTGTAAGGGCAGCTGTAGCCATTTGAAGCTGACAAGCCTCAGACCATTTGTGCCTCACAGTCCTTTAAACTCTTCTCCACTCTCCCTCAGGTTAGGAGGAAAAGAAGAGCTAGGGAGGGGTTCATTCAGAGTTCTGCCAATATTTTAGTGCCTCACAAAGGATGGTACAAGGCAGGCAGGTCCTTACAGAGCCTTGGGTTTGGAAGGAAACATGTAAGCAGAATTTCAGTGAGAAGTATGAAGACCTCACATAAGTTGTTGAGGAAGAAATTTGGATATAAAGCAGTCAGTCTGCTTTTTCATCTAGTCTCAGATCTAAGTCTTATAGAGACTTTTGTTATTTTAGGTAGTTTGTATCTATTTACTGAGGATATTTCTATTATTTTACCTGTTATATGTTGCTATGATTATGTTGTTTTCTTCCTAATAAAAAAAAGAAAAGATCAAGATGTGCTTGATATCTTAGTAGTCTGCAGCCACCAGATGCCTCGAACAACAGAAATATCAAAATATTGCTACACTTTATTTCTTGCTATGTAGTTAATGTAACAATGGTTATTATTTATTTGATTATTTTCAAAAGAGCACAGAACTTGCAAAAAGATTCTTCGAAATATGTGAAGCTATAATAATACCATGTGTTTTTAACTTCAACTTATCTACAGCTGATAATGCTGATACCAACACTAGTAAGCACCACTGCCTACAAACTAATTAGAAAATGAAAATTTATGCTTATATGATTGTTCTGCTTGCATTTTTCATAATTGACTATAACAAAATCATTGTTTGATCTTGAGTATTGCATAATAAATGGTACCAGCTACTTCTTCTTTATCAGCCAATGAATTTTGGTACAAAAGATGTTTTTTAAACTTCTTTTTCTCTTAAAATGAAGAGGTATGTCTTTAATATATTACCATGCCACTGAAGGGTCTTAAAATAGTGTGTATTACTAGATGCTTGTAAACATGAGGCAAGGATTGCAATTTTTTAATAGTTTAACAATGATAAAGTGGTTCTTTCAGTGAATGACTACTACTCATATTTCTTTCAATATGAGCTGAAAGACTTTTTTTTTTAAATTAGAACAAGCTGATCTGTATGTGCTTAAGTTTGATATAGTATGCAAATTGATGGGTTACCAAAAACTGATGACAAAAGCTCTGGTCATAAATAGAGCTCTCATACCAACACATCCTAGTGAAATTGAAAAATAAAATAAATTTTATATGTGTGTGTGTGTGCTTTTATATCCACTTCCCCAGCGTACAAGAAATATGGAGAGAGGCTTTTTACAAGGTCATGTAGGGACAGGACAGGGGGAGCTACTTCAAACTGAAAAAGGGCAGGTTTAGATTAGATATTAGGGAGAAATTCTTTCCTGAGAAGGTGGTGAGGCACTGGAGCAAGTTACCCAGAGAAGCTGTCGATGTCCATTCGTGGAAGTGTTCCAGGCCAGGTTGGATGGGGCTTTGAACAACGTGGTCTGCTGGAAGGTGACCCTGTCCCTGGCAGGGCATTTGGAACTAGATGGCCTTTAAGGTCCCTTCCAAANGCTCGGCCCGCGCCAGCGGGCCGGGATGGATGGCAGCAACCTGCTAAATATTGATTCTGCTAAGGCTTGGAATTAAAGTTAATTTAAATAGTACGTGTAAAGAGTTTCATGAATTGATTTCAAATGACAAAGAAATATTGAAAAGGCATTAAATCTAAGTGCCATTTTAAACAATAAATTTAAGCTGACGGTAATTGAATTATGTGTTTGCAGACGGAAGGGCAAACGGAAGGCGGGAAGCGCACCCTGCGCTGCTGAAAGCAGGGGCAGCATCCTGGGAGTAAAATGCCGTCCTGGGTGCAGAGGGGCTGCGTGTGGGAGGGCGGCCCGGCCGCCCCAGGCTCTCCCACGCAAACCTGCGAGGCCGCAGCTGCTGCCGGGGGACGAGCGTGTTCCCGGGCACGGCCCTCAGGGTGCCCGGGGGCCAGGGCGTCCGGGCTGCCGGGGCCGGCTCTGCCGAGCTGGGGAGCGCGTAGGAGGGGAAGCAGCGGGACACGAGAGGCTGGTGTGGCGCAGGACGAGAGTGGGCAGCAAGTCGAGAGAGATGATTGTCCCTTTCCTCCCCGATGAGACCCTGCCCGGCTACTGCGTCCAGCTCTGTGGTGCCCGGTACGGGAAAAGCATGGACGTGTTGGAGCGAGTTCAGAGGAGGGACACCAAGATGATCAGAGGGCTGGAGCATCTCTCCTGTGGACAGAGTTGGCGCTGTTCGGCCTGGAGAAGAAAAAGCTCTGGGGAGATCTTGTAGAAGCTTTCCAGTACCTAGAGAGTACTGGAGACTGGTGCAAGAGAGCTGGAGAGAGATTTTTATGAGGGTGTTTAGTGATAGGATGGGGATAATGGCTTTAAGCTGAAAGACAGCAGGTTCAGATTGGATATAAGGAAGAAATTCTCTGTTCTAGTGCCTCACCACCCTCACAGTAAAGAAGTTGTGGGTGTCCCGTGACTGAAAGGGTTCCAGGCCAGGCTGGATGGGGCTTTGAGCAACCTGGTTTAGTGGGAGGTGCCCCTGACCATGGCAGCTGGTTGGAACTAGATGACCTTTAAGGTTCCTTCCAACCCAAACTATCCAAGGAGAGCAGGGCCAAAAGGATCTCAGTCCCACAGAGAATGAGATTCAGTGTACCAGACTGGGAGGAGTTCTAGGTGTTTTCCTCCATGTATCATCATTTCCCATCAAACTGACTACTAAATAATTAAAAATTGAAACAAAAGTTTTGGGAACAACCCTCTCTCCCACAAACACTTTCTGTTCCAAGGCAAATGAGTGCTGCTGATGGAAATGTCAAATTCATAGAAATGAGGGCTTTATTGGCTTCCTTTCATGCCTGTTCAGTGGTGGCACTGCTGCCCAAAACTGTATCCATGACTTTTGGGTGCTGCAACACCTTTGAGATGGATTGGTTGCCTGTTGGCTGTCCCCCTATCCAAGACAGAAGAGAAATGTGAAGCCTTTTTTATGTTCGTGTTGTAGAACGTATTGTTTCCTAAATAGCAGGTCCAGACATTAAAAACTAAGCAAACAGTGCAGATTAGACTGCCTATTAGAAGAATTCAAGAGCATTTAAATGTCCTGGGATAGTGATTTATCAGTGTATTTTGTAGTCCCCTTTCAGCATGAGTTTATCACTCGAGCACTACATCCTCTGCCTGTACCTGGGGCAAGAAACTGTGCTGCTTTTGTGAGATCAGGCTGAAGGTCCAATGCATGCCAGGTCCCCCTTACACTAGGTTTTGAGATGCTCTGGGAAGTAAATCAAATCTACTGGCTCCTGGAGAGTTTGGAGCCAGCAACAAATCCCTGTCTGTAGTATAATGGGTGAATAACTCTGTGAGTATATGGTCATAGCAGCTGTCAAAATGTTCAGGGTGGAAAAACGAGCAACCCAAACACCTGAATGCATTAAGTGCTTAACCCAGCCTGGGCTAGGTTAGAAACAGTATCCCAGAGCTGCTGTGTTTGCAGGGAACTAATAACTTCTAGCAGGTGCAGGCCAGGAATGGTAACCTCCTCAGATAAGGCCACAGCCAGAAGAACATACCCAGCTCCAGCTGAAGATAAAACAAGCTAATGAAATTAGATTAAAAGTGTCCTGCTTAAAAGAAGCTGTTTAATGGATATAATCTGTACATACTGCTTTATTTTCCTCCTTATGCTATACTAGTTATGGTTTCCTAGACAAGATATACATGTTGTGGAATGTTGGCATGTTCTAGGCTGATAAAAATGCATGAGCCACTTGAGGTACTGATTGAGCTGGTGTTATGGAGGCCATAATATTATTTTCACAGGGTACATTGGTCATACCTCTAAGTGCTTTTGAACGGGCAGCTTTATTGATATTTAAAGCAAACTCTCTTTACTCAAAAGACCCTATGTAATAGAAAAGCTGAGGAAGTTATAGCTGACTGGAAAGGTTGGTTATTTATGCTTACTGTAACTAACATGCCCATCTTTTGAAGGTGTAGGACAGCAAATGTGTAACTCAAGGCTCTTTTCTCTTCTTTACCTGTCTCTTGGCAGATCTCGACCCCTCTGCATTATTAAGGCTGGGAGCCCATTGTAGTCACTTTTCCTGGCAGGACAAGAACCTTTGGGAGATGCTACTGTCTCAAGAACTGGTGACTCAATTCAGCACAGTGAAGAAATCCCTCTGTGCACTAGAAGGTATCAATAACAGAAAAACCCTAGACTATTCAGTTAGTTTAAAAATCAGGACTGTATTTTGTACTAATGCATAGGGGAAAGGAAGGAAGCAGTGTGAGAGGTTTAGCAAGTAAATATTAGGGAAAAAAAAGGAACTAAAGAGAAGAACAACTTTTCCTGCACTATGAGGCACATGCCAGTGAAACATGCATGACTGTACAAAATGGGTGGAAATAGACTTTTATTTTTTAGGTGGGATCAGGATACTGGTAACAGTTAACTTGTTACAAGTCATATAAAAGGCATAATGGTAGTTCTGCAGATGAAGCTTGATGCTTAAATCTCAATATTTCTCAGTTGTTGTGTTTTATTATGTTCAGAGCTTCACCTTTCATATTAAAAAACAAAAAATGAATCTTCTAGAAGGAGTCCACCGTTCAGTGGTGGTGATATACCCAGCAGAACATTGTTTCTTTCCAAATTCCCTTAGAGGGAAAGAAGTTTAATAGTTGATTTTGCAATTTTGTGTTATAATTTGATGGCAAAACATGTACTAGACTTATTTTTTTTCTTCTCAGTTGCAGATGCATATGTAGAAGTGGTAAGCAAATGGCTACATGTAAAGTAGAATTGCATCATGGAGTGATGCTTTGTAAGCTTTTTCTGGCATGTCTTTTTCATATTAGGTAAACATATCTTTCTCCTGGCATTGTAATATATCAACTTGCCCTTTAAAAATGCTCTATAATGGAGCAAAAGTCAGAATGTTTGTCCTTCAGGAGTCTCTTTGCAGACCTGAATAAACATTGTAGTGATGCCCAAGTCATCAGGGATTTGCTCTGCTAGCTAGGCAATTCCACTGCATCACCCTTTCAATGTAAATAACTATGCTTAATTAATGGAAATGCAATATATACTAAGTAATGACAGAACAAGTAAATTAACAAATGCAGGGGAAGATGTAGCTCTGTTGAGGGCATCAGATGAGGATCTTGCTACTTCATTAGTTTAGGCCAGTTAAAACAAATGTGAAGTATAAACCTACATTGTTTTATACTGTACAACAGCATTGCAATGAAATGCACTTTAGCTTGTGTTAGAATTAGTAATTAGAAGTACAAAATGAATCGTTTAGGCACGTGACTGGCTGTATTTGGTATGCAGTCCAGAACAGCTGTCTCCTGTATCCACAGCTACTGACACTCACAGAAAGGATGGCCAGACTTTGCAAACCAATTTCTGACAGTGCACAAATACACAGCTGGAGGTGGATTTAACAATGCAGACAGTACTAATCCTTCTCCATTCCTGCTGTCTTGAGGATTTGAAAGGTAAGTGCAATTAAGAAAAACTTGAATTTACCAGTCTACACTTAGAGACTCATACTTTCCTTCCCTTGCTCCCACTAAAAATATTTTGTTTTACTTCCACTGTATTTATACCAGCCAGCAATGAAATGCCAAATTTCCCGAGCTTGGTTTAATTGTTTATTTGGAATGACATAAACATAGAGTAAGGGACATAGGAAGCTTTTCTTTCAGCTTTATGTTCTGCCTCTCTCTTTCCAAATGACCATGCCTTTTCACCCCTTTTCCTCCCCTTAATTTTCCTCTCTCCTTTCTTCATGATCCTTAAAATAATCTTCGTGAGGGATGGATGGAAAGGAGTTTGCCATAGGGAACTGTAAGATTTCATGAGAAAACAAGTGGGGAGCACCTTGAAATTTCACAAATTATCCTGAGGAAAACTGAAGAGCCATGGGGCCCTGTACTAGATCTCTGATTCCACTTTTTGACACCTGCCTTTGTAGTTTACTGTTTCCATTTGCTTCCATTTTTTCCTCTTTTTCCACCTGCAGTTACTTTTCATGACTTAGAAAATAAACTTTTTAGAGCAGGGAGTGCTTTGTGGTTTTGTCTGTGACCGTGGTTTCCACATAACTGGTAATTTCGGGCTGAAGGCGATAGAATTAACCTTTTCTGGAGCAATCTGACTCAAAATTTGAGACTGCTCCTAGTTAAAAGTCCAAAAAGACTGACTTCTGTGATAGTGTTATTACAGTGTTTGGGCAACAGCCATGCATTATTTCTTAGGTACATCAGCACTACTGCCTGCAGAGTAAGGAACCCACTCACAGCTTCTTGAAAGGTGAACTCACTGTGTGCCACCTCAGTTCAGTTTCAAGTTGGCTTGAGCCCCTGCACTGTATGAATGCTTACAATCCTCTCTCTTCTATGAAGAGAACAGTGGAGATGATGGTAATTTTTTTTTCTTTCAGTTACACCTCTTTATTACTAAGAGGTAATTTTGTATTATTCATAAAATAAGAGCCTGCATTGCACTGTGAAAGTGCTGTACAGGAATCATTAATGTGTAGCACATGTATATGCTTTTCCTACAGTACTCCTCTAATTAAGTAAATTTTTCTTCTAGATGTATCCATGCTAAAAAGACAATGGTCTCATGGTAGTGATGGCACAGATTGTGGTGTGAAACAGCAAAAGAAGATGGAAGAGAAAGGCTTTTGAACACATGAATTCTTTTCCATCTTTCATTTTGGGTAGTTGAAAACATGGAGTTTCTGAGTAGGGTATTTTCATGTGTTGGTTTTTGTTTTGTGGAATTTCTGAAGGAGCAGTGTAGGAAGTTATATTAACAAGAAACAAAGCAATTTTTTCCTGTCAAAGGGGATAGGCATTTAATTCCTGGAGTGATTCTAAAGGTCAGTAAAGATTCATTGATGCTCTTTCAATCTGCAAGTAATTAATTGCTTGGCTGTGCCAAAGAACCAGGTAGGTTTATATCTATATATATATACAGTTAGTTGTTAGTCAAATATTCGTGGTTGATTAGTGCCTAAAATATTAATTGGCTGCTTTCCCTTAAATAACTCAAATAGTCCATCCTGTCAATCCTACTCTGAGTTTCACCATAGCGAACACATGAGCATAAAAATGTAGAATTTGCTTCTTAAACTGAACCCAAAATACCTCTTGTAAGAAGAATACCAGCAGCAGCTCAAGCTTGGCCAGGACTCAGTCAGAACATGCTAAGTGCACAAGTCTCATGAGCAGGTTGTCTCCAAAAGTTTAAGAGAACATTGTGGGAAAGATGAAATCATAGGAAGACAAGAGAGGGAATTGGAGCTCTTATGTGTCACCTTTTTTCTGATAAATGTGCTGTAATATTAACCAGTGATTTAGATTTAGACTCTTACTGTAGCAAAATAAAATCATGTTCAGGCAGTGTCTCTACTGTTAACCTTTTCCTTTCACTGCTGTGTTTCCTCAGCTAGTTCTTGGCCCAGCTGGAAAAGTGGCAGGAAATGTCATGTACATATGGACATTATGTGGCTGCCTGGGTGTTTTCCCCCCATGTTGTTTAAGCAGGCTCGGAGCAGTCCTGAGGAGCATTAACGTGCTGCCTCTGACAGCTGAGAGTGTTTTGCCACAGGTGTGGTTTTCCCCAGGTCTGGTCTGGATGCTGAAGAGGGAAGAGAATGGATGTCCTTTGTTGTCCTTGATCAGAAAGGGGTGCATAGCACTCAGCAGAGGGTTTATTTAACAGCTTGCTTGTATCCATGGGGCAGTATCAAGCAGTAAAATATTATTAGGAAATAAGTTTAGAGGGGCATTCTACTTTCATACTGCCCAGCAAGAAGCTGTAAAAATCATCCCTGAAATATGCCTCCTTCTGTGATGAAGAGTTGCAAGTGGGTTGTAATTCACCAGACATTTCTAAAAGCAGTGATATGCAAGAGGAAGACAAACCACTGCAGCAGGTGATGTAGGAGTAGAGAGATTACTGAGTAAGAGACGCTAGAAGGAGAAATTGCTTCTCATGACACTAGGGAGGCACGTTTCAAACTTGGCTTATAATTGTATGTACTTTACCTGTCTCTGAAATTCCCTTACATACATTAATGTTATAGCAATCTATATGAACAAAATGGGCAGTAAGCCAAAGGGGGTTGTAATTTTCAAGTACCTTCGTATTGTTATTGGAAAGGGGAGGAGGATATCCACTAACAGTGTAATTATGTGGCAATTCCAGGGATATTGATTATTATTAGCTTTTTATGATCACACTAACAAAGTCAATGATCCAAGATAAAATAGCAAAAATTAGTGCTTGAACAATACTCAGCAACAAGGTATCACCAGGTGAGAGTGGATGTATCTGAAACCAGATAATTCCTGAAAGGGAAATGGCCATCTCCCACCAATTGCAATGATGGATGTGCTCTATTAAAGCCGGATCCACTTTAATGGGGGACTCCCAGCATGAGAGGCCACATAAGTATGCAATGACACGTGCAGTATCGAGAAGTGGGTGGGTGTTTATTCTAAATACCCACATCACTGGGGTATTTGCACCTTTAACCAACAGAGAGAATTACAGGTAGTGAATACAGATCGATTTCTTCCAGTTGGTTATTGCTTTAACAAAATCTTTTGTCACTTTTTCTAACATCCGTCTTCAGTCTCCCAACACAGCATGGAGACTGGGTACCTGCATAGTCAGAACTATCACTGGTCAGCCATGTCTTCCCCTTTGAGGCTTTGTGGTTTTATATATAATAGTTAAAAACACTTCTCTGGGATGTGAGAAGGCTTTTCTACAAGGAGAGCAAGTTGCTGCAATACAATAGCATAATATTTTTGAAGGTCATAATAATAAAGTAGGGGAAAGAGAATAATCATTATTGCTCTTTCTTGTAATTAGTTTGCTTTCTGATATCCCACACTGTAACTAGAACATTATTCAAGAACACCCATCACAGTGCTTAACAAGATTTAATGTACATTTATTCTTAACATGTGGAACATATAAAGATTTTATACTGAATAAATGAAATTCATTAAGCCAGAGGAAAAGGAGGAATTTACATCAAGTTTTTTCTTTTTAACTACATTATCTTGAAATACAAATGCAGATTCTTGTCACTGAAAAATCTTTGAAGTTGTGTTTCTTCCTTTTTTTTTCCTGTATATATTTTTTGTCTGTAGACTGGTAACCATTTTCTTAAATCAATCCATACGTAACCATTTCCACACCTTGATTTATAAAGCAAATTGTGATCGGCTGCTCTCCCGAAATAGAGCATGACTTTATACATACAGAAACTTGTACATTACCCTCAGTTGTTGGTTTTCTGTGTTGGGTTTTTCCTTTTTTCTTTTTTTTTTTTTATTATTTTTTGGAGATATGGCCCAAATGAAAGAAAAAAAGAATTCTACTATCACTTTGTAGATACCACATCATGAAAAAGAAACTAAAAACTTTGTACTAAAAAAAAAAAAAAAAATGAGGGTATGTTTCATGTACAACTTCTATATACATCACGGCCCTTAGGCAATAAAAAAATATTTTAAAAAATGATTAAAGGAATTGTGAAGAACTGTCATTGTGGAAGGTCAAAAAAAAAAAAAAACAGATGTAGACAAGACAGTTCTGGTGAGGAAGCAATTGATGTTTAACTTCAGGTTTTGTTTAAAAATCTTTTAACTTGACTTATTTTGTTTTGTTTTGCTCCTAGCCTAATGTAACCATTTCTCCTGAGGAGAAATCAGTATCGTTTTGGATTTTGACTACTGACTGACACCCTCCTTGATCCCCTATACCTACATCACTAGAATCTTCTATTGCACAGAGCTTTGGGTGATGGTATACAAGTTTTTTTTTATTTTTTCCTTATCTGAAAAAATAAAACACACAGGAACTTGGTATGTTGGTTATTTTTCACCTTTTTGTTTCAAAGTGGTGAGATTTTTTTCCCATCATACAATGGTTTGCCATAACATTTTTTTTTTAAAAAGTCACTAGTTCGCTTCCCAAAAAATATGCAATACAAACATGGAAAAGAACATTGAAAAGGATAATCTATGGAAAAAAAAAGTGTGACCTTTGAATGTACTAGACAGCAACTTTGGTTAAAAAAAATAAAATAAAAAGATGTACTTATACACATAGACAGCAAATATTAATTTCATAACTGTTCAAATTAATAATTTCTTTAATTCCCAATTGGTAAATAGTGAATGGGGCAGAGGAGCAAAGATTCTTTTTTTTTCCTTCTTCCTACGTTGGATAAACAAGAACAGAAAACAGCCAGTTATATGTGACCCTCTAATCTCCACTCACACATGCTTGGCTTCTCACTTATGTCATAACTGCCCAATCTGAAAAAGTACATCACAGATGACAGATGCAACCAGAGAGTTCAGGACAGCAGATATTGAGATATCCAGCAAACGACCCTCGTGCAAAAGGAACTCGGAGCGGTTCTCGTCCACTCTCGCCATGGCCAGCAAGGCCTTGGCTGCCCTGCACATCATGTCTACGCTAGGCGGCTCCAGAGGCGGAGGCTGCATGTGCATGAGGTTATGCTGGCTCTGCTGGTACTGGGCCATAGTGACCCCATCCTCCAGGAAGCTTATCAAGTTTCCGATGCTTCCCTTCTGCACAGCTATTGCCCTTGCTGCTAATGTGTCCCCCTGGGCAAGGTTCGATAGGAGCGCCATGGACATTTCTCGGCAGACCGGGTTTTTGCGGTCCCCAACGTACCTAACTAAAGTAGCGTAGAGTTTCTCCTGACGGCTGAATGGGGGGGTGGCCAAGATAAGGTCCACATTATTGTCCTGGATACTGAGCTTACACAGGGTCTCCAGCACAAGTCTCTGAGGCGAAAGAACTGAGTTGGGCCCCACGGTTGGAAAAGGATCCTGTGCCTCTGCAGACGGGCACACCATCCAGTGCAGCAAGCCATCCAAAATTGGCAAACAGATGCTTTCTGTGTAAGCAGACAAGTCTAGCTGCCCAGAAATGTTGGCTAATGTGACCAATGTATTATCCCTCAAGACCTCGAGGCAGTCCCACCACCACTCATCCTTGCTGCAGGCCACCCCTTTGTCCTCCTCTTCCTCTTTCTCGTAAGTCTGCGGCGCTCGCTTTCTTTCTGGATGCTCGTGGTGAAGGAGGATCAACTTTCCCAGGATCAGCACCAAGCCTGGATGTTTGGACATTTCGGTGTCATTGCCAGGCACAAAAGACAAGCTACGGACGATATTTGACACACAGATGCAGCGTTTGGCCAAGGAGTCTTGCCAGTGAGTTATGGTGCATAGAGGAGTCTCATCCCGGCTCCTTGGCTCATCCTCTAGCAGTTTAATATTCCGGTGGCTTTTGGCTTGATGGATCCCGAAGGGAAATTTACTGCTCTCTGTTTGGGAACCAGAGTTTGAGTCTTCAGGTAACGCTCCTGGCCGAGCTGAGAGGACATCATCAATTGTTGCTGTTATACTCTTTTCTTGTTGCTCCTCAGATTCACCTTTCCCCTCGAGGTCCTTCTTTTTGCTTGGAGAGTTCAAGGGAGGAGGGGCTTTCCTGCGTGGTGGAATCTCCATCTTGCTTTCAAAGTGAGTCTGGATATGCTCAGTTGTGTCACCACCACCAAGCTGCCAGTGGAGAAGTCCACTATCGAATTCCTGAACGCGTCCAAGTTTGTCGGATCGGTCAACAACAAATAGATTATTTTTCTTTACAATCTTTATTGGCAGCTTGTCAAATTTACTGGCTTGTTTTGGCCTCTCACTTGGATCAGCAATGGCACCAGGAGTGGAAAAAACAATGCTCTTTTCTTCTCCTTCTACCTTTTCATCCTCCCCCTCCTCCTCATCTTCATCAAAATAGTCAATACATTCGTCATTCTCATCTTTTCCAGTATCCTCTGCCAAGGACTGACTATCATCTTTCTTGGCTGCTTTGTGATCAAGTGCTTTGTGGCCTGGATCTCCCACTTCATATTCCATAAGGATTCCAAAAATGTCAATCAGGCATTTTCTAAAATATTCTACTAAAAGCTCAAGAAATCCAGACAACTGAGGGGAGAAGAAAGAAAGAACATAAAAATCACATAAATATTTTTGTCTGCATGAAATTTTATTAGGAACACTGATGCATACATGTGTGAATATGGCTCTCATCCTGCCGCGGACTTGTGGCTAGGTCCTGCATGGCAGAAGTTAATGAAAAGAAATTCTTCTAGAGTCTGTCCAAACAGTATATAATGTCAAACTATCATGGCTCCGTTTGCTTCAGCTGTAACAGCTATGAGAGGTACAGAACTTTATTAATGTCTCCTTCAAGCCATAGCAGACATCTGGCTTAGCAGTTCTGTCCCCTTGGAACTGCCTATTACTCTTCAGTTTTTGTACAGAGTACTGAAGTTCCTAACTTGGCTATTTTTTCTGATTTGTACTTTTATTAGATATCTAAGTTCCTCCTTTCCTCCTTTGTCTCTAAACTCAACTGTTCATGTAGGAACCTGCAGTTCAGGGTCCAGGTGCTGATATCCTAGATTAATACCTCATCTCTATTGGAATAGGTCCATATCTTGTCTGGCAATAGTTAAAAATTATTATTGGAGCCTGGTGCTGTAAGTCACCCTTCAGAAACAATTTTCATTTAGGTTTAATCTTCTTAATTAACTTGTAATCACTTTCTTATGGAAAGGCAGTAGTTGGACTTGGTATTAATTTACACTTAGTGGTTTTATTATTAAAAATTCTTTGTTATTATGATGCATTCAGCCCAATTGTCTGGCTTTTAATGTGTTTTTTTAAAATTGTGGGCTGATGGGTTTTCAGTAAAATGTAGACTCTTGTCCATTCTATATTCTCTTATGATTGTCAGCTTCTCAAAGAATTAAGAATAAACTGATGCTTATCAGAACTGATGCTTATCAGAACTGCAGGAGTTACCAGACATCATATGGTCCTGGCTGCCCTTGGAAACAGAGTCCAAAGCAAACCTAACAGAAGAACACATGTATTTACAATATGTCTGCTATTCTATGCAATTTGCATAGGGTGCATTCACAATTTCTGATAGAATTCAGAGATTCACCTCATTTAACTTCAAACACCCACACTAGTCACACACCTAACTTAATTGTCTTGATTCCTTTTATAATCAGTGGCCTTTTACAGGCCATTTCTAGGGTATGATTCATCTGACCTATTTTAGAACTCTTCTTCTGGGTGAGATAAATCATGCTATAGATATCCCTAGTTCTAAAGTTAGGTGGGATGTAATGTACCATTTGTGTCTGTATTTAAAAAAAAAAAGTCATTATATTTAAAAAATCATGAGTTACACTATTAGTAACCAAGGAATGAATGGAGGAGAGAAACTGAATATTTAATTTGTACAAATTTTAGATGATGTGAATTATCAGCATGCCATCTATTACTACCACCTAACAGGCAAATGATTAGAGCAGAGCTGAAAAATGCTGGGAGGCAGTGAAGCAAAAGCACACGCTGTTAAATCCTGTGTTGCTTGCATCCTATGGATAGACAGTGGATTTTAGCCTTTAAATTGTCAATTTGGTATTCCTGTGAAAACTTAATTCACTGGAAGAGGAAACCGAACAGAAAAGAAGCAATTAAATAAAATCCCACAGTCTCACATGGACGTACAGACAAGTCATCACCAAAAAACAGCCTTCCAATCAGTTTAACACAGTTTTGCAAAGTCTTTTATGGAAACACAGATTAAGAAAGATTACCAACATACTGCTGTTTTGAGAGATTATATTATCATGTGTGTGAATTTATACATTAGTCTTTTGGCAGTGCTAAAATTCTTATATTCCTACATGCTCCTTTCTACAACAAACATCCTTTCTTCAGGCTTTTTAATTTCCTCTATGTGACCTATATCTGTCTCTTGTTACTCACTGTTACCAATCATAAACAAGTGCAAGTTTTTCAATATTAAAATTTATGTTAATTAGAATAAATTGGAAAGGCCAGCAGCAGTTTTGTAGGTGTCTTATTTCACTTTCCTTTCCCTGGAAAGTTAAGATGTATAATGCTTTCCCACCTACCTGAGAGAGGTTGAAAGTAGCAACAGTGCTGTCATCATACAGAAGAATATTAATAGTGTCTAGCGCCCAGGTACTTTCAGCCAGAAGACCAGATTTAAGAGACATCATCACTCTCCAGGCCTCAGGAGTTACTGGAGAAAGACAGAGGGAGAAGTAAAACTGTATTAGTGCATCCTTGGAGACTGTTAATGAGTTCTGAAAGAGTAAACTGTGATGTTCTGAGGACGCAAATATAAATTAAATGGTTACTGGTTAAGACCCTATTTGCAGTGCTTAGTTCTGTTCAGTTTCTGTAACTGCTGCCAAGCCTTAGTGCTGGAGAATATCCTAGCAGGGCCATTCTTCCTGACTCTGCTGAACCTGGAACAACTGTACAAACTTAAAGTACTTGACTAACCCAACTCATCAGTAAACAAAGGTAGAGTACTCTGTCAGGAATGTGGAAATCTGAAGGATGAGTACTTGAATGGACAAAACATTACCAGAATTTAAGATAAGAAGATACTTGGGGATCTTCTTAAGAAGCAGGGCAGAAACAAACAGGACAAATACTGTGGAATAATTGAATGGACCATTCAAAGAAAGCAGAGACTGCAACTACACAGCAGAACAGCATGAGCTTCCATGGAAAAAAATCATGGAAAGCTTTGCTAAGCTAAATGCTGTACTGGTGATTTAACAGACATTCTAAAGGACCTTTCAACACATCTCATTTTGAAATCTGAGGCAAGCTTCATTTTTAACGCATTTGTGAAGACCTCAAGTCTCCGTATAAAGTATTGCCTTCATTTCATGTCAGATTGTCTGGGATGAGTTTTACCTATCATCCTCACTGATGCACATGTTATCACATTTTTACTGAAGACAATCACATTATAGTTACCAAAGTTCACTATTTGTCAAGAGTATCTTAAAATGTGAAAAAAAGATCAGAATCAAAGTCCCTTTCCTCACAACTTATATTAGGTTTTGTTTTGATGCTTACCAATATCTTTTGAGGTAATCTTTCGTCTTGGTTTTAAGACGGGTTGGGATGCTTCTACAGAGCCCGGGGGGAAGGTAATCTCTCGCCTAATTGGTGGTGGTTGGGGTGGAGGTCCTGTGACCTGTGACACTGGAACCGTGGGTATAACCTTTTGCATCTTCATGGAGGGTAGGAAAGGAGACTTGCTTGGAGACATACGGTTTTCCAGAGAGCGCTGGAAGGATGCTGGACTTGGAGCTCTAGAGATGTGGTTTGGCATAGAGGGCGGTGTCTGGTAGGATGACTGAGGAGGTCTAGTGATAGGCTGCATGGAGGCTGAGGATGACATATAAGAAGGCTGCCGTTGGTTGACATGAGAAGGCCACTGACTCTCGTGGTTTATCCTCTGGTCAGGTACCATCATATCATCAGTGCGATTCATCCCTGGATACGGAGGGGCCTGTGCAGGGCCTCCTGGACCTTGCCTGTTCTGGTAAGGGTAAGGCATATCATTTCGTGTTGGCCACATGTTCTGCTGAGGACCTTCACTGGAGGATGACGACTGCATGGGGCCACCAATCATCTGGGGAGGTATTCCATGCTGCTGCATTTGTCCTGGGCCCTGCATTCTCTCCCTGTTATATGGATATGGATACTGTCCCTGCATGGGCCTCCTGTCAGGCCCTGTGTAAGCGCTGCCGTACTGGTTATACATTTCCTGCTGCTGGTTGCCATACTGCATGTTATACATATCCCCTTCGTGGCGTTTGGCTGGAGGCCCGTACATGCCATCCATGTGTCTCTTGTAGTTCTGAAAGAAAATTTTGGAAAGATGTGTCACTTTTACTCCATACACAATACAAATATACTGGATGAAAGCTCATTCAAAAAGCTGAGGGCGCTTAGTCCTAGAGGGATCCTGGCGACTTCAGAGTCAGGCATACAGTTCTATGGTTAGGCTTGATCCAGTGCTTTCTTTTTGAGCCTCTGTTTTGCTGTGCTTCTAACTGAATACTAAAAAGAAACTTATCCTTGGGCTAAATTTTCTTATGCTTGCTCTCATTTTCTCCCTTTCCCTTTCCTTCCCCATCTGTCAAACTAAATTCCACTGGTCATTTCAGACATGCATGAAAAGGCAACAGTCCTCACCAACTGAAATATTTTCACTTCTTTTTTATGCTTAGTCTACTAAGAAGAAAAATCTTTAAAAAAATTCAAAACCACCCAGTGAATCTTTTCAAGAGACAAGTACTGAATATGCTCTTAAAGTAACAAGATATGCTGTAAGCATGCATGTCTGAAGCACTGAATCTTACAATATGACATAGGCTACAGACAGTAAATGTATTAACAGGAGAAAAGTATCTGCTGCATTTGATACTCTGTGTGATTCCTAGGAATACAGTCCTCCTTGGGCAACTGTCCTCTTCCCAAATCATCCTAATCACATTTAATTTACTGTGAGATTATTACAATAAATGGTCATATCCAAATGTTCTGTTCTAGTTTATGCAGGTTCTTACCCTGCTGTTCTGTAATGAATTGAGCAATGTAACTAACAGCTGCCACCTATGGTTTATTCCCTCTTTGTTTCTCACCCTCTCAAATGGGGGATGTTGTGTGAGGTAAGCTGTTTTACCTCAGGGAGAGCTGAGTGGTTTTTAAACCATACAAGCTTGTATGTATTTATGTTTAAGATGGCAGAACAAAAAAAAAAGACATGTTGCTCTTTTGAGGGGAAGGTGGTAAGGTTTGCAGCGGTCCTTAGTTCCTGTGGGAGTTTGTTCTACAGTTCAAACCACACTGAGTGCTCTGAAGCAAAAAATGTGAATTAAATGGGTGATTTTTGAATATATGATCTATGGCAAATTCAAAGTTACAGCTCCCCCGGAAACTCAGTAGCTCAGTAGCATTGTACAATGTATACTAATGTACTAGAGTTAAGATCAGATCAAATTCTCTCTGTATTCAATATGGGAAAGTTAAAACAGCTCTGGGATTCATAAAGTCATCTTCCAGCTTTGGTGCACATAAAACCACAACTACTGTATTGTATGAAAGTATTTTTTTTTAAACTTGCTATAGAGCTTTCTGGCTATCTGAGAAATACCTCTTTCCTGCCATACATGAACTACTTGCTGTATTGAATTCCACCCTTGGGGCCAATTTATACATTAAGAAATGACTTGGCAGTTGCCACACCTAAGGAGGTCGTGTTTGTTTTGCCACAGTGACTCAGTGCTTACAGCAGACACTTGGGAATGAAGCATGTGCCTTTCTAAAAGCACTCCAGCACCCTGGTACATGCAGTGCCCAGTGGTCCCCAGAGCAGAGGACAGTGATGCACCTGAGCTCCTCCCTCCTGTGGACAGGCTCAACAGGAGACTCTCTCTCCACTGAGATGTGGAATTCTGAGACCTCACAGAGGACAAAAACCCACCAACACAGGTCACCTGCTGCATAATAGCTCTTGAGATGTAAGCATTCATACAGGAGTTGAAAAACCTGGCTTCAAGTGTTTCATTAGTCCCAGGAGTTCATGTTCCAATCACCTTCTTTGCAGGTCATTCCCTAGCCTTTGGGTTGTACATAAAGCTTTGAAAGGGTAATTTTTCACATTCCTCTTGTATCACTACAGAGTAAGATACAGGAAATTGTAAATAAGCTAATGGCAACAGAATCTCTAGCTAAATGAAGAAGTGGAATCCTCTGGGAATGGGAGGGAGAGGCTGAGGCTGGTCAGGATCCTTGTCCTTCATTCTCCACTGCTTTTCTGCATTAATGCATTTTGCATTCAAGAGTCATTGTACAAAATATATAAACAGCACTAAGCACAGGGCCAAGTAGATCTTTACAAATTCTAGCTGTCTCCTTGCTTAAATGAACATGTAGTTAATATATTCCCTGCACATGTTAGCATGGAATATCACAAACTGTTCTGTTATATACCTTTGCAATTTCCCCACTAAATCACCTGAACTGCTAGCATATGCTTGTCATAAAAAACAACAAAACAGTTTCTTGATTATGCCATTTTTTAAGACGAACCAAAAAGATAAGCAAGAAATTCTGAAATTTAAATTTATATGTTTTTAGTACAGTGCAATCTAAGATCTCTTTTGGTTTCTCCCCACAGCACTCCCAAACCCCTGACCCCAATTTCCTAGTAAAACTATCCAAAACTGAGAAGAACTATCTGAAATTGGCTCAAAACTAGTTTACATTTCAGTTTTTTTTATAATAAGGAAATGCTTTCTATTCTGGAAGCTAACTTCAAGTATTGTATGACTACAACTGAATTAATAACACGCAGAATGAAACTGATCCTGTTCAAGTCAGTGGAGTTTTGCTATTGACTTCTAAGGTGGGATGTTGCTCACAAGGTATTAATCATACATGTAACAAAAAAATATTATTAAATAATTTAATTTGTATTTTTGAGTTATAAGGGTTGGAAAGACTACAATATACAAATATCTAAATTATTTTTAACACCAGTAACATTCCATCTTATGTATTTGTACCATATAATTACTAGAAACATTATGTGGGAATATGCCCTCTGATCTGTATTAAAGATAGGTATCTTATATGACCCACCACAGCTCTGAAAATAATCGAGAGTGCTGCTCAATTTACTTTGTTCCAGTTCTCTGTTGGGTTCACTTGGCTGCATGACATTAAATTAAGGCCCTTGAAGCTGCTGTCCAAGCTGCTTTTCTATTTGCTCCTGAAACTGAGGTAATGTCACGTCACTTGCCTATGCTTTATACTTTCTCAGTCTGCTGGTTATTAGCTTGGGACAATCACTTAATACACATCCAAAGCCACAGAACATTTGTTAGAATTTACATTCTTCCAGTGTAATGTACACATTTTCCTACAGCTGCACATGCATTGCTTATCCATACAGGCTGTGACTGACCAGAACTACAGCGCTCCTCTGTGCCAAAAGACATACACTGTACACACAAATTTTTGAATGTATACAGAATCCTGGGGTAAATGTTTTTAACAAATATTATGAACTTAGCCATTTTCTCCTCTACTACCTGCTGCTGTGGATACATTCCAGGTTGATGTCCTCCATATGGTGGTTGTCCTGAGGGAGGTCCTTGTCCTGGATACTGCTGCCCATATGGTTCGTGCCTAAAATAAAGCATTCAAATCAACACTTAGAGCTGCTGGAGTTTTCAAGCCACCAGGAAAAGTAAAGTGCTCTGAAAATCTTGCACCTTGAAGGTATCTGCCATCTGGAAACAAGGTGAAGGTACAGTCTGGTATGGTCCTGAGCCTGAGGTAGTAAGCTCTGCTGGAGCTGGTAGTGGGAGGAAGGATGTGAAGTAGGTAGAAGAAAGGAGGAGCAGTGGAGATACAACAGAGAGATTTAGGAAGAGCAGTCAGGAATGGGAAGAGGGTATGGTCAGCAAAGAGGTAAGAAAGGCAGCTGCAGACATGGGGAGCCCATCCTTGGTGGGAAAGTATCTGGTGTACAGCTTCAAGGTTGCAGGTAAAACTTCTTGTGTTTTAGAATGCCAGCCTAATAGGAAGCTACTTTCTGGATTATTCAAGAATATATCAATTTAAAGTAAGAACAGTGCTCATAATTTTGCTAATGTTCATGTAATTTTTAATTAAAGCTACATAATGAAGCACACACAATAAAAGACAAAGTTGTGTTGCACTTGCAAACTTACCTGTGGCCTTTAAGACCTCTGAGGAGCACTACAGTGCAACTGCAGTATTTTTAGCACATATGAATGAAATTCAGGTTGCTGAAATCAAGTACTTGGAAAGCATTAAGACTGATAAATAACACTGTATTGCAGGCTAATATGTCAGTAATTCCTCTCTGTACACTACCAGTGGGAACACATCAACAGTTAGAGGATAATTATGGAAGTAATGTATCAGGGAGTCACAGAAACAGAGAACTGGGGAACCTAACATGTTAAAAGAATTAATGGGACCTCATTTTTCCAAAAGCATAGAAAACTATTTTTTAAAGAGATGACCAGAGAGAAAGAAAGAGCAATTCAGTATCTCCCAAAATTATGGTTAGAAGAACAATGTAAATGAGGGGAGTTGTCTGTAGCTGTCCAAGAGTACACACAGTAAGATAAAATTCAGCAAAGGTAGGCATATGTTATACATAAGAGAAGACTTTCTAAATGTTCAGTTTGTTAGCCACAGAATAACCACAAGCCAGGTGAAGTGGTGGAAGTTTCAGAAGTGGTATTATTTAATGTTGCTCTGGACACCTTGGGCCTGTAAACAATGTTCTAGTCCAGTGTTGACCAGCAGATACAAGGCAGGATTTACACTCCTTTCCTAACATCTCTGATTCTGCTACTACAGAAAGTCAACTGACTCACACAAGCCTCTGCTCCCCTGCAAGAAACAGAACCAAGAGTAAAAGCCAAAACCAGAAAGCAAAACAGAAGTAACACACCAAGAGGCCACGTGCTCTGTCTGTGTGCTCTCACAGAGGCTGCTAGTGCTCGTTAGCTGGTTACTGTGGGTACTGCAAAGAGAGAAATCAGTGTTCCCCTCTGCTGGCCAGGGTAAGGATTAGGACAGTACATGCTTGGGTCACTGCTTGAAGGCACCACATTGCTTTGACCAAGTGGTACCATACTGCCTTCAGGACCCAGCCCATGAGCCGACCTGAAACATGACAAAGGAAACCTCATTCTGTAAAAACTACTTCTTTTCCAAAATTGTCAACAAAATAAAATAAATCACACCTCTTAAAGAAAACATTCTCTCAACACCTTCCACTGGAGCCCTTACTCTCACCAACTCCCCAGCAATGTGACCTACTGAACAACATGATTATATTTGTTTTACTCGACACATCTACTACTTTAATTTACTGACTGAAAACTACTCTGCCCTTACACTTGAAAGACCCACACTGCACCACAGTGTCTACCATCAGGAAACAAAAAGAGAAGCTAAGTACACAGCCTAATGAAAGTAAAAGTAGGAATATGGCCAGAGCAGCAAAACCTGCCAGAACACTTAATATAATCCAAACATTCCCAAACATTCTGCTTGCTCTACCAATGCTTAGACATCAGTGATTTCACCGCTTCTTTTTTTTTCCAAAGCCTTTCCCTAAATAAACAAAAGAGAGCCAAATTTATTTCGTGTACTTCACTGAAGGACAAACTTATGAGAATCCTGTTGGACACACTGCAAGACTGATGCTGCTACAGCTCTGACAACAGACTCCAGACTCTCTGAAGGCAATTCACTCACAGACCACAAATCAGACACATTTACACTGTGCATTTTGTTTTTCATAAAAAGCCAAACAGCAACTGTTTAGGTGAAAACACGGCCAGGAGACCAACTCAAGTGCTACTTTATGCCATCACATCCCAGCCCAGCCCAGCCACCAGCTGAGGTCAGCTGTCAAAGACACCCATGAGCTAATCTGCTGCAGCCTGAGTGACTTCCAAGGTGTGACAATTCCTCCTTATTAATTTCTGTGAACAGCTAGACTCACTCATTACCAGTGGTTTGACTCCCAGTGATTTAGTAAGATGCTGTGGGAAATGTAGGCTGCTATATTCTCTGCAAGGTGGAATGGGAAAATGAAAAGGGAGGAGAGAGGATCATTTTCACTAATGGGCTTTGCCTTTTCCTAAAGATTGACTCACCTCCTGTCATAGCCACTTCCGTAAGAGAACTGCTGTCGCTGGCTCATGCTCATGTTGGACATTGCTCCAGATGGACTCTGGTTATACATATCTTGTATTCCACTGTTAGGCATTTGTCCAGGGGTCATGAAAGGCTCATTGCTTCCAGGCACTGCAACAGTCAGGGAAATTAAATTTATTATTCTGGGTGTTTGGAGATCTCTTTCTAGTCAATGAAATATTTCAGGAGAATGTTCAGATCCCTAACACTGCCAAGGAGAATTAGCTGGTGTCTGACAAGCTCTCTGGGGTCTGATGGGCACACATGAAGCACCACCACTACCAAGATGATGGGTATAATACTAAGAAGCTGCACATGAGAAAACTCCTCCTGTGGAACTGAGCTATCAGGCACCAGGCAGCTTCTTCACAGCTGAAGATGAACTTACTCTTGTTCTTTTCACCCCAAACAATGCTAAAAATGAATGCAAACATAAGCCTTACAAAACAGATGAAAGCAAATCTGCTAGTTTGAACTACAAAGCTGTCAGAATCAAGCTTTTATTTCCCTCCATAAAAACCCTCATACACACATATACAATAATGTTGTTATGGAAAGGATACTGTATCCTAATGTAGCTACTCAAGCAGGATGGGCATATTCTATGGGTCCAAGAAAAGGCACTATTATCAGATATAAATCACCAAGCAAATAGAAGAGACTCTAGCCTTTAGTGCCTCATAGTAGATACTGAACAGAGATATTTCTGTTTCGACAGGATGAAGTGAAATGTATGACAAAGTACAATACACCCACTTAATCTCACATGGATATAAAACCTAAAGTGAATCTAAAGCAGAGAGAATTTTCCCTTCTTTCACCTGTGTAATATGTTAGTGTCCACACTCTAGGCAAAAGGATTAAAAGGAAAGGCTTTAAAAAAAAAATCACATCTGATTAACTATCTCTTTTAAAGCAACTCCCCACTTCATCACATCTCTTTCTTTCCTCAGTTTCAGGGCCTCTTCTTGCCATATCTCCCTTTTGCTCTGTTTTACTTTACACTTCATCTCCTCCACCTGCTCTTCTCCTTACAGCCATTGTGAGCCCTGCTTGTGTTCTTTCCTCCCACTTTCCTATATCCGAGGCATGCAAGATTGATTCATTTTAAGATCATTTTACAATATCCACAAAAGCAGCTGTAGCTTAAGTACCCAAAAGGACCAGAGTCAGTTTTGACACTAATTTTAAATTTTGCTTTCCAAAAATAAACAAACTTTGAGTGTGTTTATCACCTCTTGTCAGAGGCTGCCCAAGTAAAAAAAAAAAAATATTAGCTTTACTATTCTGAAAAAAATGTAAACCAAGTCAGAGAGCATTAGGAGGCTTGCTCAGTTTCACACAGTGAATTCCCAGATCAGTCCTACTAAAACCAGGTATGTTGCTTCACCACTTCACATTCTAACTTCACATTTTAGTGAAATCCAGCACTTAATTTTCAGAGTAGCTAACCAACCTCAAGAAATACAAAATCTAACCCTATGATTGTAACCCCAAAATGTATTCCTACAAGCATTTTTAGGATTCTGTTAATTCCAAATTAAAGGGAATATTACTCTGAGGGGAAAATATGACCAGACCAGAAACACAATTGCACTGCACCTCTCTTTTTGCAACAGGGATACCAATGGCAGAATCATCGAAGTGAAAAAGCTCATTCTGACTACGACATCTTGATTATATAAGACACAGGGAAGAACACTGCAGCTCCCACAAACAAAATACCTTTTCTCATTCCACCGAAAGGATCTTTATTCGGCTCATATGGCATCCTTCCCATCATATCTGGCATGTTTATTCCCTGCTGGTATGGTGCATTTGGCGTCATGGAGTTTCGCTTTGGGAACGCTGCGTCGCTTACATCAGAAAAGGGATCATGCACGCTGACTGCGCTGTTTCTAGCAGATCAAGAAAAAGGGAACATTATCATCACTGTGTGTTCATCAGAACTGTGAAAACAGCCTGGACTACAGTACAACTAGCTCACCATGCTGTGGCAGTGTTCAGTGCAGGATACATCCAAGGAAGATGCAAAACACTTTCACAATGGACAATCATTAAAAACAATCTACCCACTTTTCCCCCAAGCTTCTTTGTCTACTTACCTTAGAGATCAGGGTTTTTCATCTAATTCTATTGTTTGCATGTTCCTATTACTCATATAAAGATCTAAACCTTCCTGAAATTTCACTAAGGTGTTTTGTTCTTTTTTACCTAGTGCAAGAAAACTCAATCTGAATTGAGAATGATTTAAAAAGGTTCTTGCTATGCTTTCTACAGCACTACAGATGGAGGAAAAAACAACCAAAGAAAATTTAAAGTGGCTCTGTATGCAGTTCAGAGCTCAGCTGTGCTCTTGCTAAAGTCATAAAGAACTGTTTTGCTGGACTTCAGTGGATCAAGCCTCCTTAAGGAATGGTGAGATGACTTCACTTCAGATTAAGCCAGTCTGTGAGACTTACAGAGCACAGAATTGAGAGGAATCTCTTAGTTCATCCAGTTGAACCCTTTGCTATCTCAACCTGTTGTACTATACACTTCTCACTATTTGAATTTAAGTAACACCATAAAACCACGTTTTTCCTTCCTGAGCATGACTGGATCTGTTGACCAGAGGTGTACAGGATAAGGGAGGAAAGGACAGTTGTGGTTCTAAGTTGGTGCTGTTGGGTTCCACCTTCCTCCCCACTACTGACATATTCACATGCACCTCTGCACTGGTGCTTGTCTGCTCCTTCTCTGGTGTTTAGAAAGCTAATGGACCTCCTACTTTGTCCTCCCTTTCCCTTTCCCTCCTCCAAAAGTAAGTAATTTTCTGCCAGTTTTCAGGCTCTGACTGGTTTACTGCTGAATCCTACGAGAACATAAGCAGCTAGGAAAGACTGGATTAAACTGCTGTACAACTAGAGCCCAGTAAAAAATGAAGCAAAGCCCTTTGCATACCTGCCACCCTGCATAGGTGTCATCTGTCCATGAGGTGTGGATGCTGGTGTTGGGGGCTTCAAATCGCCTGGCACTTCTGTCATGGAATTACTACCAGTGGACTGTGGAGTCTGTGGGCCTTGCAAGGAACCAGAATTAGCTGAAAAATGAAAAAAAAAAAGTAATTATGGAAAGGTAGCAGCCAAATTCCTGTGGAAATAATAATTGTCAAGGAAAAAAATGGTTCTTTCTTCCAGAAGCCTGTGTATACCTTAGTGCATCTCAGTACTTTATAACTTCCCCAAAATCCTCTGAGATCAGGATATGCTGTGTAGTAATAGCCATCATCTTTCCTAGAAACGTGAATTTAATCTGCTGCCTGAAGCAACATGAATAGAAATCATCCAGATGAAGGATCATTTAAATCAGAGGTCAGAGATACAAAGTTAATTGTCTGTAGTTTACAACAGAGTAAATGAAGGTTGTTCTTTGGCATAGCTTCTTCATATAATCACTATCACAACACAAGCGTTTGTAAGAAATATTTCAGCCAGAAGCTTTCTATCATAAATTTAAGCTGCTATATTAATATAAATTCATGGTTTTATTTAGCACTAAAAGGCAGACATTTCCATGGTGAAACATTGCAAATGATCAGCAGCACACTGCAATCCCGTGTCATCTTTGAGACAGCATGGCAAAAGATGGTTTTTAAGAAATGCAAAAGGCAATCTGGGATCAGAAGAAAACAATAACTGAAAGTAGAATTTGAACAGGAGGCTACAGATAACACTCCTAAAAGAATTATAAAAATAGAAATAGACATCTGAACAAAATATTAGTTAGGGTCACCAAAGAATCTGCAAAAACTTATTTGTTGAGATCTCAGAAAGCAATAGAGTATCTACACTAGTGTCCTCCTTAATGGAGGTAAACAGCTTGATATTCTTGGTATGACAAACGTAGAAGAGCATTTATTGCTGTGTTCCAATGCAACTGAGCAGCAATGAGAGCATTAAGTGAATACATCAGATATTGGTGATGGTAAAGCTAATGGTCAAATACATCCAGAGCAGCCTTACAGAGTAGACACCAAAGCTACTCTTTTCCTATGACTACTGAACAGAAACATGCCCTGAGCCCAGAGCTCTGACATAGCAGTTTTATGATTTAGGAGGTGGTAAGTGAGGATTAGTAACAACATCTAAGCCTTGGATCTGACAGGCCTCGCGGCAGAAATTCTACGGAAGGAGAACTTGTAGGATTCAAGTCTTTAGATGCAACTGGGAGAAAAATTACTGACAGAAAGAGTTCACAAATCTACACACTGAGTAGGACATGGATTTGGCTTGAGAGGTCCTTCTTTTTTATGAACTGTCATGTAAGTATTTTATTGAGCCTGCCTATCTACATTCAACAACCAATTAACAAAACTTTATAAATTACTGTTAGAGGGAAAATTGGAACAAGCAGTATGGGTTTCTCTTCTGTATATGAACAAGAGTAGTTTATAATTGACTCAGAATCTTAGAACACTCATCATCCTGACAGGCAGAGCTTGTTTTTAACCGAAGAATACCTTTTTTATATGTGTTTCATTTATATCTGTAACACATGTTCCCCTATCTGGAAATCAGTCTCAGTGGCAAGTGCATATGTAAAATCCACATTGTGTGGACCACATTGTTCTTGTCCTCAACTTTCTGAGGCATTTTTGAATTATGCTTACATGAGTAATGAGAAAAAAGTTTAGGAAAAGCTCTCTGATTGCATTAATACAGTAATGAGAACATTTGCAACAACTAATGCTACAGCTAAATGCAGGTTTCAATGCTATAATAAAACAAAAAATCACCATATTCACATAAGATGAGCTCTTTGTATATATGACCCCTGAGCAGGGCAAGATCATTCTTCTGCCCCTGAGCTTTAAACACAATTCTAGATTCTTCTAAAAAGCTTGAAAGCATTTCTGAGTTATGCCACAGATTGTCACATATGATCTTGCTATACTAGAAACATGTAAGTGAACATCTTAGTGTACCCATATACTTACTTTAAATTTGGATATTGCCTAATCCTGTATACTTCCCTTATGGTGAGCTATTAAGAAGCAATTAGCTTTTCCCTATCCTACCTGAGCAAGAGCTTAATTCATATCTCAAGCAAACCTAAAGGAAAAGAGTAAAAGATTTTTCAGTATTTATGGGCTGCAGGAGTGCAAAATTATTAATAATAATGTGTTTTATATAATCTTATATAAAGAAAGGTTTGAAAGAAAAAAGAAGATACCCAATTGAGAAGCTACAAGTCCAATTTCTATCTTTTGGGTGACAGTTAAAAGGTTATTTTTCTTTAAGTCTTTCTAAATGAGTGGTTGTAAACAACTGAAAAAACGGAATACAAATTCTGTCATGCAAAGTGCAAAGTTTCTGGTACTGCTTTGTTAACACACTTTGCCCCAAACCTCCACTGGGTTAGGGACACTTCTACAGAATAGGAACTGCAAGTGCTTCAATCTCTGGATTAGTACTCCATCTACCAAGAAGAGTCTGTATTTCCTATTTCACCTTAAATTTTACATTTTCTAGGCTACACTCTGAAATTTTTACATCTATTTCTTCAGGAATTTTATTATGTTAGATGTTTAATTTTGATTGTGGACATTCTGAAATAGAAACAGATATTGTAAGATTTGTAAGATATGCTGCATAAGCTTCACTATTTAAAACAAGCTCTAAGAAGGAAGACAAACAGTGTTCTTTTAGGAAAAGAAATCTCTGCTTACATGATTGTGCAGCTATCTTGGAGATGTCCAGGAAAAAAAACCCTGTGGGTTTATATTTACTGAATTCCCCATCTCACATCCACATCTAAGCAGCAATTGTCTTTCAGGTACCATAACAGATTTTTAAGGATATGCTTTTCACAACAGAAAATATATCAAAACTTAAACACAGCTGACATCTTGGTCAGTGAGAAGGTGAGATCTTCCACAGTTGACTGTGGAAGCATGTGTTAATAACACATGATAGCACACATTATTCTCTGCAGCATGGAATTACAGTACTGGCATGCCTTTTGCATTGCAAAGCCTGCATGGCAGTAAGTACTGCTCTCAGGAAAAACCCTTTATTTACCAGAGAAGAAATACGCAGCTAAAAAAAGATATAAAACCTTTCTCTTGCCAGCAATTTTTTCCCTTTGGAAAAAAAAAAGAAAAGGAAAGAAGAATGAAACCTCTTGAAACTCCATTAATGTGAGGCCTGACATGCTCTCTAGGATATCCCTACCTTTTGCCAGAAGCTACAAATGTATACTCTAAAGTAAACAATGGAAAGGTTACTGAAGGTTAAGTACATTCACATACTTCAGAGTGAGCAGCCAGCCACCACGCTGGGAAGATAATTTACACAGCACGAACCCAGTGCCCCAGTTAGGCTGGACTGGGGGCTGCTGGCTGCTGCAGGGCCCCCCGGGCAGGCGAGGATGCAGGCACGGGGCAGCTCCGCCTGTCCCCCCAGCCAAGCCTCCAACCCCTGGCCCATCCATCTTCAGTGGGGATTCCCTGGCTGGCCCCATGACACGCTCCATGACATCACCTGCCTGCTAATAATAGCACTTCAGTCAGCCACCCGCCGGCAGAGACGGATGGGTTTGGTTACAGCCGCACTCACTGAATGGCCGTGTCCTGTGGTGCCATCGTGTCCCCCCCGCCATCCCCCTCCCCAAGTCTCCTTTCTCTGCTGCCAAGGAAACGCAGGCAACACACTCCTGGCGTGTTCTCGCTCCTTTTTTCCAGCACGAGCCTACGATTTTTCCAGGTTTGCTTTAATGAAATCTCTGTTGACATCAGGGCCAGCTGCTGTTACTCACAAGCATCCTCAGCTGGACCACTTTGGCCATCCTGTTCATTCAACACAGGATAAACTCTGAGCCGGTTATTTTGAGAGTTGTGCACACATGACCACACAATGCAACTAAGAATTCAGAGTGCCAGAGTACAATGGAAAATAACTCCTTCATGCTGATGCTCTTTTGGAATTTTTTCTCCAGCGTCCATCAGTGCTTACAGTAACAGCACCCAGAACTCTTCTCAGTTTAGAACTTCCCACATTATTTGTGTGTGTGAGCATTTTGGTCAAAACTATCAAACGCACACGACAGGAAAAGCATTTTGTCTTTGCACCCACTCCTGGAAAGAAGGAAGACCGACGACGTCTCTCTTCTTACACAGTGAAAGTCTTCAGCAGTTGACCTGGAGCTTGGCACAGACCCAGTGATTGGGACAGAAGGCCAACAGGAGCCTTCCAATAGTTAGTCTGTCATTAGGCATTTGCTGCTGGCCTTTGCTGCTGCTGGCATTACCTGACCCAGGCAGATTTAAGCTGACACAAAGGCCTCAGCCTACCACAAACACGTTGCCAACTTGCACAGCCTCAGAGCAGCGCAAGGCACACTAAAACATTCAGGCCCCCACCCTTCCCCAGGAGCTTTATGAAACAGCAGAACAGGCTCTGACAGTCATATGAAGTGAGAACTATTAAAATGAGCACCTAATCCTAACCCTAGCACCCTGGCTACTGTGCAAATCTCTGCTGATCAAGGCCTACCAGTCTGTCACTTTGCTGTTCTACTCTCACTTCTTATAATTGCTGACACTATCACAAATTTCACTGTATATAACACTAAATTATTCACTCCTTTACATACCATTTACCTTATTAATGATGTTGTAAAAAATGGAAGTGATGGGAGAATCCTGAATGCAGTGCTACAAGCAAATGGACAAACACATGATCCCAGACCACCGTCTCGCAGTCCTATAAATTTGACTTACACACCACATCCTTTCCTTGACCGTGCTCTGCCATATGAATCTCCTCGCCCTGGCTGTCACACTGTGTTTCCCAGCACTCCCTCTATGCCTGCATTCTAAAGGTCATCTGTGAGGCAGTCACATAACCAACCACCCCTTGGATGTGAGACATCTGCAGGGACGGATTTGCTCTAAGCTGCACTTCAGCCCGCTCCCACCTTGCATAACCACCCACCTGGGAACTACAACAACACTGGAACTGAATCCTTCTCTGCACCATAAAGGCTGCCTGTATATAAGAATCTGATGTATTCTTATGAGCAACTGAAATATTTAATTTTAAAAGTTTTAGGAAGATCAGCTGACTTTTCAGATCTCAAGACTTGTTTCATAGCATCATCTTGTTAGAACTGGACAAAATATAACACCTTCCCCTCTGAGACAAGTCCTTCTGCTTTTCTATCAGATCAACTTCAGCTCTAATACTGTAACTAGTTCTCTGCAAATGGATTTGGCTTCTAAGTGGCTCTGCCTACACTGGGCTAACTGCACAAGAGAGGCTAATGGTTAAAGCAAGGACCTTTGGAGGCTACTGTTTCTTGTTGTATTGGGCTCCTGTTCCCTCTGAATGCCAGAGTGACAGATTATTTAAAGTATGTCTACAACTCTGCTTCTTTTGTGCAGCTAAAATGTTAATGTTGGTATATACTAAAGGAAAAGGAACAAGAAAAAAGCTGACTATTAAAGAGAACAGGCTTGTACTCTCTGAGGCATCTATACCTCAGCGGGATTTCATGTACTAAAGCTGATACACACTGGGAAAGCCTTTCTCCCTACAGAAGTGCAGTCCCATTCAGTGACACGAGCTCTTTTCTCTCCAACAAAACAAACCTTGAGATCCTTGCTTGCTTCCCCCTTTTCTAGTCTCTATGTCCTGCTGTGTTTTTATTTTAGAAAAATAGTTTCAGTTCTCCTCAAAGACAGCTTGCTTGAATGTTATGATAAATTTAAACTTGGACTTTGCCATTTTCATTTGTAGCATTGTGATGCAAAAGGACCCTGTAAAGTGGTACATCTGACATTCTCATTCCTTTGTTTTATGTTTACATATTTAAATAACAATTTTTCATCTCAAAATTCAGCTGATTTACAGTGATCATCCCCAAATCAACTACTGAGAGCAGTACTGGAGAGAGAAGGTAAGGGAGAACAAACTGTAACATTCTTTTATTTTTAGAGACAGATTAATTTCTTCTTCACTGTCCTTAACAAGTCTAACTGTTTCAGCTTCCCTTACCAGTCTTCTCAGGAGGTTATGGGCACCTCCAACATATATTCATTTTTACAGCTGTGCACGTTCAGCTGTGCTTATTTCAGACAAATAAACATTTGGACTATGGGCTTTACTTCTAGTACCAAGTGTTTTTCTCTATCTTCTAAACTTGAATTGCAAAGTAACCTAATCTCCTCTCTAGTAAACAATCATCACTGGGGTACCTGATAACCCTAGGTTTTAACAAGGTGCAGGAAATATTTAAGTTATTACACACAGATTTACTTAGGAAGATTTTAACTCTAAACACTCCCTCAAATCCTTACACTGAATAAATCAGGCTGAGAAAGATTTAAGCCTTATCACTGTTATCTTTTTCTGTACTGACAAAGCACTATTGTAAGAGATAATCTTGGAAAGGCCAGAACTTTATTATATGATTATAAAGGTCTTGCAATTTTCTAGTGTCCATGATAGGGTACTGAAGTCATGCAATTGCAAACTGTCTGCAGGGCTTGCTGGGTCTCTGACTCTCCACTTCTCATTTTCAGCCAGTGAACTGCACTAACAGAAATTAAGTTAATTAATATTCTCCTAAAACTGTGTTCTACTGCAGGAAACTGCTGTAAACATTCCAGAAATTATACTCCCTTGGCAATAAGTGATGGTGGTCGGCATAACAGTAATTGCAGCAACAGTTCGCAAATTTTGTCAAATTATTTGGTCAGCAAAGCTGTTAACCAAAGGAATAACCCAAAATAATTAATGGATTTTTTTACATCTAGACTAGTACTATGACTCTTCCTATGTACTTAAAGTATTTCTTCTTAAGAATTGTCCTGCCTTGAGTATCAACTGTGACTATCAAATCTTGAGAATCTTAAGTGACATGAATTTAAGAAAGAAAACAGTGGTTTCAAACACCACATCACAAATGCAAAAAAACCCAGCCAAAATAAAGCAATCCCAGTTCCAATTTTTCAGATGAGAAGATAAAAACAGTGAATCCTAACGACTTATCTGACACCAGGATTAACAACAAAAGAACAGAGAGCGTGCCTCCAAACCAGTCTGGGGCTACACCGTGCTCTCAGCTCTCCATCTGCCACACGCTGAACATGAGCTGCATCACAGCAACCATCTGAGACGCTGATCAGTCCAGCAGCTGCCATCCTGCTCCAACCGAAGCCTTGCTGATCAACAGTTGTGTTGAAAAGCAGCTTCAGCCACAGCAAGGAAAGGGCAGGTACCAGAGCCTGGCCTTTAGGCAAATGCACGCTCCTGTCTCACTGCAGCAGCACATCTGTGCAGAATTCTGTTCTTTTTGTTACACCCATGTCACTGAATGTTAAAGGCACACTGGTCTTTGTATGCTGGAGTGAGCAAGGACAAACCAGACACAGGACTGTGGATGGCCCTTTGGAGTTAACTCTGATTTGACTTGGGCTCCAGGTTTGAGAACAAGATGCCAACAACAGATTTATCCTTGTTTGTCCAGCTTTATCAAGACATGCTTGTAAGTATATAGGGCACAACAGCCTACTATGCCTTGCATTCAAAAATGGTTGTGTAAGAGGTTGCAGTTTATCTGACTTACCAGGAGATGGCGGCTGAATCTTAGGTTGTTTCTTGGTATCTCCAGTGCTGAAGACTTCTGGAGGGGGCTCCTCCCCTCGCTCAATCTTACACTCGAAGGCAAACAGGTACTGAATGTATTGTTTTTTCAGGGAGCTGGCTGCGCTGCTCGAAGTGCCAACGTTCAAGGTGGTTGCCAGCTCACGCCACTTCTTGTTTTTATTAACCTAGCAAAGTAAACGGCAGAATCATTGGTTTGCAGCAAAGCATTTTGTTTAAGTTAGGAAACAAAAAAGGGGGAAAAAAAAGCACTTAATGTCTTGGTTTACTTTTTTTTATTTTTCTCTTTTAACTAATGCTCATTACTCCCACACGCAGTAATGCACAGACAGCATTTACAGTTATAAAGCCATTAAGGAACCTGCTGATAGCTACATAAAAAGCTTTGCTTGTGGAGTCTTCTGCATGGTGCATCCTTTAAATGTCTTACACCCTTCCAGGGCCTATGCTCTTCAGTTAGCAATCCACCTCCAAGCAAAATCCTGCTCACTCTCTCCCTCCCTGACACCCACCCACACCCACCCCATTCTAATTAAAAAGCAGCTTCTAAAATATAATTTAGAAAGCAACAACAGTGTTATTCTACAATTTGTTTGAACATTGATATGAAAAATAAATTTTTCTCCCAAATAGCCACCAGCTGTCAAACAGTTCAGCCTGTAATTCCTGGTTCAATTCCTTTCACTTTAGTGCATCTTGCAGGGACAGATCAATGATCCTCTGGTAGATGAGAGGCAGAGTGAAGCCAGGCCCCTTAATTAATTAAGGCAGACTTCAAACACTCACGGCTAGTCCAGCAATACTCTGTATTACAATGCTGACTGCACCACTCCACTGTGAGTCTTGTTTGCAGTGTAAGGCTGAGAATATTGAAAGACTCTGCTCATGAGTTCCTCAAACACAGCTGATCTGTAATAATAGCGAAGTTCATTTGTCATCCTGGATGATGCCACTGACTCACTTGGCTGTACCACTCAGCAGCCACTGCTTTTGCTGTAACACCTGATGCCTTTAGGTTCATTCAACCAGTTATGCAATTTCTAGGTATGATCCAAGGAGCGGGGTCAGCACCAAAATAAATTGGCTTTAAACGTCTGAGAAATCTCAGCTTTTTTGGGTAGCAATTCTGATTCCATGATGTCTGCTGCTTGCCCTAAGGCCTGATATTTTAATGGCTTCAACTTAACTCATATAGCTAGAAAGATTATCATTAGCCATACTATTCCTCAGTCTGTGTGCCAGCAAAGAAAACATTTTCTTAAGTTTCTCTCAGTGTTTAATAACACTGTAAATGCTGCCAGTCAGCAAAGATCTTTTGAGGATGGCATTAACAGCAAGCAGGTTGGCATGGCTATGCTAAGTGTTTGCATTTCTCTGGTACATCCTGCAAGAACCCAGGAGTTAAAGGAGACCAGATTTTCATAAACTGCCCTTGTTGAGGCTTGAAATCCAGTTACACAGCTCTTTGTGCCTACTGGCTTACAGCTAAGTGGTGCGTAATGAACACATTGCATAATGCAAACAGAAATGTTCATGCCTAAATGCCCAGTATATTGCCATTTAAAAGAAGACTGCCAGCAGCTGGTCTCTTCATGTTGGGACCCCATCAACAGCAACTCTTTAGACAGAGAATATGCACCACTGCTGCACAGCTCCATGCCCTGGCACTCTCCGGGCAGAGTCACGAGATGTGGAGTGCAGCAGTTGGAGCTTTTTAGGAGGACATCACACAGATGCATTTAAATAAAACTCAGCATGTAAAGATAAAACAGATAAACACAGTGACCATTCATATGGGCACACCAGCAAAACCATTAGATTTTAAGTTTAAATTTTCACTGAAGCACACGCATTTGTAACTCAGGCTTTCTCGAAAATCAGTCTAAGTGAACAGCATCTATTCTTTGGCAAAGCATAATGTCTGTCACTGAAAATCAACACTGAATGTCCCAAAATAAAATAAATTTCCATAATAAGCAAACATGAATGACTCTCTAGAATATCCCATCTGCCCCCCATCTTGCTCAATTTAGGATGCTAAGAGTCACACTGTGGGCACAATCATGCTGTACAAGGCAGAGCAGCTGCATGATACGATTTACCTGTAATAAAGTTTCTGAGCTAAAAGTAATCAAATCTGTATGACGCTGAGGGGCATGAGCTGATCACTAAAAATGTCAGGATAACATCCCTTACCCACATACAGAATTTAACAACTGGCAGGATGAACTATATTAGGTTTCTCTGCCTTCCTTCAATAATAAGAATAGCTAAAATCCCAGGATTTGAAGGGCCAGTGATCCAATTCAGCAGTCAAATACTATGTTGTAAGTGTACTGTTAAAAGTAGCTTTGAAAGGGGTACTAATTGATGTTGGACATTCCTTTCTTGAACTAACCACATAGATTATGAAAATATCTTCTCCCTTTGAGAATCTGTTTGCTATATTTTTGAGTTCAGATTTTGTAACGAGTGTAGAATTGTATCTGTTTTAACATTATGTGTTTTATATAGTATTACACACTCATATTTAGCTACATGTTAGCTATGTTTAAGGCCTCATTTTGCAAGGCATTGGACAAATGTTCTCAAAAATATAGAACTCATGGATCCCTTCACAACAGTTTCTAGCATCTAGCCAGCCATCCCCTAGATGCAAGGGACGCTTTGTACAAGCATCAGGCAAGGACAGGTGACTTTGAATGCTGAATCTAAGACTGCAAGTACTGACCATTTTCTCTTGCTCTCCCTTTAGATGCTAAACAGTGAAAAACATTTTGTTTTGCTCTGTGGTGAACAGCCTTACAGAACTCATGAATATTTTTCCAACATCCCTTTGCAAAACTTCCAGTTAACTGGTGAGAACACAAACAAAAGCTTCTGCCTCCCATCTGTGACTTTTTTATTCTCAGCTCTTCCTGCTTTCATTTTTCTTCAACTCATTTAGGTAATTCACCTTTTCCTTGTAATTACGTTTGCAAGGCAACCCAAAATATCCTGTGTTTTCCAAACACAGCACAGTCCATGTCTAAGAAGCAAATGTAGCATGTAGAGACACTCAGAATTAAAGGTTTGGGATGAAGGACTGTGTTTTAAGAATATGTCTGCAGCTTCTCTGGAGAGATGAACTGAATTGTCCTACAGCCTGTATCTCTATATGGGAAAGATGGATTAAAAATTTCCTATTCCTTTTAGCTCTATAATCTGCTTCTTACTCATAACTTTGATCCAGTGGCCTTTTCCTCTTCTCTTCTCTCAGCGGCATTACTAGATTCCCCTGAAAAGGCAACAATTTCATCTGTCTACAGCAATGGTCAATCCTGATTCCAACTCTGAAGTTTTAGGGCCATTATGCAGCCCAAAATCAACTCCAGACTGCTATCAAAGCATGAAATAATTTTCTTCACCAATATTATCAGGGCTGAAAACCTAACGATGAAACCCGCAGGAAATACTCTAGAAAAGAAGTGCATTGGCTTTCTGAAGGTTCACTTTTAACTCACCTGTGCTAATCCTCCAATCTCTTTGACACAGACATAGAGCCTGAACAGGTCCAAGGGCTTCTTGCCCACAGCTGGCAGACTGGCCACAGGAGTGCCCCTCTCCTCCATGAACGTCAGGTACCGATCCACCCACATCTTGCGCTCCGGCTCATTTCCTAGCTCATACACTTTAGTGATCTTCTCTCCAGTTGTGGTAGAGGAACTTGATTTCTAAATTGCAAGAAGAAAAGAAAGAGTTGGGGGAAGGGTGGGAGGGGAAGGGAAAAGAGAGTAAGAAACTCACAACATTGAAAAAGAGAAGATGTCAAACAAACTAAAGCTATCACACAACAGTCAGGAATGAAGGCTACTAGTTCAGGCACAAAACAGTACATTCTGTCCATATATGGAAAAGTCAGCTTTATAAATAGAGGGCCCAAACTCCCCATTTTCATACTTCTTTCACTGATCTGAACTTTGGATCCCAGAAGGCAAGTTTCTGATGTTGCCTCATGTCATTTTAAGAAGAGGTAGCTCTCACAGAGTGCTTCTCATCCACTTATCTCGAAGTGCTTTGCAAGCAACTATTTTGGTAAAATTAGAAACAAGTTTGTCCCACACAAGTTTAGAAAATCCTAAAACCAAACCAATCCTCTCCTCCTTGCCCTCAAAGATGGGCTAGAAAACCTCGAAGTGATCTTCCAGGGCAGGCGTTGCACAAAAATAGCCTGAAGTGTGAATCATGGAAAACTAGTACATGGAGAAGTGGTCCTCTCTTCAGAGTCACAAATATTATGCTTTATTACCACTTCACACCACTGGTGGTGGAGCAAGAGTGGCTACAATACAAGGAGATTGGTGGCAACACTCTTCGTGAACTGCCAATTACCTGCCTGATCCAATAAGGCTTTTAAGTAGCTACTCCTCTCCTCCCTTGACAGAGTACAGAAGGTATCCATCTCAGTTGTCCTACCTTGCAAAGGGAATGTGTATTATGATCTGGATGGATAGCAATCAGAGCTGAGCCACCACCAGGAAAAGCAGAAGAGGTGGCAAGAGCAGAATTCCATCTCTGTGGCAAAAAGGCAGGAGTGAACCTGCTTTCCTGCTGCTCTTTGGGCTTTACAGCTAATGAAAGCTCATGTTATGTTTGACTCCCTTTTCTTCTCTCTCTTTTTTTTTTAATGTAGAGACAGCAGAAAGCACTGAGGCTGCTACATGAGCTATAAATGCTCATCCTATCTTTTCTGTGCAATATAACCCTGTGAGCTGGGCTCTGTGCCACGTGTGGACAGACCCTGTCACAGACCCTACCCAAGCTGCCTCAGCTCTGACAGCAGAGAGGGGCTGCTGCTACAGCAGGAAGACCCTCCTACTTGCAGAAAGTGAACTGATTTGCTCAGCAGTGGAAGATGGGAGTGGTTCAGAATTAAACACAAGGGAAAAAGACTGACACAAAGCTTTGGGAAAGGAGCCAAATATGTGAAGGGAAACATATCCTTTATGTCTGTATAGTAAAAGCCTAAACTTTGTTGTTGATTGCAGTAGACACTTCTTAAAACTCATCTAGTCAATCACTCTTTCCCTCCTTTGCCTTTTCCTTACTTTGAACTGAAGACAGACTATTCTCAAGTAAACAGAAACTCAATCCTAGTTGAACATCTCTAAAAGAGACCNACAATACAAGGAGATTGGTGGCAACACTCTTCGTGAACTGCCAATTACCTGCCTGATCCAATAAGGCTTTTAAGTAGCTACTCCTCTCCTCCCTTGACAGAGTACAGAAGGTATCCATCTCAGTTGTCCTACCTTGCAAAGGGAATGTGTATTATGATCTGGATGGATAGCAATCAGAGCTGAGCCACCACCAGGAAAAGCAGAAGAGGTGGCAAGAGCAGAATTCCATCTCTGTGGCAAAAAGGCAGGAGTGAACCTGCTTTCCTGCTGCTCTTTGGGCTTTACAGCTAATGAAAGCTCATGTTATGTTTGACTCCCTTTTCTTCTCTCTCTTTTTTTTTTAATGTAGAGACAGCAGAAAGCACTGAGGCTGCTACATGAGCTATAAATGCTCATCCTATCTTTTCTGTGCAATATAACCCTGTGAGCTGGGCTCTGTGCCACGTGTGGACAGACCCTGTCACAGACCCTACCCAAGCTGCCTCAGCTCTGACAGCAGAGAGGGGCTGCTGCTACAGCAGGAAGACCCTCCTACTTGCAGAAAGTGAACTGATTTGCTCAGCAGTGGAAGATGGGAGTGGTTCAGAATTAAACACAAGGGAAAAAGACTGACACAAAGCTTTGGGAAAGGAGCCAAATATGTGAAGGGAAACATATCCTTTATGTCTGTATAGTAAAAGCCTAAACTTTGTTGTTGATTGCAGTAGACACTTCTTAAAACTCATCTAGTCAATCACTCTTTCCCTCCTTTGCCTTTTCCTTACTTTGAACTGAAGACAGACTATTCTCAAGTAAACAGAAACTCAATCCTAGTTGAACATCTCTAAAAGAGACCCTCACTGTACCTCACAGATGCTACAGAACCCCTCACTTTGTCTATGTCCCCACACAGTGGTCTGGCACTCAACACCAAGAAAGAGGGATACTGCAGAGTAGAACCCCACTGCCAATGATTTCAAGAGCATTGCCACCATTCGTCTTGCATGTTAGCCTGGAAAATATGACAGACTCTGTATCTCCTTCCAGCTATCAGCTGCACCTTGGCAACACTGGAAGAGAGTCAGGAGAAAGGAAACATGAAGCCAAGGGGGGTGACCTAGCAGTTCCATGAGCCATTGCTGTTCTTTCCAGTGAATGGATATTAATTTTAATTAAATAAATAGCCTCCTTTAAAGTTTTCTGCCTTGCTGACACTGTAACTTCTTCACAGCAATCCTTCCTACAGACAGATATGATTACCCTTGCTTAGAAATGAGGTGCATGCCTGAATTTACTTGAGCCAGACTCAGTTGCATTACAACTCCTACTGAAGTGAGAGTCAGGGCTAAATTTGTTTTATTAATACTAAGTGGCTGGCAGGAAAGTACTTTGACATGAATCCTGCAGATTATGCAAAGAAAGCACAAACTGATTCTGTAATAGCAACCAATTTACTCAAAGCATCCTTGCTATATATCTGGGTATTCAAGAAAATCAGTTTAACTCTTTGCAACAAATATACTTTGTCAAACTTTGGGAGAGTTTTTTGGATGGCTGGAAAGGGGGAAGTAGGGAAGTCATGTTGCTACTAATTTGATAGTGGGGTGAGCACCAGATACATGATCACACGGGCTTGAACAGCTGAGTGAACTGGAACTACCCCACTACCTTTGCAGTAAGCACAAAGTTGCTCTACTGCTCACCAGAATCAATTTTAATCTGACACTTAAAGATACCTCAGAAGTCTAACAAAAATGAAGGTGGGAAATTCCAGCTTTTACCCAGCAATTTTTCTATGTGCTTATATTCTAACATAGGAGGCAACAAAATAGTTTCTATTTCACTTTAATGGTGAACCATGATTAAGGAAGTTCAGATTTACCAGTTTTATGGTTTCATTTTTATATGTTAAGATTGACTTTTTCAAATCAGATTCAGAGCAGAAGGGAAACAGTTAAGAATTTTTCATTCTGCATTTTTCTACTGTACATCTCAAATGATGCTGCTTTTCAGCAGTGTGGCAGCAAGCTCTAAAATGACAGTATAATCTGAAAACTTTTCACAGCTTACAGAAGGTAAGAAGTGTTTCTTACTGTGTGAGCTTTCAGGTTGTCATGCTTTGTAAAATGGGTGCAATTTTCTTCTAAAATGAAATGTTAACTTTAGAAGAATGCACTGGAGGGAAGAATGCTATTCCTCAAGAGTAAAGATCTTTTTCTCTTCTCTATTTTTATAAATGTAAACGTATAAAAATGACAGATGTGTGCAAGCTAGTCTACACACAAACAAACTTCAGTTTCACATGGGCAGGTTCAGCTGGAAGCCTAAATTTACCTATGAATATTAAATATTAACCCTTATAAAACAAGGGTTTTTAAGAGAAAGATCTTGTTGTTAACTAAAATGAGCACATCCCAGGCAATACTGGAAGAACACAAATTTTCTTTGTTAAGTATGTTGATAATTTTGGTGATAGAAGAATGCTAGTGCAAACCTGTGGCACGTATCTTTGCTGATTTAGTTATATCCTACTCTGCCTGCAATCCCCAGCACTCTTCCACATGATATACTAGCAGTGTTTAAATGGGTGATTAAAAAAACTCCACCAAAGTATGTGGATACCAAAGCCAATTCCCATATTAAATCTGTTGAACTCCATACTTTCTTTTCAATACACCTACCCACTATTAAAACTGTATTATATGCAGACCCTTGTATGGGGAGTCTGCAGAATCCTTCAGAGAACTCAAATTTCTGTAGGAGTTATTTTCACATGAAAGGCAGTGGGTAGTTGCTTCTGTACATATCTTTAAGGATCTATATTTATACAATTATCCACTGTTCCCTTCCCTGACTTCAATGAAGGATTTGCCAATATTACATGTATTACATAGACCTCTTTTACTACAGAACAGAGCGTGCCTACACAGGCAGCTAAAACTGCCACAGTCTAATCCCTGGCAGTGGCTTGTGCAGGACACAATCCTCTGTCAAGATTTTCTCCTGAAGGACTCTGGAGAGCCCTCCCAGCTAGCACCATGGAGGTGTGGAGGTGTTCAGGTGTATTCACTGTCCTGTTCATGGGTACCTATGGACAGCGAACAGCATTTTATGGGGTTTTCATAACCTACTGTTTTACTCATGTTGCAGTGACCCTGCTTAGTTTACACCCACACTTGAAATGTCTCTTTAAAACAATTTTAGAACTACCTCACCACTGTCAGGGATGCACATTATATGCAAAATTGGAATATCAGAAGTGTCCTTTTCCTGATTTACCCAAAGAGGCCTCAAAACCTGATGTTCAACAGTTCTTTCTCCCCATTTTCTCATGCCTCACTTCCACACAAAACAGCTGAAAGAGAGGATCCACTTAGTAGGATCACAGGGATACCTTGAAGTGAATCACAGACCATTCACCCCTGCTTTTATCCCCTATTGGAATGGACAAGTTGTAGCACATGAAGCAGCTTTGGGATTTAATGAGCCAATTCAGGCTGTTTTCAAGTGTAACGGGATGCCTGCAATCAATCGTTCCAGTCTATGTCAGGCTGCTGTTGGAGTTGATGAAGTTACCCAATCCACTGGCCTTCACAGGTAAAAAGGGATCAGCTCATTTGCAGCACTTATTTTTCTATCATTCCAAAGCACTGTATTTATCCATGTCTAACTGAAGCTTTCGGAGAGAAGGACATTCAGAAGAAATTGAAAGCACAAACTTTCATCATTTATTTTTTCCAGTGTTATACTCTGGCAGTAATCTATACTTTATTGACATAAAAAAAATCTCCACATATGTTCGTGATGACTCCAGGATTTGCTATGCAGTTTATGCAATGAGCTCAGGAATGCATTATTGTTTGGTTGCAGAGGAAGCACTCCATGTGGCAGCCTGTGAAATAACTCTCTTGCTTTCCTCCAGAAAACTGCCCAAACAAGCAATACCCCAAACATTACTACAAAGAAAACTAACAGAATTTTTGGCATCAACCTTTCACAAATGCTTTTAAGAAAAAGATGAGACCTTGTGGGAACAAGTAACATCAGCTGCCTTCTGAGACTCAAAGTTGCTGTCAAATCAACATCCAAAGATTTAAGTGGTGCATTTCATGCCATGCTGCCCCCCTGCTCAGGGGATTCTGTAGATGTCTGGTTTTTGGATGGTTAGATCTCTTCCCTTCTGACTGGCCTTCCTCTGTTTGCCCTGAGACATACTCTTTAACAGATCACTTTGTAAATATTGTTATCAAAGAAGTCTTGCTAATTTAAATGCACTTTAACATTGGGGAAAATCCCCTTTAAATTCTGCACAAGAATATGTATCATTATTTTTTTACAGAGAAATTACGATCATTTCTACTTTTGATAAAAAGAAGTGAGAGAGGAACAACATATATATTCCTAATTATAAAAAAAAAACAAAGCAAAAATGACCAGGTGGACATTTGCTCCCCATAGACCACATCATCTTATGTCTGCATTCTCTTTTCTGTACATGTATATAGATTTTCTAGATGTGTGCATATATATAGATAGCAAGACAGATGATGAAATTTGGTTTCAGCTCCACACATCTCTCTCAGGTTTTTCTTTACAACCTGTATGAGAATTATTAAACATTACTCATCTAAAAAATAGTTTTCTAAAAATGTACATGCATCAGGGTCTTTTTTCAGCTTACAATCTGGGTTATTTCAAAATAACCAAATGAAGAAAATTAGAAACAATTTTGGTTTAGACTGTGCCTTGACAGCCTAATGGCTGTATTTCCAAATACACAATTCAAAATTAAAAATGTTACAAAAATATAAATGGCAGCTTTTTTGTGGTGCTGAGTCTATAATTTAACTTTTGATGGGTATTAGTTTCAATAGGGGAGAAGATTTCTCATTTTGTTTTGTTTTTTTTTTTTTTTTTCCCCCTAAATAATCCTAGTAAAGACAAGTGCAGCAACCAGAGTGAAGTCAGTTGTGTGAAGGAGTTTGGGCCCAGGAACAGAAATGGAATTGTCCTTAACAACACAAGTTGGCATGCTTGAAAGCTGATGCATTACAAGAAGGATGTTTTCTTCACAACAACTGCTGTTTTACCAGACAGCACACTTGCATGATGCACGCAATTTTACTCTTTCTTATTTCAAAGTACTGCTGGGACAAATTTTGCCCTTGGATAAGCATGCTCAGGCCCCACTGAAGCCAGGCAGTGGAACTTACAGTCATGTGTCCGAGAGCAGAATTTGTACCCAGTGTTACAAAGAAAGAAAACTGTTTAGTGGATAAATAATAAAGAAAAGGAATTTACAAAACAAACAAGCAAGCATTAAAATATAATTAATTACAAAAAATAAACAAAAACCAAAATAACCAGAGCCACTTACAGGGCTTGATGGAGTCTTTGGCCAGCCTGGGCTGCTAATGCTATCACTTTCATCTCCATGAAATGAGGAGATGCTAGCAGAGCTTGGGGACATTGGGGAAGGGACTGGCAGGTTGCCTGGGGTTGGGGGCTGAGAAATACCCTGAGAGCTGTAGCTATCCTGTGGTAGAGGAATACAAAAAAAAAAAAATATGACAAAGGCAGGGCAAACTTTATTAAGAACAAAAAAAATACATCCAGTTTAACAGACTGACCAATTTTTATATATAAAATATATATAAACAGAGAGACACATACAGAAAACACACACATATATAAATATATTTATATATATATATAAAAGGTATTAAAACAACATTGTTAGTTAGTATAATTTGGAAAGTTTGCTGGATGCTTGGCTAAAGTCACTAAGCCACCATGCTTACTTCAAGCTCACATGAAATGCTAAGCATGGGTTTCCCATTATGAAAGAAAGAAACAAAAACAAGCCGTTCACCTTATTTAATCAAATAAGGCAGGAAAGCAAAATATTAAAGTATGTTGCTGCTGCTGAGGCGGCCAAAACAGGAAGCCATAACTGAAGGCAGAGAAAAATGGCTGCAAGGATTGAAACCAGGCAAGACCCTTCTTTCCCACCCACCTGGCACAGCCAAATGCAACTTTTGGCTTGGGATGCTTTGCCCCCGCAAGTTAAAATGCCGTAAGAACTAGTAACTTTCAGATCCACACAATGAAGAAAAAAAAAAAGAAAAAAAAACCAAAAAGAAACAAAGAGATTGCACGTGAATGGAAAGGCATGCAGGAAAGAACAGAAGTGGGAAGGCCAAAACCAGGAGATGAAGGACAACACAGCAGACTTCTGCGGGCGGAACCAACACCACGTGCGGAGGCGGTAAATACCTTTGACTTGCTCTCGGGCTGGGGGGGTCCTTCTTCTTTGCCATCTGCTTTGAGAGGAAGGGGAAGTTTGGACTCACCAGGTGTCATCATATCTGCAAGACCCATAGGTGCTAATCGAAAACAGGAGAAACAGTTAAGCATGACTGTGTTTGGCTGTGTAGGAAAGAACGCGCTCCCTGCTGCACGGTTGTGGCGCCACGCGAAGGAGAGGTTCTCCCACCTCTGGCCTGTTATTGTAGCAGCCGGAAACCTGGAAACCTCTTCACTTGAATTGAGGAAACAAAGGAGAACGAACAAGAAGAGAACAGGAGCACTGNGGGGAAAGGACTGGCAGGTTGCCTGGGGTTGGGGGCTGAGAAATACCCTGAGAGCTGTAGCTATCCTGTGGTAGAGGAATACAAAAAAAAAAAAATATGACAAAGGCAGGGCAAACTTTATTAAGAACAAAAAAAATACATCCAGTTTAACAGACTGACCAATTTTTATATATAAAATATATATAAACAGAGAGACACATACAGAAAACACACACATATATAAATATATTTATATATATATATAAAAGGTATTAAAACAACATTGTTAGTTAGTATAATTTGGAAAGTTTGCTGGATGCTTGGCTAAAGTCACTAAGCCACCATGCTTACTTCAAGCTCACATGAAATGCTAAGCATGGGTTTCCCATTATGAAAGAAAGAAACAAAAACAAGCCGTTCACCTTATTTAATCAAATAAGGCAGGAAAGCAAAATATTAAAGTATGTTGCTGCTGCTGAGGCGGCCAAAACAGGAAGCCATAACTGAAGGCAGAGAAAAATGGCTGCAAGGATTGAAACCAGGCAAGACCCTTCTTTCCCACCCACCTGGCACAGCCAAATGCAACTTTTGGCTTGGGATGCTTTGCCCCCGCAAGTTAAAATGCCGTAAGAACTAGTAACTTTCAGATCCACACAATGAAGAAAAAAAAAAAGAAAAAAAAACCAAAAAGAAACAAAGAGATTGCACGTGAATGGAAAGGCATGCAGGAAAGAACAGAAGTGGGAAGGCCAAAACCAGGAGATGAAGGACAACACAGCAGACTTCTGCGGGCGGAACCAACACCACGTGCGGAGGCGGTAAATACCTTTGACTTGCTCTCGGGCTGGGGGGGTCCTTCTTCTTTGCCATCTGCTTTGAGAGGAAGGGGAAGTTTGGACTCACCAGGTGTCATCATATCTGCAAGACCCATAGGTGCTAATCGAAAACAGGAGAAACAGTTAAGCATGACTGTGTTTGGCTGTGTAGGAAAGAACGCGCTCCCTGCTGCACGGTTGTGGCGCCACGCGAAGGAGAGGTTCTCCCACCTCTGGCCTGTTATTGTAGCAGCCGGAAACCTGGAAACCTCTTCACTTGAATTGAGGAAACAAAGGAGAACGAACAAGAAGAGAACAGGAGCACTGTGCAACAGCTACCACCACCACTTAACCGAGCAGAATTCATTCTTCGTGCTCCTGGTGCTCTTCAACTGTCTCTGCATTTGACCACAACATTTTAACACGAGTCTATTTTAATTACTGCACTCTCCCTTTAGCAACAGACAAACGTAAATGAAAACAATGTACATTCTGCCTCCCATGTTGAATCCAAGAAAAAAGCTGAATTTTCCAGTTACATCTGTATTAAGGCTGGTGTCCAGCAGATAATTCCTGCCCCTACCGACTTCAATATGAATGGCTCAGCCACTGTGAGCCTTAACTACAGAATTACAAGCTGTAAACCGCGCTCTGTTGGAGAACCAGCACTCAGCTTCTTCCTCCTGCCAAAATGAGGTGGGACTATAACGAACACACAAATGTCTTTCTCTGATAATGGCATGCAGTCGCTTCCCAGGGGTGCAAGGAGTTTAAGGGGTTTTTTTTATTTGAAGATGCAAGTGCCAAGTATGGTATTATTGCTGCAGAGCTGCTGGGTTCCTGGATTTCTAGAAAGATGCAAGAAGAAACATTCAGACAAATAGACAGAAAATACTGGGCAGAGCAGATGCTAGGAGGTGCCATGACACTGAATCAATGCAAATAACCCAAAAACAGCAGCAAGACACCAGGTGATTCTTTGCCTGCTGAAAACCATGTGCACAGCATTTGTGAGACTGGATTACCTTCCCTTTCTCTCTTTTTAATCTCCCTCATGCCCTTCTTTCAAAGGATATGAGGTAAGAAAACCATACAGAATAACCTAAAAGACAACAAAAAAGAAAAAAAAAATATCCCAAATGCAAAAATGTAAGAATCAGTAAAGCATCATTGTCTTTACCAGAGTAGCGTGGCTCTCGCAAAATGACAGTGCTGGCTTGCACCAGGCAGCCGGCACACTGCACAGCGAGCCAAAGATAGGAGGGGGAAAAGAAGCTTTAAAAATACTTCACAGATTGCCCACTACAAAATGATTATTGCACATATTCATGTATTACTATGTTTTAGAAAATAATTAGTTTTAATTACAGCAGTGAGAGCATGAGCAGGACTCTAGCGAATACGCTGGCAAGCTTTGCAGTGCTAATTTGCTAATATCTTTAGCATCACTGCAGGTTGAGACTCTGGCTCTGCCAAAAAAACCTACCCAGCCATGTGCCATGTGAGTTTACAACTGTATGCTCAATATTCAGCTTTGAACTGCCGGTGTTTTTCATGGGCACATTTTCTTGTTTTTTCAAAGCACATTTGTAGCCCAATCAAGCCCTTAAAGTCATCACAACACATAAATCATAATTGAGATTTAAAAAAAAAAAACTTGCAATACTTCAGACTTCAAGAATTGGAACAAAAAGCCTTTTACAAGTGATGCAGCTGCAGAGAAAAATCTATTGGGATCAGCTAAAAATGCTGTTATTTTTATGTATGTGTGTGAAATCTCAACAAAACAGCCAGTCAATATGCTACTGGGAAGTCAGCATCCACTAAGTATTTTGATTTGTATGCATTCTGCCCTTATATTCTGCTTGAGGAGTTGGGGCAGCTTGTGACCATTCTCAAGTGAAGGATGGCAGCCTAACACGTTCTAGTTTTGAATTCACAATTAAAAAAATAGTTATTTTTCTTTCAGAGATTTAAAAAAAAATATATGCACAAAATGGTCAAATATGTGCTACAGTGTGGTTTCAAACTGGGATGCAGAACTGTTATATGAAATCCATTTTAACAGTTAACACATTTCCTGCTGTGAAAGTGCTAAAAAAGAAGTCTTGGGTTTTAGTTTCAAAGCAAGCAAAGCTGACCCTTCCCCTATAAAGCAATTTTAGAGATGTCAAACAAAGCAAAGTTCAATGATCACACTTCTTCACCAGAATTCCGCATAGCTAAATCCTCTGCTGATATCTCACTTTTATCTAGTTGGCACATCATACTTCTATTACAAAGAATTTAAAAATTGTGTCCACTTCTGGTAGTCCTGTTTCCATCAGAACTCGCTTACGAAATCTCTCTTCAAGAGGGGTTTAAGTTAACACCTCATATAAAGGGCTAGACAGTAACTCCAGTCTGCAGATTGTCACACACATTCTGACTCTATTAATCATGCTCAGAAATGTAAAAATACATATTCATTTTGACTTCTGACTATCTCTTGTTGGCATATGCAAATGTAACTATCAGGAATCGGAGACAATTACTAAAAAAAAATAATAAAGTTACCAAAATTCTGTTTCACTTTTTGTTCCAAATTATTTAGTTCATCCACATTCTTTCTTTCTACCTCTGAGAGAAGAACTGCAAGCCTTTTACTGGCAAACTGCAAGGTTGTCTTTTTTCCCTGTAGCTTTTACCCAAGATGTTTCCACAGCTATTTTCCTATCTGCTGTTGAAATGCTGTTTCGTAACTCTTGCACACATACTCTCCAGCGATTTGCAAGAAGACATTCTTTCACTTTTTTTAGCTAAGCAGTACAGAGAGAACATTGTTTTGACCCTTTCTGAGCAGTGAAATACTGTTATTGTCACGAAACTGCTAAAATAAGACACGGTCTTTTTCTACACAGGTACTAATAATTCTGCCTGTGAAGTGCAGACCAAAGGATAAAACACTGTAGAGAGGAGGATAACAGGAAAATCTTGACTCAAAAAGTGTTGTGGAGTACTGTGAATAGGTTTCAAGTACTAGCCTCTGGCTTATTATAAGAATTTAAGAGCTAGAATGATTTCAAAAAGCAAGTATAGGTCAAGGTCCTGAATTAACTATTCCACATTGAATTTAATGTACTCAAAGGCAGATATTGACATGAGTAAAACTGCAGCAAAGAATTCTGTTTTACTAAAGGCTGCTCTACCAGTCCCAGAAGATGATGAAATACTGTAGAAGCAGCAATATACAAACACTGTTTTTCTCTTTACTGCTAGTGCGATAACAAATCACGCTCTACAAAACAGAATACTCCCTCCTTTGTAAGACATTCCTCTCTCCCTTCCAACACTAGCACTCTCCCTCTGCAAAAAAAAATGGGAAAAAGCAAAAGCAGTGAATTAGTGATTGCGGAGTTAACAAGAGAATCCTCACTACTTTGATGCCCATGGAAAAGAAACAGAAGAGGGATGACAGCACTGCCCTGTGTCCTGCCATGAATGATCCTCCAGCTCTAGGGACAAGTGCAGCTGAAAGTGGTTGGGGATGAGTGGGCCTCCAGGGATCTCAGTGCCACACTGCCTTTCTGCTGACAAGTCTTGTCCAAGGAATGACAAGTACAAACAGTTTGGGATGTGGGCATCTCTGTGCCAGATGCTGGCTTCATTTACAGTCACACAATGACCACTGGATCATGGTCATCACTTGTTTGGGGTATAGGTGATGGGACACTTCAGCTGTTACCACCTACTGACAACCTCCAGAAAGTTTATCTAAATGTGCATTAATAGCTCCTACTATGCATTAGAGAAAAAACCCCAAACCAACTGGAATAAACTGAGGTATCTATTCTTCAGAAAAATGCAACCAAGCTGCAAAACAGAAAAAAACATACAAAATTTCTAAAAATATTTCACCTGCATAAACATGAGTACTTTTCCTGTTAGAGGTTCATCCAAATAAAAACAAAGTCAAATATAGAGCATATGTAGGATTTTTAGTATTATTTTAAAGAGTGTCCCTTTAATTCCTTTAGTGCAAATAATTTTTCCTAGAATTTCACATTTTATGTGAAATACTATGATGCTAAAAATTAATTTGGAATAATAATACCCAGAAAAAGAAAGGTTTCAGTAAGACAGAGGTACTGAATTAAGGAAAGTATCCTTGAGCAGGAAGGAGATTAAAGCCTTTTTATTGGTTTGTTCATCTCCAGAGGTAGCAGAGACTGTGAATGTCAGTTTCTGTGCAAGAACAATATGGAAACCTATGAGATATAAACTTCATATTGCTTCTTTTTAAATATAGTTTTTACTAGAATTAACAAAGCTCACAGCATGAGCTATACTGAAGGTTTTAAGTTTCCTGTTTATTATATGTATTTTTAAAGCTGGAATTTGACAAATAGGGGGAGAAAGTCTAAAGTATGTATGGATAACGTGAATTCATACAATAGAAGGACGGCAGCAGTTATACAATTTTTCTGAATGGCAGTTTGTTCCATAATTGTGAAGGGATTCTGACACCTTTTTCCTGAAGCTTTTGTTATTGTTATGGATGGAATACTCTATTAGAAGAATCTGTCTTCTTTGATCTTGTAATTTCTGTGTTCCTAAACTACTCTGCATCAGCAGAAGCTGGTGATCTGCTGTTTGATCCACAGTCACTGTTGAAGTATCAGGATGCATAACTGCAGCATGATTTCCCTTCAATTGTGACATTAATTAAAAAAACTAAAGACAAAAGGATCAACTGGTAATGAGGAGTTATAAATACTACTAAAAATGGGTGAGAAAACCAGTGTTAGACATAGATGTACTGAAGCTCCAACACCATATGAAAACAATTTCATCAGTTATCAGCAATCTTCTCCAATTTTAGAGTAAAACCTAAAAGTGCATTTGATTGAAATGAAAGTCCCACCTTCCTCCCTCATAACAGGCAACAAAACTGCACCATTCAAAACCCAGACAACCAAGAAACTAACTCTCCTTATTGCTCACCTTAGGTTTTCCTTGGCCTCTAACTGCAACCACAGTTACTGATGCTCAGTGTATGTGAGCAAGTTAACCAATGCCTTCACTCCAGCAGCAGCCATTCAGCTGCACTTGGTTTGGCACTCCACATTGACTGAACCCTGGTTTATCTGACAGATGTGTGATTTTACACTAATGGGGCAGGGAGGAAGGGGAAGCTAAGGAGCCAGACAGCTGAACTGGTCTTCCTGCCACAGAAAATCCTGTCTTCAAGCCCCTAAATAGGTATCACCTATTTTCACATTCTCCACCTCATCAAATGCAGGGCCAGAGCTGACTCTAAAGTGCACCCCCTGCTCAAGGAATCATCATTAAAAATACTGTATTTACACTTGTCTTAAGCTTTCTTTTTTTTTGGCTCACACAGAAGGATGAGTCCAGACAGGGGGAAATTAAGCATTCCCACTGCATTTGTGCTCAGCAATGTATTCACACCTAATTTTCTCTTTTTGGTGTTCTGTGTGTCCATCTACTCCTCAAGAGTGTCTCTTGGAGGCCTGTAAATCAATTCTAGATGCGTGTCTGCTCCCAAACAGACTAAAAGAGGTGCACTGAGCTCCTCTAGTTCATCTCATACTTACTTTCCATTGGGTAATCTCTGAATTAATAAAACTGGAACAAAAGAAAACCTCACAAATGCACTGGCAGAAAAAACCCTGATAAATGTTTAAATTATTAAAAATCCAATATTTCAGAATGCATAACACAATAAAAAGTGTATGACTACCCCATACAAAAGACTGCTAGGATAAATGGTCTTGCATTGAACAGATTTCCACTGTATGAAATAACGAATGGCTGAATTATCTGAACAAAAAAACCTCTGTGAATCTTCCTTTAAACTGGTTATTCCTTAGGAATACATAAATCTTCTTAGGCAGGGCACTCTGCCATCTGTTTGCTGTTGGTTATTTTTGCAGCTCTGGGGGCCAACGGAAAAGGGTGGAAAAATTACTTCTGCTAATAGCAAAACAGAATTTATAGCACAGTTTCAATGCTCAGAAGTAATTTTATTTCAGCAAGCCAGACAAAACACATAACTACACAAACAAAACATAATATTACCTGGGACAGCTCTGGTGGGGAAAAAGCAAGCTATTATCTAATGCTCTTTTCAATAGCTTGTCCCTCTTCATCCAGACGGTGCAGTGTGCTGGGCTAGCCAACAGCTTCCAGGCCAGCACTGGAAAAAGCCTTTTTTTTGTTAATTTCTCTCTCTCTTTTTTTAGTCTTACTGATTAGCAGATTCCTTTCTGTTTCTTCTGCTAACCAAAATGGTAACATAATGTTCTTGAAATAAAAGATATTGTTCAGTGTCTCAGCAACTCCTAGGTAGAGGAAAGAAACTCTCTAGACATACTAGACCCTAGCATCTCACTGTGGCCATTTTCTTCCAAAGAAACCAGAACATATAGAATTGACAGAGAGAAAAGACAGGGAAAGATGCAAAAGATGAAGGAATTATACAGGCTAAGAGGGGTAGAGAAAAAGAAATGAACAAACCAGGCTCTTGGTAAGACACAATTTAGGTAGTAAGGCATTTCTAAAGAAATAAACAAAAGTAGAAACAAAACCAACTAAGAAACAGCATCATATTACCTTAGCACAACCTATTCAGCTTTCAGAAAAAACTTCAAAACCCCCAACATTTCTAAAAGGGATAATGTAATCAGTAAAGCATGCACAGAAACTCTATGACTGGAATAAATATGTGGGAGGATCCGCTTCAGGGTCATTGAAACTCCATCCAAACACAGCCCAATCAAAGAATTGATCTTTGCTGAAGTATTATCTGAAGGAGGATAATTGTTAGGAATTCAAGCTGAATACGGACCATGAAGCACATTTGCTCCATTCACCTATCTTCAAAGTCACACACAAAGCTACAAGCAATTCTGAACTCATAAGTCATGATATGAAGGATAAATCCAGGAGCTACCCTTGAATATGCTTTTTTTTTTTTTTTTAAAAAAGGAAGTTATGATAAAATTTTATATACTGAAATTTAAATAAGTAAGTGAGGAAACCCTGCATAAATTTTGGAAACAGTAAATATGGCCTATGTTTTCCAAACAGAATAATTATGTTAAGTGCTCAACTTACAGCATCTTCAAGTCAGAGCAAGTGCACGTATCTTTTTTTAAATGACTACCACTTTAAATATCTGAAGTTGCAACCTTAGCAAGTAAGATGCTGAAAAACAAAAGCAACCCCTTAAAAGTAGAAGCTTTTCTCCTTCCCTTTCTTGCAGACACATACCCACAAATATACATATAATTGCTAGTCAACACCTATGTCAGGCTGAGTCCGAGTGATGCTGGAACTGTACAAAACACTGCAGTCCCCTATGTGCTGTGCAGAAGGACTGAATGAAAAATGTATCAGTTACTGTACAAATAAACCACAAGTACCTTAGCCTACAAACCACTCCAAACTGCCCAACAGGGGTGAATCAAATGAAGAAGGATGTTCCTCTGCCTCCAGCCCAGGGCTGCTAGTGTTAAGCAGGTTTGTGAGGAAGGTCACTGCTGAAGGTTACTCACCATTACCTGTCGAGCTGTTCACCATGTTGGGTGCCATGCTGTAAGGAGGAGCCTGCGGGTTCATCAGGCCAGAGCTGTTGTTCATCGGCTGAGTGTAGGGGGAGCTGGATCCCATAATGCCACTCTGATTCATGGCAGGAAAACTGCCTTGCCTGGGAGAGGAAAGCACACATACAGTATCTCATTAAAGACCTCACTGCTGAAGATGCTGTGGTTTGTCACAGAGAACATCACCTATTGTTTGTTAGGAGAAAGTAGGCAATTAGTTCATTTTACCTATGAGGGGAGCTTTGAGTTACTTGAGTTCATTATCATATATGTGAAATAGAATTGGACTGAAGACTAATTTCAAGAGAAGCATACAGAGTCTTTCTATGTCACTACAATCAGAAGAAAAATACAGCTCACATTATATACCCTATGAGTAGACAGCAATATGATCAGGAGTCAAAATCAGAACCTAGTATTGGCATAAACAAAAAATCCAGTGCATCGGCATTCTTACCATTTTGACCATGTAATAGCAATTTTCCCCTGCCAGAGCATAATAAATCAATGACCAAAATGACCAAAATAAACCAATAAACAAATGACCAAAAGAAACATGGGTACCATAGACTCAGGTTCTGATTTCTTCATCTGTTGTTATTGCATTGAACAGTGTTCATCTGTATGTGTCACCTATGTCCAATCTTTCAAAAAACTCCATACATATTCTGCTTTGTTGAAACAAGAAACTTCAGCAGAACTATTCTGCTTTTGAAAATTAATGCCTTATTTGTATAATGCTTTTATAATTGAGACTTAGACTTGTCTTAAAAACTGCCCTAAATGAAGCCCTTGTATAATTCTCCACATGTTCAGATTCTCCAAGTGTTCAGACCAAGTATTTTTAAAGACTAAAACCTATCTATTTTTAAGTTCTAAAAAGTACCTAAGTATGTTTGGTACCAGATTTGTCAAACTCTATAGACAAACTGAGGCACAAGGAAGAAAATACTCCAAGTAAGCATGATAATCCAATGTAATGCATGATTCAGCTTCAAAAACAACCTTTTATTAGTTTAATCCATAAAACAATTACCCATCTTTTCTTACTACAGCTGAAGACTGGATGTATTATCATATGTTTATGAGTAGCACTTACACATATAAAATCCTATACATGAATAAAAACACATGGAAAATATACTTACTTGTATATTCATAGGAAAATACATAGGAAAATACAAAACTCAGACCTGTTTCTTCAGTGTACTCCCTGTAAATTGATGCTGTTTTTCCAAATAAAAGAAACAAGAAAGCAACCACCCTTTTACACAGCTTTAGTACCTGTCAACTTTTATTTCCTTACAAAAACTGAAGCACTTAATTTCATTCTACAAGAAGGGAAAGCTGAATGTCTGGGTAGCAAGTTGAGAGTTTTGGTAGAAATTCTACTTTTAATTATTATACAGTATTCAAATGAAAAAAGACAACTCTTAAATCAAGAACCCTGAGTAACTTCAATGGCTTCCTGTCTTCTCCAAACTCATAGCAGATTCTTAGCACAATTGGTAGAAGCAGATTTCTTTTTTAGGAGGTACAGGAGGAAGACCATTAAAGCACTATTTGGCCTAATTTTTCTTGACACACTGTGAATTTCTTCAAAGCAAAAGAAAACGTGTTATCTAAATAAAGCATCTTTTTCCAAGTCAGTTTTGTCCTTTGCTCTCTGAAGACAAACTTTTCTTCACTCTTGCAAAGAGGCAAAGGCTTTCTTTTGATATGAAGGAGATAACTGCCATACAATGTCATTTCACAGATGAAGCTTGCAATGAGAGGTGGAGGGAAAAGATTTAAAATGCACAGTGGTGCAATGCTCCAAGGGAAAATTACAAAGGGAAAAGAGAAGAGCAGAACCATTTGGCAACAACTTTAAATTATTTCAGTCACACAATCAAGCTTTTCTTATGTAAATACTGTATCTTAAACATCCCCACCCACCCCCCCTTTTTAGCTGAAAATTGCTATATTTCAGCAAATGCAGTTAACTGAAAAATGCTTTCTATGCTGGATAAGCAAGATCCTTTCTGTTACTGGGTAAAGTTACTAGTGAAGATGAAAAAAATGTGCAAGTGTATTTTCATACTTTAAAAAAGAAGTAATGGATTTTGAGAGGTTCTTTTATGGTGTAAGGCTAGGACTCTGGAAAAGGCAAGTCTCTACAGGTATCTATCTCTTTAATGTCCTTCTTTTACTTTAAAAATACACAGGAGACACACACCTTGCAGGTAAGCTGAAATTGGTCCTTACCTACTAATATTTCAGTAGTATTACTTCCTATAGCATGTGCATCTTCTAAAGCTGTGGGGCTGTTCATTGGCTCAAATTGAGGAACCAGCCATTCCATGTTACCCACTATGGACATCAATCTCAATTGCAGCTCATGCAAGCATACTGCTGTACAACAGCTTTAAATCAAAAAGTAGGCAACTATTTCCAGTTTAGATGGAGAGTGGAAATTAAATAAAAAGAATATACTGGCTTTGGCCAGGACAGCAAGAAAACAACTGAAGTCTAAAAGCATTGCTTCTGTACCCAGAAGAACCTGGATGGCAGAACCTGATTCTGAAATTTCATCTGGCAAGGCAATACCTTTGCCTTTCATCCTCCCATGTAATGTTGCACTTGGAACGGACACAGCTCTCCAGCTCTGGAAAGAGCCCAGCGAGTGAACAGACTCAGGGAACAGACTCAGCACCACCCCTGGCAGGACTTTGTCCTCTTGTGGCCCCCTGTCAAAGCCCCGAGCGCAGCACGCGCGAGCTAATTCAGTAACACTGAAAGGACATCCTGTCGGAGTAAATGCTGTTTTATTCTGAGATTGGGTGCACTGAGCACTACACAGCTCCCCCACATATTATTTTGCTCTATGATGGCTTGGAATGGAAAGTTTCTTTAGGGAGAAATAATCAGGTATTACTTCAGCCTTTAATTCTCGCTCCACAGTAGGCCTCCTTTGAGTAAAGACTGCCGACTGTAACAAATTGTGCTGCATCAGTGCTATAATACGAAGTGGAGTCCATTAAGAACTGAGCTGAGATCACCAAACTCATTTTGATTAACCTCCAGGTCACTAAACACTTATAAATATGTTACACAGCAGCTGCTAAACATATTTATATATGCTTAAGGTCACAGCATCATCTGTTGGTTGTTGGAGTTAAGTCAAAAATCTTATGTTTCCTTCTGTGCTGCTTTTAGTTAAGGCATATCCAGCATACTACAGTACCAGACTCTCTTCTGCATCTCCCAATTCCCTCCTCCATTTTTCCAGGATGCTAAATAAAAATCAAGCCTTTTAAAAACAGTCTGCTGTACACGTAGTGACATCTAATGGCAAAAATTCAACTGGCCGGCTATGAATTTTATAGCAGAACAAACCCAGCTAAGAATACAATTTTACATTATTTGCCACATAAACACCAAGAGCTGGGTTGCTTAGGGATGATGCAATTACGAGTAATAGGAAGAAATTAAGAAAATAAATACTTAAGTTTAGTATAATGAAAAGATGTCTTCATGGTGAGATACAGGTACCCTCCAAGGGAATAAAGGAAACCTCAGCACCTGACATTTCTGCATGCAGGCAACATGTTAGAAAATGTACTGGTCAGAGAAACCCTACATTATATATGAACTAGAGTATCTGCTCTTGCAATACCTTGATCCCAGATAATGTATTGTTCCTCATTTAGAAGAAAAAGCAGCCAGGCCAATACAAATTTGGGATTATGCTATAAATTTAAACACAGTATCTAAGCCCACAATTTTTTTTTTCTGCTCTACTGCTACAAGTAAACCTTCAAGAATTCAGCAATTTTAAGAGATTTAAAGTGGGAATAGAGGAATCTGCTTGTTTTCTATGGTTTATTTATTCTTGTTGACAATTTAGCAGTGCATAATGCCAGAGCCAGCTGTTATGCTTGAGGAAAGGGCTGCCACCTCAGGGGACCTGGACAAGCTGGAGGAATGTGCTGACAGGAACCTTGTAAAAGTCAACAGGGACAAGTGCAAGGTCCTGCACCTGGGAAGGAGCCCCCTGCAGTGGTGCCAGCTGGGACTTGACTAGAGGGAGCAGCTTTACTGAAAAGTCTCTGGGCATCTTGGCAGACAGAGTTGAGCATAAGCCAGCAATCTGCCCTGGCAGCAAAGAGGGCCAACAACATCCTGGGCTGTGTGACCAGGTGCAGAGCTGGGAGATGGAAGAAACTCATCATCCCCTTCTTCCTCAGCACTCACTGGACTCCATCTAGAGTATCATGTTCAGAAAATGATAAACTAGAGTGAGCAGAGAACCCCTAAGATGGCCAGGGCTTGAGCACTCACCCTAGAAGGGCTGAAGGATGAGGCCTCATTCAGCCTGGGGCAGAGACAGCTGTTGAGAGGAACCTACAGCAGCCCCAGAGCACCAAAAAGGAGGTCAGGAAGAAGATAAAACTGGCCTTTTCACAGTGGGCATGGTGGGGGGACAAGACACACTGGGCAAGAGTGAAGACACATCAGTTCAGACTGGATGCAAGGAAACAATTTTCCCAGAGAAAACAGTGAGAAACTAGATTTGGTGGCCCAAATGGAGTCAAAGGCAATCTCTGCCTTTGGAGAATCTGAAGACTCAACAGGATAATACCCTAAACTCTCAGCTGAGCCTGATGAAGAGAAGGTTGGACTCAGGTTCCTTCTGAGGCTCCTTTCCAGCTTGAATGATCCTATGATCTTAGCTTGTCAGCTTCACTGTGCTGTTGACAGTCTGGTGTACTACTGAGTCCAAAACACAACTGCTCAAATTCAAACCATTCCCTTTTAAGAAGTTGTTCTTCTGATCTTTTGTTTTCCTTCATTTGCAATCTACCCAAAGCTTAATCTGCACTTAAGCTCTTTTCTCTGCAAAACAAGTAGCATCAGATCTAATTGTGTCTTCTGAGCTAATGCAGAAGTCTGTGTATTCAAAAAGAGTTGACATGCAAGATCTGGTCATCGTTACGAAGCACAACAAAGAAGTTATTAGAAAGAACACCACTGAACACACAGGAGCACATGAGTGATCACAGCTGCTGAGCAGTCTCTTCTACTGAAATGCCTTCCTTTAATTGGACTTGAAATCCTCAGTTAGTTTATGTGTTGTCTCCAACTGCTACACAGAAGTCACTCTACAGCCCTTGTGCTTCATACTTCCTGATATGTGATTTAGTACCTCCTCAGTTTTTTCACCTGATGCAAGACACATACTGTCATCTTCCTTCCTTCTTCTTACTGAACAAATATGAATTCACTACAAAGTTGAGTTCAGATGTATATGCAGTTTAGCTATGGACAATGACAGAAGTGGATTATGCTTCTCAACAAGGCAAGAAATGAAGACACAACTTTTCATATGGAAACATGTCAAAGCTCAGGTTGTTCCTGTGTACAGAGATATAAAGTTCTAAAACTTTGTGTGGATTTCCTAAGAGGCATCTGATGCTTTGTACTCTTCTCTCAATCTACAACACCGGAGTAAAGCCCTTCATACAGTCAGAAAAAATGATCCAGCTTCTGTATAATGAGCCCTGTGGCAGCCTGAGCACAGGAATTGAGTCCAGCATGGAAATGTGTAGGGAACAGAAGAAAGCTTTAGAGGTGGAGAGTCTAGAAAGGGAGAAGATTTTGGGGCATAGAAAATGGAAATGAAGAAAACAGGAGAAGGAAATTAAGAAGTAAAAAGGATTGGGAGCATCCTCACTAGGTGTGAAAAGTTTTTAGGGCCAGGAGGATGATAGGTGTGCAGGAGAAGGCAGATGTAACATAGAGGCAGGAGAAGGGGCAGGGAGAAACACACAGAATGATGCTCCTCCCAGGGTAAACACAGGTTATGGTCCCTCTAGCACAAGTGGAGCCTCTCAGCCAGATATGCCTGAAGGAAAGAAGAGATTCACAGGGAAGCTTCTAAAGCAGGATGCTACCAGACATATATGCCTTCCCTCAGCTCCTCAACTTGTGCACCCTGCCCTGAGGTATGGCCAGGCTCTGAGGTGGCCAAATGCTGGGGGAGCCCCATTCCAAATGTGGCACAACAGGGTGATGTTGAAGGAGCAGTGCTACAGGGACAAGAGCAGAGATGGGGCACACAGTCCAGGTAGGGAAGAGATGGCACTGGGTCACAGTGCACAAATCCTGGTGGTCACAAACTTGTATCAGTTGTTACTTAGGCCCTTGGGCACTCTGCTTCCTGACACTTGCCACAGCGTGCACCTAACATAGGGATTTCTCCCACTTACACTGCCCTAGGTGCTGGACCTGAGAAATTATTCTTTTACTGTGACCTGGCCACCTGAGCAATTGGCTGGTGAAAAAAAAATGGCCCACAAGTTTGCCATTTCTGCTCCAGATCTTTAACCTACATCAGTTTTGCAGCGAATGCACTGCAGCACCTCAGGGGAGTAATTTGTGTAAACATTTTAAAAGGAACATTTTTTCTTTTAATGCTGACACACTGCTAAGGTGGCTACTTGATTACAAACTGTGAAAATGACTGCGTTAGGCTGCACTCACAAATCACAGTGTACTGACCAAATTGCCCTGTGCTTATCTGTGCCAGGTCTGCAGCATCACAATATTTCCTCTCTCTTTTAAATGTCAAAGTATGATTTGGGGGGTTGTTATTTAAACACACTGACCTGCACAATAACCAGAAGTACTTTATTTAAATCTGTCTTGAGCTGGGACTAGCCTTAAGCGCTTATAATCTGTCACACTTTGACACCAAATGGGTTATTATAATGAGAGTAATTCAGGAGTGAGACCTGTGAATGCTTTCTCCCTGGAGAATTTACACATAAACATGTGCAGGCAGATACATATGCTCTTTTGTTATGGATTTTCCTTTTTGCTACATTATGGGCTTCCTTGGAGAAGTGAAACCATTTCTGTTGCCAGTGGATATAGGAGAACTGAAGAAGGGAGAAGAGAGCAAGAGAAAATAAACCCCAACATTGCTTACTTTGTTCTACCTGGAGGTTTGTAGCACTCTTAGCAAAGGCCAAGACAAATGAAGCCTGAATATTGGCTTGAGCAGCTATAAAATGGCATTGAAGGCAGCTCCCATGTGAATAAAATGAATGAAGTTAACATCACTATATCTGAAAGCAAAGTATCTTCTTCTAGTTAATTGCTACTGTAAGTATAATAACCTGGACTTACATGTCCTCCTCTGTTCAGTGGGGAGCTCACCAATTGTAATAAAGTTTCAGAAAGACAACCACAAAAGCTGCTGATGTGACAGTATTAGGTCTGCCTAATGACTTTTTGTCATTTTTCAGGTTAGAAAGAAAGAAAGAGAAAATTTTACACTTGTGCATGTGAACTTGTGTGAAAATGGGAGGCCAAAGTTCTGAAATACACTGACACTGACAAAGCACTGGGAAACATAAATGAAAAAGCGTCTGGATTTGTACTGATGTGTGTGTGTTTATCTGTGTCTGCTGACAGGAGGTACACAGCACTAACACAAAACTTTTCTTCTCCACAATCAGGCCTCTAAATGGCAATGCTAAAATGGGGGAGTAACTTTAGCATTGTAATTATGCAATAGTGCAAATGGCCTTGTAATCCACTGCAGTCGGACTGAGTACGCTGCCTGTTTTCTTCGTCTGGCTGATCCTAAGATTATTGTGTAAGACACTTTTAAAAAGAGTAACAGAAATAGCCTTTCTAAGTTTTTCTTCTGATTTACATAAATACTTGTGCCTTTTGCATCATCTCCATTGCTTGGATTTTACTAAGAACCAATAAAGGAGGGGGGAGAAACTTAAAAATTAGTTGCTGCTACCACACTGATAAAATGCTGAGCCACTCAGAAAAACAGTCACAAAAATTTGTTGTTTGTTTACAAGCTATTGTCATCATTAACCATTTTTCCAGTGAAAACATCTGCCTGATGGGCTACCTACTTGGTAGTCATTTAAAGTCCAACAAAACAGGAGTGTCACAGCACATCAAATTCTGGAAAAGCAACATAAGAGGCACATGTAATTCACGAGTAATGATGCTAATAACAACACAACTACCCAACATTTGCACAGCTGAATGTATGCTGGGATCAGAATAAATCTCCCTACCCCATTTTACAGATAATGAAAACTGAGGAAGAGATCCAAGATTAATAATGGCAAGAAGATTAATAAAGTAGTTGAATATAATGAGGAAAACACAGCACAAGCCTGTTTAAAAAAATAATCCTTAACTTCATTTGATCCTCATGACAAAAGGGTGTGTGACTGAAAAGCATTTATTGATAGTGAAATACTGTAGGGTTTTGTTTGTTTGTTTGTAGGTTGCAGCCATTTGATTTTCTTTTTATAAAGTTCCCTTTGGGTTAATTAAAGTGGTTTTGGTCTGAATTTCATGGTGATCACACCATTTGATCACCAGTCTTCAAACCCACAGAGGACCCCTGAAATGCCTTTATTCACAGCATTCTTACAAGTGCAGCAATACCTCCATATTTGAATTTATTTGGGTAAGAACAAACTAAGTTCTTGGTACTCTGTGTAACCTATACTGGATAAATACAATATAATGGTTGTGTGACAAAAACCACAGAACAACAGAAAAGTGGGCCAAGCTAAATGGCTTGGAAGCCCATCAGGGCTGTGCTCTTGGTGACCTCTGTCCACCTTCCCCACACGTGGATTTGTACAGCAGCTCTAACAGCAACTGCTTGCACAACTGTCCCCATTAGAATGATATCTGAGCACTGAGGAGATTTCTTAGCTGCAGTGGAGTGAGTGTGTGATGCATAAAAGAGGGCTGCTTTAATCTGCCTGGCAAGCAGGAGCATGCATGAACTGGGTTTATAGGGAAAAAAAGAAATTTGTCCTGTATGGCATGATGCTGTCAATCTGAACCAGAATGTCAAGAAGGGTGATTTAGCCTGGTATGACTTGATATCAAAATGGGAATGACTCATATGACTCTCACTATGCACCTTCTATTTTTGTGCATGTTTATAAATAGCTGTATTAAAAAGTCGGAATGCCCTACGAACTCTCACTCAGAAAGATTACTTGAAAGTGGTTAAGAGTCTGTTCCCAGCACATAAACAGCCAGAAGGTCACCAAAGCACGGTGCTAAAAAGCTACAGGAAACTAAGGACACACTTTGTGTTTCACTAACTCAGTTTCCTCTGGTGGGACACTGTCTTGGGAGAGGTTTGACCCCCTGTCTTCCACCTGGGGATGCTGTCTCCCACCACCTCCTCACCATGTTCAGTCACATCCTCACAGTGCTTTGGAGCACCTTGGGATGCACTGTGCTAGCAACCAACCGAAAATCTAATAAAATCCTGATCATTTCATGCCAGCTCTTCAGTGTACTTTTTCCTAGTAAAATGTCATCTGGCTGACAGCAGCACGCTGAATGCAACTGTGCAAGTGCAGCAGCATGGTGAGGAAGTTCTCCAGAGGGATTTCCCAGCAGGCACGTTTACACTCACCTATCTTTGCCCAATGGCCTGGAGCAGTTATATGTTTATTGATATTATTACCAGCACTGTTACCATCAGTCTTGGCTCTTTGTCACACCGGACAGTTTCACAAGAGCAATGCAGTGCACATCAGCATGATTTCAGCTGGCTCTTTTCTTCATCTCTGTCTCAAAAGGGGCCTGAAACCTACTGTGACCACTGGGACAGGTATTTAACGTGTTAGTAAGATTGCCAGCCATCATTAACAAAATCTCAGGCTGTTATTTAATTTGATTTTTACAAGGATACTTGTATGTCCAGCTACAATCGATGCTCCCATCTGAACTCATCAACAAACTGAAGAGCTCTTCCCACTCATATTTCCCCAGGCAGCATTGCTAAAAAAAAATTGTTTATTTTTCTCTCAAATATCACCACAGTACAAGAACCTAAAACCTTAAACCCCCTTTAAAACCTGAAACCCTCCTACCATTTTTTATGTCTCTCCCTTTCTGTCACAAAAATCTTAGGCTGTTGAATCACAGTCTTGTGCTTGCACAGTGTTATGTGCCAAATCACATCGTGCAGTCACAGTCCCATTAAACAGATGGCTATTCTCCTATTTTGTTGTTTTTTGTTTTTTTTTTTTTCCCCTAACCACTTCTCTGATTTAAACTAGTAGATCTTCTGATGGACTATGAAAACTGTTTCCTCATATGAAATAGTTTTTGTCACCCCAGAAAGAGTACTCAATCTAAGGTCCTCCTTTATACAGTATCAATTAATGAAGTAGTGAATTCCTAATGTCCTGAAGATCATATTTTAAGGCATACAGTTTCTGTGTAACATCCAACCCTGAGGCAGAATGTTAATAAACTACACAAAGTCCTACACTGCAATTTTGTTTCAAAATAGTTAGTCTTTCTACAGACAGCAGTGAATCTCCTAAACAACCAAATGAAGCCAAAAATAATCTTGATACAATAATAATCGAATTAGATGTGTCTCTGAGGTAAGTGAAAATTCTCATTCATGACTAAAAGTCACGCTTCCTTCCCAACACTCTCCTGCTTTCACAATTTAAGAATGGTTACTCTCTGAAGAAGGAAAAGAGTAGGACTCTTGAGGTCTGTGGTTAATCTCTAATGGCATGAACAGCATACAGCAGTCGACTTGATTGATGAGTCCAAAGAAGAAAAAAATGCCTCCCCAAATCACTGGTTGCCTGCAAGAGCTCTGCAGCATGGTGACAACCACAGCTCCAAAATGATGGATTTACCTTTTAGTAAAACAAAATTCCAGATAAAAATGTATTTCTCTTAGTCTCCCACAAGAAATGGCTTTGGTTAGCTCAGCATGTAAAGTTTCTTCCAATCCTTACATGATTTTATCAGCAATTTTGAGCTGATCCATAAAATGCATCTCCATTTAAATAAAATAATCATAGAAGATTTCTAGTTTCCCCTTACAATAATAAATACATATAAGCTGAGCTGAACTTCCTCCCTCCTAATACATTATAGAAAAGAGCCATACATGATTCTGCTTTGAAAAGCAAAACATGAGGAAAAGAAGAAAAGAAATAAGAAAAAAATCAGCTTGATACAAATGACTGTTTCTCACGAAGAGGGAAGAAGCATGGGTCCTTTAGAAGAGAAATATGTCAATACTGGTTAATAGCTTCCTTAGAAATTACAGTTACAGTAAGCATTAGTATTTGGACTTTTAACCCCTCAAATCACACAGAAGCCTAGCACAGGGAGAAGACATTCCACCTATTACTGAATCTACCCCAGCCTCAGGTGGAGCCAGCACAGGAATATTTGGGGTTCACAGAGACAATACAGCCATTTACGCCGAGAAGCAAAACCACTTCACCTGCTGAAACTACACGTGGACTTTATTTTGGAAGCCAAATTTAATTTCATGGACTGAAAGTACCACCAGGCTATTGGAACAGCACTAATCAAAAGCAAAGTGGGGCTCATTTCAGGGTGACTCATCAATACCTCTAAAGGAAATCTGTGATTGTTTGGAGGAGCAGAGCAGAGGGGAAATGACCAGACAGCTTGAGCCTGGAGAACTGTGAACGGCCTGAATTTGAACAGGAGCAACTCCTTCCTGTGACTGAATGTTAAATAAAAGACCTGGCAGAAAGAGCCTTTCTTGCCAGGGGCTTATTTCAAAGGCAACAGATAACGCAGGCACTGGCTCCAATTATGGCTACCAGTCCTATCTCAGCCTAGTTTACTTTGGGGATTTCACAGCTGGCAGCCTTTCATCTAGGAGTAGCCTGGTTTGAATAAGCAAAGAAACCTGAATGAGTACTTAACCTTCCTGCACTCCACCGAACTTCCCAGCAGAGAAGAACAGCACCTCCAAGCTTAAGGGGAAAAAGGAAAACAATGGAAGATATATACTCTCTCCAGGGATTAAAGATGGTGAGTTTTACTGGAGCGCTTCAAGACTTCCTGCTACAAAACTGCAGCTTTCAAAATCACAATTAGAATTTTAAATCCAAGTTTTAAGATCAAAAGGGCCACACTGGAAAACACTGCACAAAACTGACAAGCACTAGGATGTAAAACACCTAAAACAGTTCTGGGTTTTATTTATATTATTATTCTTTTTAAAAAATTTATTCCCCATTTCCGCCTCCTTTTTCCTTTTGACATTTTAATGCACCATGTCCATTACTATATTTCCTCACCAGTCCCTTCTAGTCCATCAGCAGTGCTGCATTACCCTGCTGTTGGAGAAAATAATACGGAAAAAGTGCTTTGCTGGCACCAGCAACAGGGATTATGAATTATACATACACAGCAGAAGAGAAATGCTGATGGGAGGTGAGTGTGCCTGTATGTGTGCAAGTGTACAAGTGCTTGTATACACACACACACAAAGAAGAAGACACCTAGAATGCATTAGTTTTAAAATTAATTTACACTAATTGTGTTTCTCTGAACAACAGAAATTCTCTAATATCAGTGCAGCTTTTCTAGATCAGTTTTATGACTGATTAAATACGTACTAAATTCTTCTCACCACACTGCAATGAGGCTGTGGTATCTAACCAGTTGCTAAGCAATTTAGAACCAGAACCACATTCTAGAATGCCTAAAAGTATGTCAAAGCAATGCAACATCACACATTATTGTAGAGACTGAACACCACTTCTCAGGTGGCATGGGGATCAGCAGAAGATAATGTAAATATCCACCTCAATTTAGCAACCCAATGGCCAGGATTTAAAATGATCAGAGGTTGCAAAGAGCAAAGCTGGTTCCCAACTCCTCACTTTAATAAACTACTATGTCTGAATTGTCTCCTCTAAAATCAATGGCACCGAATTCTAAATTCACTCAATCTATAAAAAAAAATTGCTTTAATTTACAAAATTGCAACATGCAATCCTGAGAATCATATTAAGGTACATTGAGGTCAAAGGGGCTGCTTCAAAGATAGGATTGCTCCTCATGTAGGCACATCAAAACTCATTTTGCTGTAATTAGTTCAGGTATTGATAACTGTACTTGCACCAGCAAAAGGCTCATTTTAGCATCCAGCTGGAAGCACATTTTACAGCCAGCTAGCACTGAATTACATCTTCTAAGGCCACACTACTAACAGCATGCAAGACAGCTATTTTATAACTGCTTTTACCTTTCCATATACTACAGTCACATTTTCAACTGCTAAGAAGACAAGCTCAGAATGACACTCACTGCTAGCATGAGAGATGCCAAAAGTGATGGTGACAGGCATCTGGCTCTAAAGATGTCTGTTGACTATCAGGCACAAACCTGATAATCAATTTTAAATTGGGAACTTGCTGTAGGAAGCAAAAGCTCACGGACAGTGCACACATAGTCCTGCAAAGGTTCAAGCTGGGCATCTACAAACTGAGGAGCTCAACATTGGCTGGTACTAGAAGATATTGGCTAAATTTGCTGCCATTCATGTCAACAGGGAAAATAGTATCTCATTTGCTTAAAACTGTTTGTTTTTACTGAAGGCTTACTGCGTTGCAGTTTTGTACACACAGGAATATTTATCCATCACTATAAATATATGTACTGTTCTAAGAACCACAGTGTGATAAAAGATCTTTTGGAGCCACCTGGTCCTTGAAGGTCTCCTCTGGGTTTTAGTCTCCAGCAGCAGAACTAGCCCTTGGGGTTTCAGTCAATTTCAACCTAAGTTATGAAGACTCTTTTCTTCCATGGATATATTAGGTCTTCAATATACAGTCCTCAGCAGTCAATGGTTATGCTGAGACCAAGACAAGACAAAAATAAAAAGGAAAACACTGTTTTGTAGTTCCTTCACACTCTGCTCCTGAAAATAAAGTGAATTACTACACAGGGCACTAGAGATTTGTTTAACATTGCCTGCTGTGAACTTTTACTCACAGCAAGCTTGAACACCCTGGGTAGCAGGAAACAATGAAGAGATTCAATGAAGAGGTCTCAAAAACACCTTTCTTTTCTTTAGCCTGACATGGTAGTTATCATTTGGGAAACACTGGCCTGCAGGCACAAGACAGACTAGCACATCCTAAGATTTTAGGTTACAGGGAAGGTATCATGTAGCTGTAGAAATCAATCTATGCTTAACATAAAGCAGACCTCGAGATGAGGTCAAAGGCTAATTCAAATGGTGTAAACATAGTATCTCCCACAGCCCCCACTTTCATTTATATGATTTTAATCTTTTCTAATGAAAAGGGTGGTGGTCTGCTTTGAGGATGATACCTAGGTATAACTGGCTGACACTCAGATCTTGATCATCCAGCACTGGTTAATGAATATTGATTTTGTGCTCCAGTGGAAAAGATTTTTTTCTGATGCATGCCACTTAAATTCATTTTATGCTGCTGCTTAGTGTGGCTTGGCAAGGCAGAGGCAAACCAGCGTTCTATGTCTAAATGAGACTTCTGAGCTGGTAAAGGACAGATCCTGTGGATTAACAGCTGAAAATAAATTTCTCTCCCCTATTGATACTTGGCTACTGAGTCAACAAGTTGACCTTGAAGTGGATCACAACCAACTTGTACAGAAATACTGCTGTGTAACCATGACTATGACATAACCATTTGATTTTATTCATAATTCTACACAGAGGAGGGTGTTTTATAGTAATAAAAATCCAACAGTTTTTCAGCTCCATGGCTGAATCTTATGAACTCAACACATTCAAAGAAAAAGGCTGGGCACTGTTCATGCATGTTGGCATATAGGAGTGGATGTCTCTCCAGTTAGGCAAAGCAGTATGGTAGGAGTACTCTCCCATTTCACTAAGTTTTGTTTTTTGAACAGGATAACCAGTAGACTTGTGTTCTAATTTTTTGTTTTTCTTTCTGCTTTTTCTGTGCACAAATATGAAGGATGTTATTAAGGAAAAAACCAAACTAGCAGCTACAGAAAACTGGTAATTAAAACTTGTTAATTGCTGTGACAGCAGCAATAATTTGGGTATTACAGATTTCCTACAGAGGCAACAACTGAAATATGAGGATGGCAGGGAAGTCCATAAAGGTTAAATCTCAGGTGAAGATGGACTTGTTTGTGAGGAGCAATAGGTTGAGAGCCAACACAGATACTTTCTCCCAGTTTTGTAATTTATGATATGGTTATAGAAATCAGTGCGAAGGTGTTTTCTCTGGTGAGAAAACAGTAGCTGCACTTCAAGCAAATGTTTTGCAAGGGATACTTAGCGCTCCTAAAAATTCTTCTAGAGACTAATTTTTTAAATACATGCACACTCAACTACAGTGTACTAAAAGTGCCTTGAAAATCCCGTTAAGAAACCCTGTAATCACTCCTGCAGTACATCATCTCTCAGAAAGAGATCTTACTTTGGGGGCTGCAGTTCTCTGCCTAGGCAGCAGTGGCAATACCACCAAGTCCAGAAAATGTGGCTGCACAGCACTGCCGCAGACAAGAACACCCACAATGAAGAGAGAAAGATGATGCCTGGGTCAGGGGAAGGAGCCATCTCATTCCTTCTCAGTGATGAGGTTCCTCATTTCCCTTTTAGGCACAAGGAAATAGAGCTGTGCCAAAAGCCATGCAGGTGTGTGAGTGAGTGACATGCAGATTTTCCCTGTACTGTCACAGTGGCGTTAGTAAAAAGAAAACAAAAAATTAAAACCCCCTCTACAATGCAAGTATTTCTGTATCTTTCATGTGATTTTTATATTCCTTTAGCAGCCAGATGGCATGTTCACAAACATTTTAAAAAAATGCCAAGGTCCCACAGCAAGTCCAGTTTACACTGCTACCTACCCGTACTGGTCAGGCTGGTGCACCGAGGGAGCCTGAGTGTTGCCATAGTTCAGGTGCTGTGAAGAAAACACGGGGTGTCTGCCAGCCCCAGACTGGCTGGGGCAAGCAGGTGACCTAATGTGTGGTGGCCTGAAGCAGAACGAAAGAACAGCCTCTCTGGATTTGATCTGTATCACAAATCCAAGTCATTGTCAAGTACATTCCTTCCATATGTGAGTCTGGAAGACTTGCAGGAACAGCCAAAAGCCTTTATGCGTTCTCCCCTACAGCTGACTCGAGATCAAAGAGGAAAACAGTGTGCTTGCAACCCCCTGGCATGAGAGTGGTGTGACAAGTTCCTCCCAATTTGCAGTTTATAAATAACCCTTTTGCCAGTATTTGTGACAGAGATTCAATGACTACTCAGCTCTTCCATAGGTGCTGGATCATGGAATGGGCAGTATGTGATAGGAATACTCTGAAATGGTGCAGTTTTGTCCAGTCAAAGCTAGAAAGAAAAAGCAGTTCTACAAAACTGACTGGAGAGAAAGATGTGAGATAGAAGTGGTAATCATTTAACCCAGTTTTTGATCAAACACCACACACTATGCTCAACGTGTAAGTTGAATCACAACCAAATGCTTTCCACTTAACACAAAGTCTTTTCTTGCTGTCAAGATCAACAAACGTGAGCTTTTCCTTTCATTCTCTGATTATAAAGAAATCCTGTTCCTGCAGCTGCAGTGATGGCCTATTTATTCCTTCGTGCCTGACCTATCAGCTTATAGCCTAAACCAGACAGACAGAAGCAGACTTCCATAAATCCTACTAGACAGGTCTCTTAAAACAACCAACAGAAGAAAGGGACTGCTGGTTCACAGATATCTGCTGGAGTATGGTCTATTTTAAGGAAGCCTGTTTCTATTTTACTGAGCAAGAACATCAAGTACACTAAATTAACTGTTATTGTTTTAAAAGTTTGCTGCTGCTTATCATTAGTAGCCACTTGCCTTTCAAAACACAAAAGTAACAAATACAGGGACATACTAGCTTCCTATTTCTTGTTTAAGATTGCATCTTGGAATAGGAGCAACTCTAGTGTCCATAAACACTGGTCTTGAATGATAAATACCTGGATGAATGTATATGTATCTGTGTATGTGTATGCATAAGTGCAGTGAACAACACACACACATATAAACATGTTTACCATGAGTGCAAGTAGCTTTGTGTAATTCTCAAATATTATGGACCTTCTTGCAACAGAAAAAGGTAATAAATATGCCAGGAGTTATTTGAGTTCAGGGAAATATTACTTAATCTGAAATATTTAACAAAAAATAAAAAATATTTAATTGCAAATATTCAGGCATCTTGAGAATAACATGGACAGCAAAGTGCCTTTTACCAAAACCCATATACAAATGGCAAGATGTAGCTGTGCTGCCCAAAGGGGGGACAAGAAGACACATGATGGCTCCAAACTCTGCAGTCCTGTTTGCAGGTTCTCTATTATGGATGCACAAGTGGCAGGTATCAACTCCAGATAACTACAGATTGTTTTTCTGTCTCCCTCTGCCTCTCCCTTCCAGCTGCTCTCCTCAGCCTGCCCTCCTCTCCCCCGTCTGCAGGCCTGCTTAGGAGAGGGAACATCCTGCAGAAGAGAACTGCCATCAGCAATGCTGCTCAAGATCCATGAGTTGATGGGCAGCTTCACAGGCTTCCTTACTCTCTGGCACGGGTAAGCTGCTGAGGACATGTTGGCTCTCTCTTTACCAGAGATTAAAAAAGTATAATCAGCTGATCAGTTTAAAGTTGCAGAGGGCTTGTCAAATGTCACTGCAATCCTGTGGGTTTTCCTAAAGCCTGTAGTGCCAAGAACCAAACTAGAAGTGGCCATCATCTCTATTGTCACAACTGCTTTTCGAGAAGATGATTCAAACAAGCAACAGCATGCTTTCTCCTTAAGAAAAGGATATGATTAAGAAAAAGTATTCTTTGGACACACCATCTCCTCCCAGATATAAGGGCACAGGTAGAACATGTATAAATGCACATTCACACACCTCTACAGTGCTGTTACTTCAGAAATGACAAGGAAAGCATTCCAACTTCTTTAAACTCCTTTCACCTAAGTGCATACCTGCTCTGAGCGGAGTTTGCAGCAGCCTGCATCACTGCAGCAGCCGCCTCCTGTGCCTTACGGTTCACACTTGGCATAGGTGGGCCCATCCCAGGGCCTCCCTGCTGAGACATGCCAGGAGAATTGGGGGTCATACTGCTCATGTTTCCAGGAAATGGTCTGCTCTGCATCCCAGCTGATGGCATCCGTCCCAGGGGCATGGTACCACAAGGCTGGCTTGGCCCCTGTCCGTGCATCTGACTGTTGGCATTTATACCCATGCCGGGTCCCGGGCCACTGTAACTTGTGTTGGGCACACCGCTGTACGTCGGTGGTCTGGAGTAGTTTCCTGAACAAAAGGATAAGAAGCACAGAGAAAAGCATTAAAACTTTTGAGCAATTATTTCTGTTTAGGAAGTTAGCAGTTGCAGAACTTACCCTTGTGAACTAAAGTGACCCACGCTGGCCTCAAAGTCAGGACAACATTTTTACATATGAGGACAGAGAAGCAGTGGAACAAACTGCCAAAGAAGGTTACACAGACTCCCTGCATGGAAGTTTTCAAAATCCAGTTGCATAAGCCAAGAGTAACCTGGTCTGACAGTGATTTGAATACAAGGTCAGCCAATAACAGCTCTTGAGCACCCTTCCAACATGAAGGATCCTATGAACCTGATTTCCATGTACCCTCAAACATTTTCTGTCTAATGTATGTTAGGAGGCAACAGGAGATAAAGGAAAGCACAGCCTCCAGAAGGTTAACAGCACAGCACAACGCACACAGCTGCCTTATGCAGTAGAGAGAGATGTGGCATGTAAGAAGCCCATTACATAAATGCAAGGAAGAATCTTACTTTTGTAATTTCATGTTCTCATTCCTTTGTCTTGCTGCAGTTTCAGCAACAGGCTTCTTGTTCCTAACTGTTCTGCCCATTTAAGTCAGAGATGATTTGGTGTGGACTGGTGAGGATAACTGCTGGGGCCCAAGAAAGATTCCTGCTCTCTCGTGCCCCACCCTACTTTCCTAGTAAGTTCAGTTTGGCTATGCCAGCAGAAGGGGTGGTAGCTTACAGGGCACTTCCTCTGAGAAAACTAGTCTTACACAAGTAAGCAGCAACAGTACAAAAATGCTAATACAAGCAGGTGCCTTATGAAGGATGGCATGAAAACCTGGCTGAACCCAATCTGTGTTGTCACTAGAGTAAAGTGCTCCGCTTGCAGCAGCTTAACTCATTTGAGTGCTGATTTTCCTGTCATGCTGAAATCTCAAGGAAAATCGAGTATACAGCATGCAGTGATACAGAAACAAACCCAAGCAGCATGAGAAAGAGGAAAAAAAAAAAAAAAGAAGGCTAAAGATATGATAGAAAACTATTTTAGGAAACGTATCACATTGCACTACTTCAGTCATCAGTTTTGACTTGTCTTCATTTCCATCTCATCCAGATTAGTTGAAACATGACCCATTCCCTCCCTGTGGGATGCCACAAAGCAGAGTTTCCTGACTACTCTCAGATATTCCCACGCTTATTTGGAGGCAGAAGCCCTTGGACTCTTCCTCTGAATGTGCAGATCAGCCATGCCTCTCCCCAGGCCTCAGCTACCAGGCAGAGGAGTCGGTGGCATCCAACTCCTGTTTGTATTTAAAATAAACATATTCATCCATCATTTGAATGCACACATAATTAATTCATATGCTCCTGCTGCTGTGCTTTCGTTAATCTTCTCCTCTCCACCCTGTAAGTGACTCACTCTACTACAAGATCTCCTCGGCGAGAACGTAGGAGACCTACGCTTCCCAAGGAAATGAAGCAACCACTCTCTTCTGCTTTAAAATCCAAGTTTCTGCCTGGGGGTCCTCACAGAAGGATCCCCAATATGTGGCTCAGCAGAGATTAAAGGCTCCAGATTCAGCTTTATGCTGTTTTAAGACTGCCCTATCACCTCTGGCAGCTGACTATTCTCTGTTCAGTGAATCATCGCTCCCAGCCAGAGTTTTAGTTGCTGAGACCTGCTCAAGCCATGAATGTGATCCAGCAAAAGTGACTACAGACTGAAGGGTTGACTAGCTTCACACTGCTCTGCTACAGGTTACAGGCAACAGCACACAACTTGGATGATGCCCTGGGTTTCCAGTTGCTTTGTGCAAGAAAAATGCAATACAGCAGGATGGTGCACTCAGAGATTATGCACAGCAGTTAGCACATCTTATGTACATGCTATTAGTAACACTACTTCCCAAAGTGAAGCAAATTCCCTCCCTAGACTAACAGACCTGATATCCATGATCACTGGGAGCTACTGTCAGTCCAATTTACATAAAGCCAATTTGTTTTGTCATTTAGGGTCTACGAAGTACATTCAGCAAAATACGTGGAGGAGCAAACACCAATGCTAAAACAATACTGCTGTTTTGATGCTATTTTGAATTGGGATAAAAAAATGTTATCTTTTGTGCTCTGGCTTTTCCAGCATACACACAACACAGAAAAAACAGTGGAATCTTCTCCATAAAAATATGTGGCTCAGTTAAAATAGCTCCTAATCATTCATCTCCAGGGATACACATCCAAGAGCACAGGGAAGTCGTATCTTTTTAGTTAGGAAAACAAGTTTCAGTGGTTTTTTCCATGTTTTTTTCCCTAAGCATTTCCTCAATACCTCAAGTACTAGCTATTCTTATACCTTTCCCAGACCACGAAAGAAAAAAAAAAAAAAAAGGCAAAAAAAACGCCAAACAAAATACAAGAGGAATTGCCAGGAATGAGGAGTGCAATCTTATTTCCATGTTTCTCTAATAGATTAGTAATTTGTTGGCAGTGGCTTTGACAGAAAACAGATGGATGCAGCATTAAACACAATGAATGCAGCAGATGCTAGGCCAGCCCACATCAGCTGGACGTGTCAGGCAGCCAAGTTCAAGAGCCCACACTTTTCAAGTGGGTACAAGCCTGGCAACAGCGGCTGCACAATACTACTGAACAACTCCTCCCCTCCATATCAGAGGGATTTTTGATTTCAACTCCCCCTTGGCAGAGTAGATTGTACCCAGAGAGACGACATCTCTAATGCATGAGAAAAAACAATGCTGTAACAGGAATCAGGAGGGGAAAAAAAAGTGTAATGAAGATAAAGTATAAAAAAGCTGACTAACAACCTGCCAAAGACAGATGTTCATACTTACTGCTGAAACTCTGGTCCACTTTGTTCAGGTTTGCTGAACAAAGTGGTCTGAGATCTTGCCATTTCTAGGCAAACTGAAAAGAGGGAAATTTGAGAACTACCTGTTAGCTTTGCTCTCTCCTTTAGGGACATAGATCAGATTCACTGTATTAAAAACAGCATCTTAGAATAGTTCTAGAATTTTTTACATGTTCACTTAACCATCAAGTTTTTCTTCTACAGACAATTTAAATGTGTTGTTCTGAATTTGTCTGAACTATTTTACCTAGGGGACTTCAGTAAGATACAGCTGATATTTAAGTCTTAGCTCCACAGACTCTTGCATATGTTCGTCTGGATTCAGAGGTCGAGACTCTCAAGATACTCAGGGCATCTCATCCTTAAGATGCTACCATTTTAATTAAAATCTAGGATTAAAATCAGTGGGAGATAGACAGCAAAGTGCTTTTGTGAAATGAGTCCAACATTAAAGGTTACAAAGCACAAATACTCAATTCATACTACTTTATCACAAGCAAAAGGGGGGTTAACTTACAGTGAAGCTCTGGGGTTGTGGTTCAAATATATTCAGTAGTGATTTCTCTCTTTGTTACACCCTAACAGAACAGCTTCAGTGCTGAACTGAGTAAGAAAAGTTAGGAAGACAGGATGCATTTCTGAGACATTTTACTGATTCACAGGAAGCTTTTCTCTGCCCCAGTCTTGAAAGATCTAACTGACTACGGCATCAGACTGCTCTCCAGAGTGCATTTAAGGGACATTTTGCTGTGGCAGCAGTCTGATGCTCGGGTCATAGACCAGAGCTTCATTAGCCCCTGAGCTAGGTATTGTCCAAATACAAACCAGAGAGATTCTTTCAGTAACAACTTCCATCCTTTCTCTGATTTTTTTTTTTTTAAAATTCTTTGGGACAGGAAAATGCTGAGATTTAATAAAAAATTAAAATTAATGTTCTGTACTACATGCTCCTGTGTTGTATCCCAGACACACAGAAGTGTGGAGCCAAAGCCATTTATTATTTTTGTAGGAAATGGTTTCACAGAATTGGACTAGGATCCAGTACAGAACTGCTTCCTGGGAAAATATATTCTGCTCTTATTATAGATCTAAGTGTCATGTAAACACATGAAAATCAAATAAATCAACCATAGGCATGAAATGGATCATTCTGCTCTCATGAACTGGGGGCTAATACTTCAAATCCAAACTTAATGGTGTAGCCTTTACTATGGTGAGCAATTCCACTGCACAGAGGACACTAGCCTTGAGCAATTGTTTTCAGGACAGCACATAGTGAAATCCAGTATTCAAAGCTGGATCAAAAGCTTAGTGTCCAGAATGCTTTGATGCATATATGAAAATACAAGTAGTTCTGTCAAACTCAGCCTAAGCTTAACAATATTCTGGAAGAAGGCCTATGTGAACAAAACATGGAAAACAAATCATATCCATGAGAATTACTTTAGTTTAATAATTTAAGAACTTGGTTTCAACCCAGGTAATTTTTAATATATTTCCTATTTTGGCAGTAAAAGGCAAATGGGATAACATTATTATAATATTCATCATTGCTGGCATATGATTATGCTTTATGATTATGCTTTGTAATAGCATATGTTAAGATTGCAATTACAGATTACTTTAATTTAAAATTAAAAAATGCTATTAAAACTTTAAGTCCAGGTAAACACATAACTTGGAAATATCACTATCTTCATCCCTGGATTTTATTAATGGTTAGATTAACGTGGTTAAGATGTAGTATTCTTCTGCTTTGCTACCTATAGAGCTGACAGTCTGCAAGACCCTAATTTTATGATGACCAGTGCACAGAATCACTGGTACTTTCCAAGCACTGGCAGAAGAACATGGTTTTCATCCATCACACTATTCACCAAACCCTTTTGAAATGGCCTGTTAATGACAATGATGCTCATTTTCTTCCTGTCCCTCAAGTTCACTTTTTAATAGCAGTTTCTTCCTGACCATGACCCATAAAATCATTACATAGGCACTTTCATCTACAGAGGGAGGAAAAGAACTGCTGAACTCAAGCAAAAAAAGAAAGTAGTATTTGGCGTGTTACTTAAATGCATTGATTTAGTACAAAAACCTTTCCATTCAATCAGTGTGGATGGCTAATGTTTTACTGCACTTGACACCCACTATTCCCAGGGTTCGGAATCTCAGCAGCAGCACTACAGCTGGAAGTCAGGATAGCACATCATAAATCCACTGGATTTTTTACCAGTTAAGCTAGTTGCTCACTGTGCAGATAAAAATAAGCACTTGGACAGCATTTTATGGCCACAAAATGCTTTCCAAATAAAAGGAAAGCACCAGTCAACTGGAGTTAGGTAATTAATCTTCACACATGGCTATAAGGCATTACTAGCCCCATTTTATAGTTAAGGAAAGCAAAGCAGAGAAATGAATCTACTTGCCTAAGTTGAAAGATGATGTAAAAGGCAGAGCCAAAATTAGAAACTGGGAAATCTTGGCTTGTAGCCCTGTGCTCAGAACACTAAACCAAATGCTACCCAGAGATGAAACATAAAGGAACATTGCATAGGGCAGAGCAAGGCTCCTTGCAAACAAACATCAGAAGTAGTTCTCAGAAACTTGGGAGACTAAAATAACCATCCTTGCTAGCATGGGCGAGTCACTGAGCCCTACAGAAACTCCCATTGCTGGCTCAAGTCTGTCCTGAGGCTTTTAAGTAAGAAAGCAATAGTAGGAAGTGCTGAAATAGAAAAGCTTCTTTATGTACCTCTAAAGAAAATACTGACCCTTATATATTCCATGGCTTGACTTCAACTTCATTAAACCCCTAAACAGATGCATACTTTATAAAGGTTATCCATTAAAGGCAAAACAATAGACAAGTTCAAGGTTGTCCAGGGGCAGAAATTGTGCATTCTATTTTTGTTTTACTCCCCCACCAATTCTGTCAAACAAGCAAAATAAAAGGAACTGTCTCTCTCAGTCTGAAGGGTTAGTTAAGATTCACAAACCATATGCATTAGAGCTCAATATTCTATTTCCACAGTAGCCACTGTATTATTATGCTTGTTAGAAGACTTTACCCTCAAAGTCACCACGCAATTTCAGGTTGGCCTTGGGATTTCATCCAAGAAAAGAAGTCCTATTTTGGGATGGGTGTTGTGACCCTTATTCCATGCTTGCTCAAATGCAGCAGCATCACAGAGATGACATGCTTGGGCTCCTAAACAATAGACCTGGCAATGCCACAGATTCATCATTTCCTTGCCTAATTTAAGGTCATTATTTTTACACAGAGAAAGGTGCTAATAACAGAAATAGCTTCTTCCACAAGGTGCAGCTCCACCTTTGGATAAGAGCTTTATTTGTTTAGGATTTTTTTTTTTTTTTTTAAGAGAGAGAGGGTTGTGTGTGTGTTTTTGTTGTTTTTAACATACCTACCCACATACATGACACATATATATATTATAAAAAAATATAGAAATTATTGTATCTATTACCAGCAAGCATTTTACCTTGTGGTCCATACTGGCTCATCTGAGGCCCGTAAGTACCACTTGAATTACTCTGCTGAAAGCTACCAATTCCAGGATGCACTTGACCTCCAGGTGAGGGGTGTGGTGACATGGAAGGTCCAGTTTGTTGAGGTCCATACTGTGACATTTGGGGGTTCCTCTGTATGCCTGTCATAAAACCTAAAGGAAGAAAAGCACCAAAGCAAAAATTAATATTCAGGTAACTGTTCTTCATTTTTAAAAAATCTTTGGCATTGAAATAAACCAACCTTCTTTATTTATCTCAGACTAAGAATATCCAGAAAACTGCTGTTGTTCATACAAACAAAACCAAACACATCTCCAAGTTAGCAAAGATTTCTCAACCACCAAAACCTGTACATAAAGTTTGAAAACCTTTCCTTGTAAAATAAAGACAAGGCACTCCTGCTTAGTTACAAACGGGTGTTAATTTTAAAATTAAAACAACTTTTAGGAAAAAAAAGTTAAGGGCAATTATATGCATTACCTAATTAGCAGTACTAGGAAATTTGCCTGATGACTTACGGTGGGAGTATCACATCTTCCAAAATTATATGTTGCTACCAAAATGCCTTGCTTCAGCATATAGAAACCCACTGTAAATACTCCTCTCTTGCCAACAAACTCACCAGAGCTAAAATTTACCTCGATGTGAAGACTAGTCATACCAGCCAGAAATAACAGTCATTTTGTTATGTATTTGTGCTCTAGGTCCTTCTTCTAGTCTTTCTCCAGCATATTCTATTGCATTCTCTCCTTTTTCCCTTTTGTAAATGTATTAATGAATCCCAATTTAATTTAGGTTCAAAAGCTACAGCAAGTGAAATGGTACAAAATTTAGAAGCTTCACATAAAGGAACAGAACAAAGCCTATTAACTGAAGGAAAAAGAGAGTTTTGTGGTGAGTTGTAAGGTTTTCATGAACTGGGAAAAATCCTGCAATCCTGTCCATGAAATGTCTGTGTAGGGATGCTGGTTTTCTAGTGTTTTATACTCTGAATGGTTTTAGTGCTGCTTTCAATGTTGAAGAGGATGTGCTGGCAAAGTTTAGGGTTGTTTTTTTATTTCTGGAGGAAGTCCGCTTTCTTTCCTGCTCTGCTCACACATTAAATTTCATCTTTCCATTTCCCTGCGAGGCAACACCCGCGTGTACCACAGGACAGCTCTGGCTGTGGTGCCACCGTGCAGGTGAGGAGGGAGCCCCGGTGTGCGGCTGCCCAGCAGGATCAGGGCCCTGCACGGCTGCATTCCAGCTCCTCTGGCAGCCAGCCCAGGCTCCTGCACTCTGAGGCTGCAGAGCTGGAGCCTCACTTATCAAAGGTGTCCCTGTTCCTTTTAGTGGGGTGTGTGTGGGGAGGTGTGAAGTTGAAAGCCAAGAGACACCTTGCCTGGCAGCATTAGTTACACCTTTCCCCACATAAGGGAGAGAATAATAGAAAGGTAGGACAACTGGAAGCTGCTGATGGGAAAATCGGAAAAAGAAGGGAAAAGGGTAGAGAGAGGCAAAGGTAAGTGGTGAAGACAGATAGATATGGGTGACAGGAGGAGGGAGAGGAAACAAAAGGATGACTCTCTCACAGGGCAGGGGTGTCCTCCCACTGGTTAGCACCAAACATCATCCCCTGCCCCCAAGACACTCAATGCCTGATTAATGAAGAGAGGTCATTTTTTCTGAGACATATGCAGACAAGTGACCAAACTCATAACTGAAATCACTGAGGTGCAGGTTGTAAGGAGAAAAACCAGGAGATGAGATGACTTTGCACCCCTTGTGACCATTTCTTTCATGCTATGAACAGCTCAACCAATATTGTGCTAAAACTCCAACTACAAAATTTGGCAGAATATGCATCAAGTTTTTCTGATCTTTGTGCAAGCCCCAAGACAAGGAACTTGATCACACCTAAACTGCAAAGTCAGAGCCTGGCACTTGCTCTGGAGGTAGAGCACATGCTGACACACAACATGGCAAAAAACTGAGTGCGAAATGGCAGCTTGAAAACTGCTCTGTACTGGCTGGAAAACACACTTCTACAAGGGAAAACTTGCATGACCTTCTCCATTTAGCTTTATTTTGAAACAGACCTCTTGATTTTTAAAACAGTTCCACTCTGGGCACAACTCTTATTACAAAGCCTATGTTTTCTGCTGACAGTGCTGTAAGTAATTTAGAAACCTAATACAATTGTATGTCTGTACAAAAGAAATGCCCATGTTCCTGACACGCATACACCATATATATCACGCTTGTGGGATCCATTTGAGTGAGAAAATTTGTACTGGTCACGCTAAGATTTTTATTGTAAAGATAGTAAAGTTACTCCTGTGTCTAGTATAGAAGTGAGGGAATTTTTTCTGTTCAGCTTTAAATCTATATGAGGTAGTTTCCCAAGTATCATACTAGCAATTAAGGTTTCTCAGCTCCATTATTATTGCATGCAGTACTTTTCTTAACACCACAAGGAAGGGTGATACACTGAAAAGCTACTGGTGCAGTAATTTTCAGCAGTGATGCAGAAGGACTGCTGGTTGTTGAAGCTAATGGAGAATGTGGACTAATGTCTAATGAAAACCATGGAGATTATCAGTTTTAACCAGCTCTGCTGTTGTCAAAAAACTTCTCAAGGGACCAGAGTAATAAGCAAAAATAAGTGTTTCTACTCAAATGACTTCTTCTTCAGTAAACTCCTCATTCATTTCAGATGCTGTGGAATGGACTGTAGAGCTTCTTTATGTGTACAGTCATAAATAAAACATGCCAGGAAGAGAGTGGGACATTTGTGTCCATCCAGACAAACCTTTCCCACTCAGTCTTGGTAATCTTATCTGTATGACTTCTGTGCACAGTCCCTTGTCCTGCCTTATCCATGCTCTGGGCTGTGGCTCGGGGAGCACTGGCCAAAACCAAGCCAGGGGAATGCCTGTAACTCAAGAGCAGAGATAACTGTGTGACACTACTCAAACTCATGCTCTAGCCTTAGTTTAATAAAGATGCTGATTAACACAACAAAAATGGAACTCACTCCTAAACTGCTTTTGACATGAGGCATTAGTTTCATCATCTCAGACAGTGTAGGATTCCTCTCAAATCAAGGCTGGCTTTGCTATCTTCTCTTGAAAGAAGATAAAGAATTAAGACAGGTAAAGAATAAGGAAAAGGAATCCTGAAATTCAGGAAGAGTATCTATGCTCTACTAGGTTCTGTTACTGTCTGTACAGTATGCTGAAGCATGGCAGGACATGCTCTGATTTCCTTCCAAAGAGTAGAGGAGTCCTTTCAGCTACAGATATGACGCAGAGTAGCTAAGAACAATTCTTACAGTGATCTGGATTCCATTACAACATAGAGGAGTCTATCCTCATCAACCTCCATGACAGCCCAGTCAACATCCAGAGATCAGTGCATAAGTCTGAAGTGTGTCAAGTATTTGCACAAAGCTCAGACGTCTTAAGAGAGAAAAGGGTTCCTGGTCAATACATTAACATTCATGCATCATAAAAGAAAAAAACAACATCAATTCTAAAAATCTTATCAGAAATGAAAGGGAGCAGCTGGCATACATTCATTTTTCCTTATTTACACACATTCTCCCTAGTGTTCAACTTCATTTTATAGCCGATACAAAAAGAAATAAATTTTCTTTCCAGAAAATTAGATCTAAGATAAAGTTTTCTTCTGTAAAGAATGGAAGCAGGATTACATTAGAGGTGCACTGGAGTAACGGCACTGGAGTGATTCAACAGCCAGACTGCATCTGACACATCAACCCCTGTGACAAAAAGGTGGGTTGTTTTGTCTTTGAAACTGCTAGGAAACAGCTATGAGTTAAACCTTTAAAAACTGCAGTGGCAACATACTCATCAGTGAACAAATCTACTCCCTTCCCTTAATATTAGTGACAAAAATAGGTAGTGGTGATGCTTTACTTGCCATCACAACAAAAGATTACTTACTGAAAACACCTGAGTGGGTTTTGGGAAACTAAGCTATTTCAGAAGTAGCTGAATAAAGTGACCCTGCTAGAAGCATTCTCTTCCTTTCTAGTTAGTTTTTATAGTACATTTACATACATGAAGAATGACTGTATTAAAAACCATTTTAACATTGCAGAGTCATCTTTGACTTTTTTTTTTGTTCTCAGTGGCAGAATCGAATACTATTAACAATTATTACACCATAACAATAATAAAATATGTTTGCATGTTCAAATAGAACATACGTAGTGTGTTTAAAAATGGTCAGGTAGCATTCTGTTTTTCTTCCTTTCAGCAAAATACAGAGAAAAGATATAAACTGAGCAATGCTTATGATAGAAGTGTTTCTGCTCCTTTGATGAAGGAAAAGAGAAAAATGAAGCTTCTGTTGTTCAAAAGAGCACTAACACCTGGTAATACACGTCATATAGCTAATACCACTTATGCCTTTTTAAAAACATTTAAAATCTTGTCTTTCCCTCAGGCATATGTATACACAAAACAGATAAACGACAGTGAATTACTAAAGCTTCATGAAATTATGCACTAGGATTGTCTTACTTATATTTGTACATTGACCAATACAAAATCATCTATTTCTTGGATATTACCACCTTAGCACTACCCATGAAAAACACCCACTGAACGTGCTGGGTGCTGCCGTAAAATCTCAGACGGAGTCTTTTGATATTTTAAAATCTTGGCTTGAATATGAAAAAACCTTACAAGAAAACTAGAAGCTCAAACAGAAAGGAAGTAACTGCAAAGGAACAGGTTATTGCACATCAGTTGATGGACAGCAACTGTCTACTGGCACACACTTAACCCATGGTCAATGAGAGGTCTTTTGATTTAGCCAGGAGTAGTCCATCGATTTTCATGAATGAATTAAACTTGAAAACATGTGCAACACTTACTCATTTTAAGCTCACAAAAACTTTGGAGTTTACAGCAATAGCAGATCATCATTAACTTACACATCTGATAAATAAAAAATGAGGAAAGGTACAATGTGCAATGGTATATTGTAAAAATGAACTTATCTAAGGAAAAAATTCAGTGGGCTATAGCTCTTTCAGAGAGGCATGCTTAGTGGCAGAGCCTGGGACCAAAACAACTGAGGAACCTTTCTGAGCAAGGAACAAGGAAGCTCCCCTTGTTCAAGGGCAGAGGCTAAAGAAAGGGCTATTACTAGCTAGACAAGCTTATTATTCTGAAAATCACAGAATAAGAAAAGTAGAAACAGATTGGATGCATACACTGATCATCAACTAATTAGAGAAAAATAACACAAAAGCTTGTACTTATGAATCAGCTCAAAAAAATTAAGTATGTGAAGAGATATTTTCCACTGCCTCTAAAGGAAAAACTTGTATGTGGGGAGAATCATCAAAATTTCCAGTGCTTGGTATTTTAGCAAGGCATTGGTCAGTACCCTTGAGAAAAAAGAGCAAATGTTTGCACACCCATGACACAAATTTTTGGCAGACCTTCCTTTCTCAGCCAGTGGTTTGGGCTGTATCCACTCTCCCAGGATTTTCACCAGAGAATACAAGAGAACTGCGATGGATCTAAAGCAGTGACTCCCGAACCAACCTCATTTGTGGATAAACAACACTGAGATAGAAGTGTCAGAGTAAAGCTAAACAAATGAAAAGCATTATTCTGTAATTTGGCACCCTGTTGGCGTGGCAGGAAGCTGAGGAATGTCACAGTCACACTGAAACTCTGCCCAGCCCACCTGTTTCTGATGGCAAGGACAGCTCAGGAAGGCTTTGGACTGGTGAACCATTTCTGGGTTTTTGCCCAGCTAAACATGTCCACAGTCAGCACCTCAGAGCACTGCAAGCAAACATCCAACAGAACACAACTCACACATTAATTAAGTGTTTTAGTAATTGAAAGAGATGGTTATTCTCACATCAGCCTGTGATACCAGAACCCTAAATATGCAACCAGGTTGTCTGCAGATGGTACTTGAACAAACATCTTCAAATGGTGTGGTCAAACCTGGAGATGTGTGGCTTACAGACAACAGGAGCTAAGAAAATACTGCTGTATCATTGCTTATGGGGGGCCAGCTCTACCTGGCCATAGACTGCTTATTGTCACTGGCAAAGAATGGCATGGTACCTACTCCTAAGGTGCTGCTTAAAATGAACACTGGAAACGACACAGTGAGAGAGATTTAGGTACTGGAAAAAATCTAAGCAGACAAAAATGTTATACAGGTCTAAACAAATATCAGCAATTAAGAAACTCATGAAAGTTTGACCCATGTACCAGAATATAAACCAAGTAAATCAAATGAAATCATGTGAGTGACATAAACCCACCTCATATCTAGAGCAAGTAGGCACAAGATTTCTTCACATTTAAGATACCTCAGATCCTATTTTTATTTTCCAGAAAGCAACCTTATTAACATATGCCCAGCTAGACTTATGTTTGACACACACAAAGCATCTGCCTTAGCAATACACACCACAGGGTGATGGGTTAACGGTGAGCACGAGTGGCTTCGCTTGCAGTGTCAATCTCATTTAGATGATGCAAATACTAATTCTCAATATCCCTGTCCAGTTAACAGGCAGGTAAAAGAAATAATAAATCGAATAAATAGAACATCTGCACTGCACCAATACAATATATTTGGATATAATATTTCATAAAAGCTAAAAAAGTATTTAAAATTTCTTATTTCTTTCTCCAATCACATTCTATTTTTTAAAAAAAAAGTCCCCAAATGTTTTTAGAAGAAAATTCTTTGAGAAAAAAGAGCAAATGCTTGCACATCCATGATACAGTTTTTGGCAAACTTTCCTTCCTCAGACATTCACTCTCTCAGTTCTTCTGAGAACTGTTCTTCTTCTAATGAACGGCTCTTCTTCTAATTAGAAGTTCTTCTTATGTTTCTCCATTTACCATGAAAAAACGTAATCAAGTTTCTACACTGAGCTCTTTTTTTCAGCCCACATAAAAGCCCACATAAACCTTGCCAGCTTCTCCAAGTCCATCAGAACACCACTAAAACCATCTGAAGTTCTCTAGGCTAGAGTAACAGTGACATGATTTTCCTTCGGTATCTGGACAATTTATTTTCACAAAGGCAGCTGCTAATATCTGCAGTACAACCACCACATTTCTTCACATCCATCCAATAAAGAATGTTTCTTTGCTTATGTGAAACAGCAGTAATGGAAAACATCACCATAGCAAAATTAGGACTTCCTGCAAAGATCACTGCAGTGTTTCTCGTTTCCACAAAAAGACCAATGTTCTGTTTAAGAAAAAGTGCTGGACTGGTTTTATTTTTCTTCAAAATTATTTTCTTATTATGCTTTAATATCTATCTTACAGTCTCTTCACTGTTTATTTGTCTGACTGCTTCTCTTCACAATGTGAATAGCTTTGGGGAAGATGGAAACTAATGACCTAGCTAAGGTTTTAACCCAGACCCCCTAGTGTTTTACCAGCTGTGCTATTAGGTTAACTGGCTGAATCTCCTCTGCTTCTCTCTCTGATATTACAAAACCCAGTCTATGTATAGCATGCAATAATGTTTAAATTTTTCCCACCCCTAAACCTCCCTCTGCTACTGCCTAGCCTTGAAATTCATATAATCTATCATTGATAAATTAGAATCTGGGGAAGGATCAGACAGATTACCCAGATGGTAGCCAGGGAAGAAATATCCAACCTTTCCTAATGCAAACCTTGCATAATGCTCTCTGATGCAAATTTTAAGTGCTATACTGAGGACAAAGAAGGAAAGACATTTGTGGAGATTTTCATGCACAGACTAAACAAAAAACACATTGCTCACCCACCATTTTACACATACTTTGTTACTGTAATATACCTTACACAAGATGCTTTTACTATGGTGCTTGAAAAATCAGGGTCACAGTGACTTGCAGTACAAAAGTGCCCACCCTGCCCTCCCAACTGCCCCTGAAGGGAATCCTGAATTTCAGTGGGTAGCTTGGGCTGCTGGAATTAATCTCAGCAGCAACATGAAAAACATGAAGAGTCTGTCTGCTTTGCACAATCAACATTTGTCTAAGTTGTGCTAATAACATGCATGCTTAGGAAAATCAGGGAGGAGAGTAAAGAAGCATTTTATAATGTGTAATGTGCAAAGCCTGGAGGCTTAATGGTCTAAATTTCAGGTTTGAAAATTTTCCCCTCCCCAGAGATTGTTGTTCAAAGGTTCCTTGGATCAACTCAGATCTTCCTTTCTGTGAAGTANTCTTTCAAAAACACAAAATCAGTGTGTTGTCCTCAGTCCCAAAATGCCTTCGCCTCAGTCTTATTTTTACCATAATTTATGATTTGACTGATTTTTTCCTTTCCTTGATTTGCAGCTGTTCCCTGATGAGTGTTTATTCTTTTGGGATCCTTTGGGATGGTGAGAATTATCCGGTGTTAGCTATTAATATACACATTATATAGATTTCAGCTCACTGTCCTGTATATTAATTTTAAAAGACATAAAGGGTCTTAGATCAGAGGTTGTTTATTTTTACAGAACCTTCATAAAAAGGTTAACTTAGGTATTGAGGAAGTAGAGTGTCCTGACAACCATGGTGCTGTTGAACAGGCAGACCACAGGCAGCTCCCAATTTATAGGCCACGATGGGAAGCTCTCCCAGGGACAGGGATCATACCCAGTAACTTTACATCAAGCGTGTGACAGCAACATTGACTGTCACTCTGTCAAGTTCTTCATCAGTAACTGCTGTAGCTTATCTTGCTCCCTGAGCCCAGAGGCAGGGAATTTGATGGCTGCCTAATGAAGTCAGTGGAAACTTTTCTATTGAGAAGTCTCTCTGCTGGCAACTATATAAACTCTCTCAGAATAAGTCAATTCTGCTCCCTAATTTCAAAAAGAGAATCCCCAACTTAGTTAAAAAAATTAAATAAAGATTCATCTCCAAGTATAACACAATTTAATATCAGCAAGAAAAGCGCAATGACCAGCTGCTAGTATACAAAATTTATTTGTTGAGACCTGACTCTGGGTTTTGATTGTACAGATGTTATTACCTACTTCACATCCTACTTCTGCAGTTTTGCTGTCCCCCAGCATGGCTTATCATATGTAAATCAGACCCTTTTATACTTTGATTCTTCTTGCAGATGGCCTGCTGTATATTTAGTATAGGCTACAACTAATCAGATCAACCTAAAGCTGAGACTGGCTGCTGTATGTCTGAAATCCAAGTACAGGCTGAAACCAGCATCCTGAAATGATGATTGACTTTTTTAAGAATTAACCTGTTTTGGCAGAGAAACATAATTTCTTGTACTTTTGGGCAAGAAAAGCAGATTTCCCTGAAACACCTGAGAGACAAACAGACACAAAACTATACAGTCCACAGCACAGAGAGAAAAACAATAACTTTTCATCCCAGTGATGTTGATTACCAATCAAAGTAGACAAATTGCAAGCTTTTTTGCTGTATGTTGCTAATCAAAATAGCAAAGAAAAATAGCGTGTACACATTTTAAAAACCTGCTTATCACACTGACAATACATTTCAGTGCATTTCCACTTTCACAATCTAATTAAAAATATAGAGGTAAAACCAAATGATGGCCCCATCTTTTTAAAAGGCTGTCGATAAATTTGGCACTCACTGAGCTGAGAAACTGATGCAGCTTTTTGAGTCACCAAAAAAGCTTAGTGCCTGGCTCTACTGCATGGCTCTGCCTTCACACACAGACCTGCTCCATGTGCTCCCTATGCATGATGTTCCTTACTTCATCACGTGCCTTGAGATGAAAAAGGGATGTTTTACAGAGTTAGTGTGACGATTTCAACTAAAACCTGCTATTCCTCCTTACATGATGCACTTTTTCTACTTGTTGAGGGCACAATTCCTCGTTTTTGGGGCATGGTTTCCTCCCAGCCTGGCAGAGTGTTCCTGCATACCAGACAGAGCTCAGCTCCCCTGCACTGACCCACGTGGAGAACGCTGTGTGCAGAAGAGGCACTCAAACATACCTGTGGCTTTGCACTCTATGCATGTCTCAAGCATCTTTCTTTAAGAGCCTGAAACACTTCAGTCTACATCAAGTAAACTTATTACCAAGTCTGATTTAACCTTAAGTGGTGTCATCGTTAACATGGCAAGCAGAAGAATGTTAATGACAAGAATCATTTTATTCTCTAGCTCCTCAGTGCTCTGAATAGATCCCAAATCCCCAAATGAGAGCAAAAAACGTATTCTCAGGGAAAAAGTCTTTTTAAGATCTAAAAGCAAACTACAGTATCTTTTTTGTTGCAATAAGAATTCTTTGATCTATTTTCTTCCTTCTGGTTTCTCTTTTTAAGAAGAAAATAGATTTCAGGGAAGAGACTCTCTACCATCAAATGTCACTATTAAGCCATAAATCTGATCAGGAATTGTAGGTGCAAAACACCTGATTGGTATTCTGTGTCTTCCACACAAGCAAAAACATTTATATTTTGTTAGAAGAAAATGCATGACAGTGGAATTTATGTGAACAAATAAGAATGCCCAGAAAACAGTTAAAGGGGAGAAAAATACCTGTATGAAATCTAATGGGTAAATTAGGAAATTTCAGCTACAGGAATTCAGTTGCTACTTAGTGTTTGTAGGGAAGCACAAAGAGAACATCAAAATGCCTGATCACATCCCATCTGTTACAACCTCTTACTGGATAACATCTTGACTGCCAAAAAAGCTATTTAAATTTACTACATTGCAGCTACTGATAAATATCACTTCTGTGAACATCTAATACTAAATAAGGACAAGATCTGAGGATAAACCTTACAAGCAGTAGTGTCAAAAAGATCCAAATTTTGCTTAGTGTAACACCTGTACTCTTAAGAGCTTGCAGTTTCTTACTCCTTGTCCCTGACTGTGATATGTTTTTAATAGAGCACACAACTGTACAAGACTCCTCAAAAGCTGGATGTCAATGACAGAACGAAAGAAAGGTGGAACAGAAAGAATGACATAAAAAAGGAAAAAATGAAAAGGTACTAGGAGAAGGTGATGGAGAAGGCAGTAACTTCTATTCAACAATTTTGGAGGTGATTACTCCAGGCATTGTCCACATAGATCTGACAGGCACAGAATGCTGCCATGAAACTGCCTCCAGCAATGGAATACATTTTCCAGCACATCACAGCAGCTGCAACGGCATCAATTCTGCTTGCAATCCATGTCCAAAAAGAAAAGTTCTCAGTGGTCCTATTTCAGCATATCTCAAGGACTAATTAAATCCTCATTACTATCTTCTAATTATTCCAGTGCTCTGGGATTTTACTCAGCAAGTCCCCAATGGTGCATTAGATGAAAAGGGTTAAATAACCTGTGTTGATTTTGAGACTCCAGATCTATTTCAGACCTTTAGCATATCATCAGCATTATCATGAATATTTAACTATGTACCGCTGTGAAAATTATAAGGGGAAAACAATTAAAGATTTTTTAAAAATTAATTCTGACCCATATACATTTGCACTAATAAATAAGGCTTCTTTAAGTATCCCCATTATGAGAGTGCTTGCTAGAGTAATAATGTGAAGTCATTAACTGTTTTCATTAAATTCAATGGTTTTCAGGAGCTCCCAATTCACTATTTTAATATAAGACTGGAACCTGACATCCACATATCCAACTGCATAAGCATGAAAAGACCATTTAAAAGCAAGTAAGTTTTCTAAGCTTTTCCAAAATTACATAAAGAACCATTCATTTCTGCAGGGGTAAAAGTGCCTATTTCAACATTATTGTGACACATATTCTCCTAATAGTGCTTGCACAGGTGAGTGTTCATATAAGCAGGCAGAAACCTCCATTAGTTTACAAAAGTCAGAGTGGGAGTAAAAGCTAATGGCCAGGATGAAGGTTTCTTTTTTAGGCTGCAGCTTCAGGAAACTAATTTAGGGGGTCAGTTGGGATGAGCTGGGCTTCTATTTGATCCCTAGAAGTAACTTCTAACTTACTGAGCAGTTCTGGATACCAAGGACATCCTCAAAGTACAGCTTCCAAACCCCAAACAAATAAGTGGATACAGCTGAACACAGGGAACTCCAACAGCTGTGTACCTCAAGTATTTGCTGAATGATTATGACAGCTGAGGTATAACTGCTGCCCTACCTCTGGGGCTGATGCAAAAAAAGTTTAAAAGAGCTCTGACTTTAATAAATGCAAAATATCAAACCTCTATTTTTGGTCATATAAAGGAAAGTCTGGAGTAGGTCTATTAGAAATGGAGAGCAAGATGTGCATCCTCCTTCCTCCTGAAAACATAGCAAGTTTTGATGACTGCCTCAATTAGTCATTATGGTAGTCATTAGTCACTGTCATTATGGTAGCCCCAAATAATGGTAATTGTTGGGATTCAGCAGCAGTTATAAACACACTCTCAGTTCTCCAAGAGACTTCTGACACCAGTCTGTCTCCACAGCTGTCCGGCTTCAACAGCCCTTTGGGATGTATGGGACCTGACTTCAAGTCCCAGGGCTGTCAAAGTCCCATGAGCTAAGAAAATAGGTTATGTACATAAAATAGATGCCATTTCTTGTTTCCTAGGTAGACAACATGTATTGGTAGAACTAAAATAATTTCACTGATTGGGTATCAAACAACAGTGGCCCGTTACCAGTTGAGGGAGAAGAATGGAAGTGTCTAGAATAGCAGGCTACATTCACACTGAGCAGGTCCAAATGTTCCACAGCTTGAGCAGGACATGAAAAATTTAAAAAATATTTTTTAAAATAAGTATTTTAATGCTTATTACAAAAGGTATGAAATAAGCCATATAAAAAGAAAGCTGAGGAGCACAAAAAAAATCCAATCCTCCCAAGGAATTCCTATTACTGTATATATGCACTACATTACTGCTCCCCTATTTTCATACACAGAATGTACATCTAAAAATGTGGTCTATGCTTCATGCTGCATTGTGAGACAGGGGATGTAGAGTCTTAGGCAGGCAAACATAAAAATCCCAGAAGGGTGCTGAGTAACCATGGAAAGCTGAATAAAATATAGTCAAACACTTAAACAATAAAATAAGTAAGTGCAAACTTATTGGCTCAAGGTAGTGGTTTAGCATCCTGAAGTGCTACAGCTCGGACTCCACCGATTGTCATGATAGCTGATAAATAATATTTTTTCAAGTATTGAGAGCAGAGGATTCTGCTCAAGCAATGATTAGTAGGCTTTTGCTCATCCAATTCCTCTCTAAACAAGGAAAGAAACGGTATCAAAGTGTGAAAACAAGCAACATTACCTTATCCTATGGCGTATCTCTGAGGGTTTTGTTTTCATTTTCCTTTAATTTTTTTTCCTCTTTTTTTGGAGAAAGTGTATCAGTAAGCCCAGAGTTTAAATTACTGTAACAGATGCCCAAGGATCAGGTGTCCTTAGCAGCAACGATTTTCTGCTCAGGTTTTTATCAGTAAATGACAAGCACCTTCCCTTTGAGTCCCCATCATTCCCCCTCCTTCCTTTCTTCAAGTTCTGTGGAAACCAGTTCAAGCAAGCAAAGGAATCAACTAATGTAACAGCCTTTTTAAAAGGTGAAGTTTTCCATTTCAAAGGAGCCTCTAATCAATGACAGGGCACAAAAGGGAATGCACGCATGTTTATGTGCATACAGCACAGACTTTAGAGAAGCTTTGGGGAACATGCTCTGCAAAATCAATACAACCTAGCTAGTTACAAATTTTGAATCTCCTGCATGAAACAAATGGACTTCTTGTACAAGCTGGGTCACAAGGATCATGCATATTACACCAGATTTTGTATATGAAGTGTGAAAACCCGCAACATTCCTAAACACATTTTCTCTAAGAACATACCTACAATTCTCACTGCAGAGAGGAAAAAACTAATTAATCAATCTGTAAATTTTACCTCTCTCACTGTTACTTACTTGTTTGACTTCCCAATTATGGCAGCTGTCTTCTGTTTTACTTCTGAATACCTGTCTGCCTCTCCTGACCATACACTGAACCCCAGTTTTGTTCTACAGCAGAACAGAGAGGTTCGACCCTTCCAGCTCTGTCAGACCTGCCTAACTTGTCCCCTCCCAAAGCCAGGTGAGGAACACACACTGCAGAAATCATTATTACTGGGCACTATAACATTTTATGCCAAGACCCAGTCGTGCCAGGAAATGCACCCATCTTTCTGAGATCTTTGAGTCTTCGAAGACTCCACCTGATCCATTCTTTCTGCTTTGTGACATTTCTATCCCACAAAGTATCATATATTTGTATTGGGTACTGAGGGCATTCTTTTTTCACCAAACATGTACACTATTTTGAATTTTTTTAATGGGAAAATCAGTCCCTGCACTAACAACTGAGTATAAAGAGTGACTGAAAAGGAAACAAAACAAATGAGCATGAAATTCTGTATTTCATGTTCTCATTAATCAGCATTCCTGGAGGAGGGGACATTCAACTCAGAAAAATAGCAAAAATTAAGACTCTCTGCTCTTCTCTGTGAGTCCTCTTAGCTCCTCCTGGATGCTATCCCAGAAATTTGTCATTCTGTGAGTTCAACTTGTTTCACTGTGAGAAAACTTCTAGTATTTATGGTATCCCCATATGGTGCTACTTGGGATATTTCTGGAAGCAAGACATTTTAGGAGGGGCATTTCATAAATAACTCCATGTTTATCACAGTTATCATGTGTCTGTTTTGCAAGCCTGTCAGTGGCACATGTTAACCACTGCATGGACAGGATGCCCAGTTTACAGCAGTTGATTGCACGTATGGCCATGGAACAAAACTGTGACAGCCATCTTCCATGAGATAGGGAGAAAGGAGGTGAAAGGAAAAGGGCTTAAAGTTTATAAAAGGTAACTTTAATTTAAAAATGCTCTGTTTATTTTTGTGAGCACACGGTAGGGAGCACCCTTTTAGAATAGTGTTCTTGCCTGCAAGGTTTTCCACGGCAAGATTCCCAAATGTTTGAACCATTTGACCTAAATATTTTATTTCCCTTTATATTTAAAGATATTTTTATCCTAGGACTGGCTAGAGGACGATTGTGTCCATACAAAGATATTAGAGAGGACCATTTTAAGAACAGTAGCAAAACTGCTCATAGTTAGCACTCCTTCTCTACATCTTAATTCCATGCTAGACAACAAAGAGTTGTATTCTCCAGGACATGACTCAAGTATTTACAGAAACTGCCTTTATACCCCGGGCATTCACTGTATTTTGAGAAAACCTTGTTTTCAATTATAGTTTGGTAAAACCTGCTATTCAGTTGCTCTTTCCCCGGAGACGGAAACCCCCCAAGCCTTTTACAATGAAGACTGTCATTATTTTCCCTGGGAAAAGAAAAGAAATACCAGGAAATCTCACATTGCTAATGTGCAACTGAAAATGAAGGCTGCATTTGGCACCAACTGAAAAAGCCCCAACACCTAACAAACCTCGGTCCTGTGGCATTGGTGACTGGCTCAAGGCAGGGTGGGAGCTGGATTCTGACTGGCTGCCAGGAGGCTGCGGTGGCATCTGACTGCCTGTAACACACAGAGAAAAAAGGGAAAACAGACTTGCTTTTAGCATTTCTGCGCACAAAACCAAGCATCGCCGCATTTTTCAACCACTCAACATCAAAGAAAGTATCAGCTGTATAAGGTAAAGACAGAGCTCAACAGGTCTAGCTTTTTTCATACTTTTTTCTCTTTTTTTAATTTTATTTTTTGAAACCCATGGAGGAAACATGCACAAACACATTTAGCAACAGGCATGGCGAAATGTTCAATTTCGCACTGAGCGAGTTCCCAACCTCACCAACATGATCCAATTTATAGCTGCAAATCTCCTGACACATATTTCTGTTAGAGAGTTTAACAAAATCCAAGTCTGCTGAACAATAGGGCTCATCCTGCCGAGCTTAAACTGGCCTCCAGCCAGGCAGACATGGACTGCTGCCAACAATATTACCAATGAAAAATTCGGTCAATACAAAAATGACTAAAAACAACAGTTTAAAGAGTATTTCAATGAATCAGTAGTTCTAATATTGTTTGAATGTCCATGTAGAATATGGGAATAAAGAATAACATGTAGGCACACGTGGTGAAAGTGAATGTTTGAAAGAGATCAGACAGAAAAGGGGTATCTTATTGTTCAAATAAAAGCAAAGGGAAGTTATTTATTAAAATAACTAGCCGGAACAGACACATCCATTTTTATGGCCTTGTTCAAGAGACATCCACTGCTGTTCTACCCACCCAAACAAGAAGAGCACTCCCAGAGCTGCCTGTGAGGCTCAGAACACAAAACATTCCCTTTCAATGTTAATGGACAATAAGGCAGATGCTTATTGCACTGATGCAAGTCACTCCTCTGGGTCACCATTCAACACCGTGTCAAGCAGGGAGGTCTGTCTTACCACTCTCCCAATGCCCCAAGGGCCTCCTGCTTAAGAGTCAACTTGCCACAGCCTGAGCAGGAGGAAGAATGAGACCTGGACATCCCTGGGGACTCCTCTTTGCTCTTGGTCTGAGACATGCCTACTCATGACAGCCCAAGAGGCTTGAAGACCACCTCAGCAAATATATACTTTAAGCATTTAGACACTTGAAGTGACGAGCACGGTATAAATAGCAGCAGACAGATTTATATCCCTCATCCTCAGGAACTGTTCAGATTGTTTTCCATTTGAAAGAAATGAAAGAATAAAAACACAGGCAATAGATTTGTGCCTGCTGAGACTCATTTCCTCCTGCTCAGCAGCTGCCCCTCTGCAGTGGAGGAGCAAGAATCCTGCGGACGATCCTGGCACTGGGAGCCGGGCTGACAGTGGGGCAGCAGGGGCTGCCCTTTAGAGAGACCAAGGGCCTCGAGCTGGACACAAAAGCAGGAAAGCAAATGTGTCTGCTCTGCCCCATCCACTTCCCGTCTCCAAAGCCACCGGCTCGCAGCACCAACTCTGAAGAAAGGCCAGACTGACACAGAACAAAGAGAAAATCTGTAAAATGTGGAGTGAAACCACTGCCTAGCTATTCAGATGAGGTGCTTTTGCACTAAAAACATGACAGTCAACATTACCAGGAGCAGCTGTGACAACCGTCTCAGGGATGCAAATGCTGGACCAGAGGCAGAATTGTTCCTCCGAAAGACCAAACATGCCACTCAGTGCCCAAGGCTTTGAGTTCCACAGCCCATTCACAAACTCTGAGGCATATGAGACAATAATAATGACAAATTCCAGCTTATGTTTTGATGTCACTCAAGAGCAGGCTGTGGAGATCGTAAGTGCCTGCATTATAATGAAAGCTTTCGGCTTGACAGGAAGGATTCAGTGACTCAAGACTGTAAACAAACAGCATTTCCATGTTAACACGGGGCACTGCCACTTCCACTGTGTATGCCCCAGGCACCACTATCAGACAGAGCACTTTAAGTGGATGGGAACCATCTAAGATTTCTACAAACACTTAAAAAAAAAATAAATAATGGAGCAGGGCCAGTCCTGACTGCACCATGTAACTCGCAGCAGGATCCCCCTTTAGGTGGACACTTGGCAACTTTGAGAGAAGCTATAGTGCATAGGATATCTATGATAGGCAACATATTTTGCATATTACACATAGTGTCTGTTTTTTACATTGATAGTAACATCAGTTAACTGGCTGGAGCCTTATCCTGCACAGGCAAATGTTCAATCACAGACCAGTAGAGTCGAAGTGTAGAATAGTCCCTGTACAACTTTTACAAAGAAATCAGTTTCATCCTCATCCTCAGTCAATACAGACTCAGGAGTTTTGCAGATTCACTGGAATTATCAGCCTCTGCAAACATTAATGATATTTTGTCAGTGTACTTCTGTTTTTTTTCCTCATTAAACAAACTTTAAAGCAAAATTTTTGTTTCACAAAGGAAAATGATTGCATAAACATGACCAACTCTACACATATTCTAACAAGTAACAAACTCTGAGGAGAAGTATCCATTATGCTAATTGTCAATGGGTGCTACAGGTTATCCAGGTGCTGAGCATGAAGGTACTGCATCAAAATGTTTTCAATTGAGCTGCCATTTTATTCTTAGAAGTGATGTGAAAGGTAAAAGGAGGTTAAGCACCCAAATACCTTTGAAGACTTGAACTGAACTCTTAATTTGGGTATCTAACTCCTATTGATTGGGAGCTGATGACAGGACTTTAAAACCTTTGAAGATCCTGTCTGCCATGCTTTTTAAGTTTCTTTGTCATGAAAAGAAATGACCTTAAAGATTTTCAATTTCTTTCCTTTAAATGATAGTAATCCTTTTCTCTTTCAACCAGTATTGCAGTTGTGTTTCTTGGAAGACACTTTAAATAATCCATGAACAGACTTTTGTATTTTATTAGGGAAGGAAAACTTCCACGAAAGAAAAATAACCCTTTTTCGTTCTTAACATAACTTCTACAACTATTTAAGAGAGAAAAAAAAATCCAGTAATTTTTTTTCTCTGACATACTACTGCTTTCTTTGACCCAGTGATACACAGAAGGAAGTTTAAACAGGGATGACCTTTTCCCATGTTTTGTATACCACTGTTGCCACATTGCTGTGATACTCCACCTGCCAAAATATATGCAAAGTGAATACTACAGACGTTTCACAATGCTTCTATTATGCAAAACCACAGAAAATGCAACAATGCCTGTTAAAAGGATAGAAGCTGCCATGCTAGTTCTTTCCCCTATTTTAACACAGGAGCAAAATGCTATCCAAATTTATATAGCTATTTAGTAAAATTAGCTGTTAAAACTACTGAAACTAGCAACCTACCTAATATATTATCTGCTATTTAAAATAAAAAAAAGTCAGCTGAAGAGGTAAGGGAATATAAAAATGCATAGTACCATATTTGTAAGCAGGTTTTCTATTTTTTAAATTATGTCAAATGATTTAAATTTTTTTCAGTTTTAAAGTCTTCACTGCCAATGGAGTCAGGAGAGACTGCATACTACCTTTGGAAAAGATGGACTGAGAAAAGTACTAAATAGCGATTGCATTCAGGCTACAGCCATGCAGTTAAACTGTAAAAAGTAAATTCCTCAGGGCCAACACAGCAAGCAAGAGCAGACCTTTGATATCCTGCTGAGGAGGGGTCCTTACAGTCCACATCAGTAATGGTCTGAAACCTGCTGAGGGCTCTCTGCTCCCATCACTGTAATGATACTGGAGCGTGCTCGGCTGTGACACCCTGTACCAGCTGGACAATACCTCACAGAATTATTCCTGAATAACTGAATCAAGAAAACACTTTGGTGATAACAGGTTCCCTCTGGGAAATAACTAGTTAAGGGGGGAAGGAGGGATATAAGCACAGGAATTTTAAGATGCATGAGGAAGTGGAGGGCAGGGGACTGATCACAGCCTGTGTTGAAAATGGAACACTAGGCTGAAGGAAAGGCAGAAGTTACAGATCTTGTGGGTTGTCTTTGGGACAATTCCCAATCTAATTCAGGAACTGAGAGCTATGACTGGATTAAGGACATTGATTGATTACAAAGTAGGGAATATTAGTCAATACAAAAGATGATAAAAATGCTACCTAAGAAACCCTTGGGGCCACCTTTTGGCTTGGAGTGTTAAAAATGCAAACATTTATATTCATGGATCAGAACCAGGCATTTTATAACTGAAGAGGCTGTCAAGTGGACATGGGAGGAGAAAAGGAAGGAAAAATCTGACCATACCTGTAGCCCACAAACAGCTAAAGCTAACCATGTCAAGTGGACTCAAAGAAACAAATTTATCACTAGGATAAATTAGGAGGATTGTTTACAGTAGAAGTAAGACAACACAATATAACTGCTGATATGCCACTGGTGAGCCTTCATAGAGACAAATCCAGAAAGCCTAATGCAAACTGGAATGGGAATCAGCTATCAGCATGAAATGACAGGAAGCTGAAAGTATGAGTATTATTTAGCATCACAAAAACTATAGCTGGAATTTTGTGACTTCTTTCTAAAAATATATTTGAGGCAAAATATCAGGAGAGAAAAAGAGCATGATGATGTTTAGGAGGGCAATCAAACCGTTACTGGAATTTGAAACAACTTTGTTTTAGGAATAATGAGGTCCTGAAAAATCTAGTGATTAAGATGAAATCTGATAAAATAATAGGATAATCATCACACAGTCATTGTTACAATAAAGGCTCACAGACCAGAAGAGACATTCTGGGTCTTGGATCCCTACATCAGAAATGAAAGAACATAAGTAGGCTTCTATATGGGAGTGTTTCAAATGAGCTTTTCAGGAAATTGGAAGTGAGGTGCAAATGACCTCAAAGGAAAGAAATTTTTCTATGGGTAGCATAAAGGGAAACTGGTCATGTGTTTTGTGTTATCTCTTTCATCTTATAAAGCCTATGACCCCTTAAGAATAAAGATTATTTTCTCCCTTAATTTATGCATTGTAGCCAAGCTTCCTGTTGTATCAACAGTATTTTTAAAATAACTTATTCATTCAAATAAAAAGCAAGGGTTGTCTGCATATCTTCTCAAATTAAGATGTGCAAAACATTAAAACCTTCCTCCTATCTGTGCAGTAATCTGAGTGCAGATGTTTTAAAAGGCCTGAGACATAAGGACCCTTTCAGATACAGCAGCTGTGACTATACTGGGATATGCAGAGTCAAACATACTCAGACCAAGCCTTCTGGCTCTGCTCAGCACCACATTGCAGCTAATAACCCCTTGCAATGCTGGTAATCCGCTGCAGCCTGCTCACCAAGATGATTTCCACCTCCCTGACGCAGGAACTTGGGACCAAATCTGGAACCCTCCTGCCTTGGAATGCTTTTGGTGGCTGGCTGAGAGGCTCACTGAAGGTGAGACTGCAAGAAGCTGGTTTTTCCATTGCAGCAACGCAAAGCTTCTGCACAAGCTTCTAAACAAGAAGCTTATCAACTTATGCCAGATTTATGGATGCTGTACATCAGAAAGTGTTACCAAGATTGTTGTCAGGCCCAGCCCTGATTTTCCATATTACCTCTTTAAACAAATGTATCATGCTTCAAAGACACAAGATTCTCTAACATATGTGAGTGAGTATCACAATCCATGTAAAATCAACAAAAAGTAAAAACCTCACTTTGCTTCTCATGGAAGTGTAAAATTCTCAGACTGCCAACTCTTGAAAGTTACACTCTCACCTTCTTTTTCCTATCTGTGTCACATTCACCATATCAAGAATGGGGCTGTGGGCGAGTTTCAGAGAAATCACTGCAACTTCAGTGCTAAATTGCTCTCAAATCTCCATTAAAAAATGCAACAATGAACAAAGGAGCCTGGAGAAACCTAGCTCTGACTTTTCTTTGCAAAAATGCAATAGCATAAACATCTTAATTTCATGAGTAGAAGCTACTTGTTTGACATGATATAACATTTAATTCAAAGCAAAGTTGACACTGATGGGATGAGGTAGCTACTCAATATTTTGTTTCCTCCTCATTACTCAGCGTGTAGTCCCAAGGTATTACTTATGGAACACCATCCAAATGTCACCCTTACTACAGAATAATTCATTATATTATGGACTTCAAAAAAACCAAAGAATTAAGTAGCTTAAACTAGAGTCTGTCAAATTAGACATCCAAGATTTATTCCCAGGTTGTGTAACCTCCGAGTAAGGAATGAAGACTGTAACAAATACTCAGGAGTATGAAGTGAAATAATTGTCAGTACTGCCTGAACTGACAACAGTCTTGGTGGCAAGGGGCAGGAAAGAAAATATATTGCCCTCCAAGGCCAAAGCTATTTTTTGCTCTGGAGGGAGAGCAGCAGCAGACACTGCCAAGCAGGTCTGTTTCATCCATGCCCCATCCAGAAGTCACCTCTGCATTTGGACCAAAGTGAAGCACTTTGTCCTGAGATTTTGGAAATAAGCCCAAAGCAAGCTGTCAATGGGAATCTTCAGAAGCCTGTGACTCATTCGAATAATGAGTGGCTTTCTAGTAGGTCACAGCAAGCACCTGTCTGCCTGAGGACTATTCCTTTCTAACAAATTCCAAAATTCTGCTGCAAACCAGGAAGTCAGTAGAGCTCCTCAAAATTAAGGATGCATGATTTAATTATTTGTATAAGCAAAGGCATAAGTCAGTCTAAATCTAGGGATCACTGCTTCTCTATCTTCAATAACACCCACCCCAGACCTGTAATTTCACTTTGCAGTTATGAGAAGTTTCATTTGGGGGAATCAAATTCTTTCTGCTTTCACCTCTGCCTAACTCTGTATCCATTTAATGCATTATTTCCATTAAGCTCAGGAGAGTTTCCAGCCAAGGATATTTCTGCTGGAGGCCAGTCCAGAATGGTGCAGCCCAGGATAGCAACCAGTTAAATCTTTTCTAATCCCCACATTCAGAAACGGTGGCTCACTGCGGCTGGCATGCAGGAACTGAATAGAGCAGGCAAGCTCATATTTCTCTCACCAGGCCAAATTAATAAAAACAAAACCTGATTTCTCCTTCTCGTTTTCCCATTCTTACTGTTCCCCAATATTTTTCCTCTTTCAAAAAAATTTTTTTTTTGTTTGAGAAGCCTAATGTTTGGCTGCCTTCTGAAGAAATGGGCACAGTGACAGATGAAAGGCCGTATTCATCGCCTAATTCAGAATAGGGAAAAACCAACTGCTGTGCATTTAAGATTCTAACAACCTTGCAATTTTGTAGAGCCGTTTTCCCCAACCCGTTCTTTTGAAGAAATCTGCTTTTATTCTGTTAATAACTAACCACAGTTGCAGCAGCATGGATCCGATTAGCAGTTCTTACGCTACAAAGGGGGTTGGGGGGGAGGCTGTGAACAGGGTTGCCAATTTGTCCACCTGGGTCCCCAGAAGAAAGATTAGATGAGGTGCTTGCTCCTTTCTTCCCCACTCGCTCGCTGCTCTGCACTAGACAGACCTCTTCAAAGCTCAGCCACTGACTTAATTTCTTTTTTTCCCCCTCTAACGTCTCGTTTAACCACCCCTCTACGTGTTTTGCACTCAGTCACTGTGTCCCTCCACAGCGATGGCGTGAATTGGGATGAGAGGGGTTGGGAGAGGCTGCGGCCACAGCTTCTCCGCTTTCTCTCACACCTCTACAGGACCTCTGAATTGCTTTTAGATTTTGAAAACTGTATTTTCTTAAATTTGTGCAAGCCACTGGAAAAAAGTGTCTATGTTCTTTAGGGAATGATCCAGACCCTGTAGTCATACTGTGTTTTTTCATTCTGTCCTTTTAATCCTTCCATAAAAACAATAGTTTTGCTTGCATTTAGACTGAAGTAGAAGATTGTGAAGGGTTGCATGTATTTAGTAATCTGTAATTACTTAGGACACATCATTACATGTTTGCAGTAATTACATGTAATGCAAAAAGCATATACTTCAGCTAGAGAAAAACCATTCTCAATTTTTTTATAAAACGCCAATTAAACAGAATATAAAATTGTAATTGATGCAAGTGCTAAATATCTAAAAGCTCCTAACAAAGGAGAGGCTAGTATTTCTTTCTTATATTTGGCTCATTTATTCCTTCCAGAAATGAAACTCACCTTGCCACATACCTGAAACTTAGAACTTCAGAATTCTTTTCAGGGATTTAATCCAAGTTCCAAAAGGAAGAATTTTTCATTATCAGTGCTCATTCTCTAGACTGTATTTATAACAAGGAGATTTTTTTCTCTAAGCTGTTCCCCGTTGTGTCAACTGCATTTAAGAGCCCGAGAAGCACCACAGATGTAGCTGACATACACTTCTAAAATTTGTCACTTAATAAAAACCTTAACTCCTAACTTTAACATTGCCAAATTCTAACCAAACCACAGATCAATTTTCATTTATGATATCTGCAGCGTGAAAACACGCAAGATACAAAAGAAGGGGTGAATGTGAAGTGAAATTGCTGTTTCTTATCCATATTTTTTTTCCCTTGATCCTGGTAAGTTTAAGAATTTCTCAGAATCAGGCAGCATTAACTTGGAAGACCATCAGCAATGGACTTGGAGCTCTCCCTACTCCTCCTGGCTCTCTCAAGTTTAGCAAGCAGGGTGCAGCGCTATGTGGCAATGAACTATTTAGCTAGTCCTGCCGGCTACTCCTCATACTACATCACTGTCTGTGATTAAAGAGCATTTTAGTAGCAAAATGTATGTGCTCTCACTAATACTACCCTCAAAAGGAACAAACCCTCAGCTAATCTAGTTTTTCTTATTGTGTTACATTGCATATTACACGGACCTGGTCTCAGCAATTCTCAGGGATGAGGGAGAAAAGGGCAAGTTGAATGCATAAAGGATAAAAGCACCTTGAGGCAAACCTGCTTCCAAAAACCATTTGGTGGGTCTGATCTCCCTAGAAGACAAGATCTATCATGCCATATTTCATCTTGCCCGACAACGATAAGCTCCAAAGACCGGTGCAGAAGCGAAGCAATTCTTCATGTATTTTTAATCAACCGAGAACTTTCATCTGGCGAGCTCCCTCCGCAAGGTCACACGCACCACGCGCGGCCACGTGCCTCTCATGCAGTTTGCAAACACCAACTCCTATGTCAGCTTCTGTTTGGAAGGGGGAGTATTAACATTAGCAACTCCTGGTTATATCATTTATAAACATGCAGATGTGGATTATTAAAGATTAATGCATTTTGGGATTGGTGTCGGCATTCCGTTTGTCTCACGCCGAAACCAATTCTGTTCTTCATTAGTCAACGACAACCCACATCACCCTGTTGTGGAAGAGAAATCAAAGGTGCAAGCGTGAATTGAGAATAAGTGATGAAACTGATTACTAAGAAACTTAACGGCTGTAATCAATCAACACATCACAATAATTTGAGTCCACTGTTATCTGAAGATGGGGAACAAACAGAAAAGCTTGCCGACGGAGTGAATTGTTCTTTTGTGTTTGCTTTCTAAAAACCCACTTTGCAATTTGACTTCCCTATCTACCTACAGAACGATGCTGTCAAAGGGCTGTTCAAATCTTTCAAGTTGCAGCTCAAGCTGCATGAATTTGTCTCTAAGGAGGAGAAAGGATATCTTGCTTTTCATTAATTTTTAAAAAAATTATTATCTGGAGGTAGTGAAAATGTTCTTCTTTTGAGGCACAGAATTAATTCAAGCCATATTTGCAATTGTTCAGACTCCTTCTAAGGAGGGACACACCACGTATCTGTCTAGTCAAGTCTGACACTAACTATGAAGCATGAAGGCCACTTTAAATATCTCTCACGGCAGTGATACATAGTCCACTGAAAAACTGAAAACTGTAGCAGCCTATCCCATCACAGAAACCAAACACCTTATGACATTTATGCTCTATTTTATCTAGGTATAACAACCATCTGTCAACAACAACAAAAACACAGTGATGGAGACGTGAGAGACTTTTCCCATTTGCTCATCAATCACTGCTTAGTATTGCAAGGGACAAGGGAGTGAGAGACAACCTTTTAATTTACAATAAAACGCAAATTAATGCCCTATTTGCCAACACAAGGAAACAGAGACAATCTATGTTTGTGTAGCCAAGTAATGACAGAATAAAAACCCCCAAAAATACTAAACCAAATACACACCACATTAAATTTCTTGACAGAAACGTAAGCGAGTTCAGAAAAAAAAGTTGTAGGGAAATGCAAAGGTTAGTGATCAAATGTAAACAATATTTGTCCAAGGATGGCCTTAAAACATACAGCTAAAACTAACAACAAACATACCTGTCAAATCTTGGCCTCTGTAGTTAAGAATATTTGAATTTTGATACGTGAAGCAGAGCACATGCATAATTATGCAAATATGTTAATTGGATTTCAACAGCCCTCATACTCTAGATGGATTTGTACCAGCAGGGTGCTACCAGTGACTCACAGAGCTACAAGAAGTGGCCTGTCGAAGGCGTGCTGCCACAGTGTCCACAGCAGCAGATGCCCTGCCATGCTGGCTGCTCAGCCTTTGCCAGGACGGCAGGAAGAGGCCTGGCAGGAATCAACAAAGAGGACAAAGCAGATATGGGGCAGAGCACAGCTATGGGGATGTGAATGCCACTGATCTGGCCATCTGTGGGAGGGTGCTGGACAACTCTCAGTGCTGGACCCTTCAGGGTGTTCAGTCCATAGGGCAGAAATGTTTGGCACTGGCTTAAGACAGCAATTAAACACTAAAACTGCTATGTGTGACTGTGAAATATAAACACTGACACACCAGATATTAAGCAAGTGAAACCACTTAAAACTAAATCCCATAAACTAACCGTAAAAAATAACCACCCAGGGCAAGCTTTTTTTTGGTGATTTACTGTTTTTCTATCTGATGCTTGCCTTTGGGCCAATAAAAAACAGCAGGTTGATGCTGGTGGAATATGAAACCCTCTGTCATCATGAAAACAGAACAGGAGGAACTTGAACAGCGTGTCTCTGTCTCATTTCATCTCCTGCACCTGTTCCGGGAAGACCACCTCTGCAGAGAAGGACACCTCCCTGATCTCTGGCAAGACTGTAAGTATTTTAGTTTTTAAAGAGCCTTTTGTAGCACAGGCTCTCCTCACCAAATCTGATTGAGACTATTTAGCTATTTCATGAAGCCTTGAGACAACAGATTATTCATCAGTTGTGACCTGGGCTGAATTCTAATAGACATCACAGGCTAGACGCTCCCTGTGCTAGAAGCAATGCCTTAAGCTAGAGCACTTCACAATTTGCTTATTTTTTCATCCTTTGAAAAGACAGAAACACTCTAAATGTTGTTCAAACCATTCAAAAGAAAAGGTTTTAAACTACTACTATGTGAAACATTCACATATTTAATTTGTAAGCATTCTAGATTTGCAAAACTGCTGATTAGATGTTTTGTGCACTAGAAGTGATTAACAACACAGCTACGTCAATGGCATTTTGTGTTTTGGCTTTTTTCTGGTCTGGATGCCAATGAACAGCATGCATCTTCCTTGCAACAAGCTGTTGCAAGATTTTTGCCTCCGGAGAAGCCAAGGGAGAAACATTGATAGATGTGTTAAAATAATCTTTCTAGACAGGGGGATCATATCCATTTTACAAGGATATAATCCCCTCTTGTTTTGCAATTACTTTAGGGTATTTAAAACTTCAACAAAAAGCACAGTATTACAAATTCATAGATTCATACATTTGTTTGGGTTGGAAGAGATCTTAAAGTTTGTCTGGTTCCAACCCTCCTCCCCCCTGTCATGGGCAGGGACACCTTCCACTAGACCAGGTTGCTCAAAGCCTCATCCAACCTGGCCTGGAACTCTTCTAGGGATGGAGCATCGACAGATTCTCTGGGCAACCTGTTCCAGTGTCTCACTACTCTTACAGTGAAGAACTTCATCCCAATATCTAATCTAATCCTCCTTTCAGTTTAAAGCCATTCCCTCCTGACCTATTATTACATGTCCTTTTAAACAGTTCCTCTCCAGCCTTCCTGTAAGCCACCTGTAAATGCTCGAAGGCTGTCTGCCATAGGGTCTCCCCACAGCCTTCTCTTCTTCAGCCTGAACAACCTCAGCTCTCTCAAGCTTTCTTCTAGAAGAGGCATCCCTGCCCTCTCATCAGCTTCATGGCCCTTCTCTGGACCTGCTCCAACATAGGTTCTTCTTATGCTGGGGACTGCAGAACTGGATGCAAAATTCCAGGCAGGGTTTCACCAGAGCAGAGCAGAGGGGCAGAATCCCCTCCCTCACCCTGCTGGCCACACTGCTTTGGATGCAGCCCAGGACACAACTGGCTCTCTGAACTGCAAGTGCATATGGCTGGGTCTTGCTGAGCTTCTCCTCCACCAACGCCCCCAAGTCCTTCTCCTCAGTGCAGCTCTCAATCCATTCTCTGCCCAGTCTGTATCTGTTGGGATTGCCCTGATCCAGGTGCAGGACCTTGCACTTGGCCTTACTGAACTTCAGGAGGTTCACACAGTCCCACCTCTGAAGCCTGTCCAGGTCCCTCTGGATGCCATCCCTTCCCTCCGTGTGCCAACTGCAGCGCACGGCTTTGTGTCACGGCAAACTCGCTGGGGGTGCACTCCATCCCACTGTCCATGTCACCCACAAAGACATTAAACAGTGTTTATCACTTTCATATGGTAGTCTTCTCTCCCTCAAATAATGTTTAAAAGAGGTCCATCCCATATAATGTATGAATAGCGGTGGTTCACAGGATAAGTATGTAGAATAGCTCAATCCCAAGGAAAACATTTTTTCTAATTCTTTTTGAAACAAGATCCACACTAAAACTATTGTTTTACTGTAGTATCTTCTGGAAATTGGTTCAACTGGTAGGCTTCTCTTTTATCAGGCATGAAAGAAAGCATCATTCCTATTCAGATTCTTGCAGTACAATGTACTTTTGGACTATGATACAGACTACTGCTCATGTTTTTCTTCTCATAGCATTTTAGTTACACACACTGACTACCATGCACACCAAGACAATTTCCTGTTACTGTTCTAACTGGGTATCCCATTTCCCTCTTGCTCTTCTTTTTTTGCTTGGAGTGATGGTTGTAATACTGTAATTCTGATGGATCCTGGAATTCAAGCTAGCTAGCTGATCAATACAGATGTGGAACACCTCCAGGTTTACAGAGAATAGAGCTTAACACTGAATGGATTATATTTATTGACTCATATAATTATCAATTAAAATCTGGGGTATTTTTAATTAGGGGAGGTTGCTGACTGGTTAGCATAATTTAAGAAGCATGGCAATAACACTCCTAAGCCAGAGTATCCACAAATTTCTTTCTGAAAATTGTAACTTCGTCTGTATCCAAGCTCCTCAGTGAAAGACAACACCAAATGTAATAAAAACAACAATGTAGTTGATGCTTAACAGAGTGAAAATAAACTTGTTTCTTCAGAAAGTACATGGAATGTGTTAAAAGCAGAAGTCAAAATACTGATCCATGTGGAAAAAAAATTCACATATTTCTAAAGGCAGCATTTGCTACTCATTATTAGGATAGCATACAGATAAAAATCAAAAAATCTTCTATACAGATAAAAATTGCTGTAGGGGTTTAAAAATAACAGAATCTATTAACTTGTACAAAATCTGCTTGTCCATCATGGGTTAAGGGATTCCTGGTCTATCAGCAATCTTTCACAGAACTCTTAATATTAAAAAAATTTTGCTGCTTACACCGCAAGGGAGAAAGAGCTGACAAAAGCCTTTGGCCAGTGAGATCAAAATTGGGGATGGGGGGAGAAAGGGGAGCTTAGCTTATTTACATTTTTGCTTTGTTAGTAAACTGGAATTGTTAGAGCAAGAGGGAAAGGGGAAAAAAAAGAGAAAAGTTAAATTAACAGCCACTAAATCTTCTGGCAACAGCAGTGCATTTTGATATGTGCTGCGTCAGCTTCCACTAATGGTTTAGGGTTGAATCAGGCACAGTTCAAGACCTAAAGGAGTGCAGGGCATCACATCTCATTCTTTGAAAGAACATGTACCCTAATTATAAAGACGGCTACAAAATAAAGAGATCAGTATTTTTGGCAAAACAGAATAATGATCTATTTAATAGGAAATCATAATGTCATTTTGACTCAGTAGCAATCATAGAAGAGTAGGATTTCAGCCCTGTAATGAACATACATCTCCCATTTTGAGAGAAAACTACCTTTCTGAACAAAATCCATCCAAGTTGCTTTTTCTGCTCTTAGGAGTTAATCTCCCTGGTCTATTCTGGTAATGTGAATGGAAACAAAGGCTGTATATGCATGTGCCACTTACCACACAAAATATCCATCCAGTATTTCAGAGAGCACAGGAAGGAAATGCCCACTGAGCTAGGGACGTGCCAATGTCAGTGCTGCCTGTGCCAGGCTGTTCCTGTGAAATTTGTGGTGTGCAGCAGAAAGCAATGCGGGATGGCAGGCTTGCGGTGGGGTGCGGAGACAGCTTAAACAGGCAGTGGAAGAGAATCAGCCATTTGGGAGGTTTAATAGGGGGCTGTTTGTTTGTCTGTCCTTTTGATGTTAAATTAGTTTTCAATTTTGTTGCAAAAGGAAGGAGCCATTGGGAAAAAGATGCTTCTCTTCCAGTAAACCCTGGGAAAGCAACACCTTTATTTTAACAGTCTTCCCACCAAGAACCCCCTGCAACATTTTGGCTTTCCCTAGCCATAGCTATCAGCAACACAACAGCTGCTCATTTTACAATGACTTGCTGGAGAGAGAATGATTGAAAGAGCCAATCTATGTCACATTGAGAAACTGTGGCACAACATCGCAGGAGGTAATAGGAGAGGAATGAGGTCAGAACAAACAAGGGTAGGGTGAGAACGGAGAAGAAAATAGCAGAGAACAAAATTATTAAAGGCGAGGTGCTGTACTACACAATCTATGTTTAAAAACGGCTACAACCTGAATGCTGCAAACAGCCACAGAAATGCAAACAAGCTCTGTGTTACTTTTTCTTAGGGTCTCATGAATGCAGCTGATGATAAAAGCTACCGAAGTCCTTGTAATGAAGCACAATGGTGGGAACACACTTAGGTGAAAGCACAGTCTAATTCCCATGGCTCAAAAGCCCCAGCACCCAGCAGCATTCTTCTATCAGAGGGTTTTAAACAGCAGCCTTGATCCTGCTTTTTGTAGCTCAAGAAACACAGCAGCAGCAGCAGCAGCAGCAGCAGCAATGCTACTGCAGCTGCCCGGCTGCCCTCCGGAGAGCGCTGCCTTAGCTCACGCCGGCGAGTTCACCTTTAGCAAGAGCTGCAGAGACCAGAAGCTTGTCTATGACAAGGAAACAGTGGAGGGTGATTTTGATTTAGCACCATTCATAAAAATCCTTCCTGAGAAAGAATTGCTTTTGTGTTACTGCAGCAGACCAGAAAACCACTGTGCAAAATGGTGGCACAGTCTGTATGTAGAGACAATGCTTTTCACTAGGTGAGTTATAAAAATGAGCTTTTGGGGCTCATCTGAAGCAATGAAGTGACTCTGACCCTGACCTCTGAGCCCATATCCCTCGTATTTTTACCCCATGGGGATCAAGTGGTTTCATAAAAGTTATTACTCTCCCTCTACACACTTATGCTCATCCTTATGTATCGTGGCTACAATAAAGCTATTTTCAGTGTCACAACATTTTTTCCCTATTCAGCTATCAGGCTGATAAAATGCCAATCATTTACTTGCCTGAATCTGACTGAATCAAAATGTTACCCTTCCAGCCAGGTGGACTATCTGGCTTCACTCAACAACAGAGATGGATTTCTACACCAAATACTAGGAACTACCTTGGAAATACAAAGCTACCACACTGCATATAATGCCAATACTCTGTCCCCACTATTCCTGCTCTACCTGAGCATGTGCTGCCAGTCAGAGCGGCTGGAGAGGGAAGAAATAATTGCAGGGCATGCACACAGCATCAGGGCTCAACATGCTCAGGTCACATTTAGTACTCAACATTCCTGTGTGCACTGAGTTTAATCCCCTACTTTAACCTCTGCAGACGAACGGGCACGAACATTTCACACAGGTACCTTTGTATCAAACACCGAAACACATGCTACCCTCTGAATTTGGTTTACAAGCATTTGGTTTACAGCAACACTCAAATTACCTAACAAAAAGGCACCTCTGGTTTTGTTTCTTTTAACTGAGCTCCATGTGTATTATTTTGTGGTTTTGTCAGCAACTGATGTTATCCCTAGGGTAATGTCAGCACTCTCCTACTCTTAGGAATTCCCCTAGTATTCAAAATCTGAGAAAATAAAAAAACTTGAGCACCAGAAAGTGAAAAAACTCACCTGAAATACTAAATACATATTGCTGTCTGACCCCCTGGAATAAGTAACATGCCAGATGGGTGAGGAAAAGGTAAGAACAGAAATAATCTTTTTCTTCTGGGTATCTTAACAGATTTACACAAATTTCTGAATACACATGACTGTATGTGATACTCTAAACTGCACAAGACAGCGAGTGGCAAGCCTGCCACTGGTATTCCAATTACTACTGGTGTGTCTGAATCCCTAGTAACTTGTTAATCTTTGCAAATATTAAGAAATATCTCATACAATATTCTGTATTCATGTCCAAAATTACATTGTCACAACACAGGGTTGGAAAATCTCCACCTCATCCTGCAGCTCTGTAACCACCATTCAAGCTCAAGAGCCAAACTCAACAAAAATACACAGTTAGAACAAAAAAAAAGGATTGTAAATAATCAAGAGAAGTATGTGACAAATGACACACAAACCAAATACAAAAACTACAATTAAGTATTTGCATTGGTTGGTGATAAATACATTTATCAAACACCTGTGTGGGATCAAGTTCAGAATTTTGAGCATTCTGAGGGCTTGGCAGCTGACGTTTAGATGGAATTTACTCCTGCTCTAAGTATGTATATTTTTCAGAAAAGGCCCTGAAAATTCAGGATTCTCAGAAAACAAATTAGTTTGGAAATATGGGAATACTTATTTATGTATTTAATAAACCTACCAATTGATTTAATTTTGCTTGTTAGAACAAACTTACCTGGAATACTCGCTGGAGAAATGGGACCAGATCTTGACTGGTTGCTTCCAACCGGTGAGCCCACAGGGGAAGGCGATGGGCCCCCAGGGATGCCAGAGAGATGTGGAGAAGCATGAGGGGAAAACGGAGACTGTGCAGGGTTGCTCTGCTCCCCTTGGCTGCTTGTAGAGCCTGACGCGCTAACAGCTGAGCTCAGGGTTGCTTCAGTTCCAGTCGGCAAGTCATCGATGGATCCAGATAAATCCTGAGGAAAAAGGAAAAAAGAACATAAGTGCTTGCATGAATACTCAGGCCACAGGACTCAAGAGCTGGCATGGCAATAGATCCATTTGTTTACTTATTGCAGCAGATAACTGAGAGGTTGTCTTTAACTTGTAGTTAAATGATGGTAGAAAACAAGGATAGTGTGCACAATTCTCTGCTTAATCTCTCATTCTTTTGAGAAAGAGAACAAGTAAGGGCAACAAATGAATTGGAACCAAATTCATTCAGCATTGAATTTAACCTTTTCCATCTGGATTAAGCTTTCAAAATTAATCCCACAAATTCTGCCTGAGCATACCAAAACTAATGAAAATGATACATCAGTTTCACTTTCACACAGTATTTAATTTTGGGGTTTGCTACCATTACAATCACAGTTTATACACTTCACTCTAAACCATTACCACAATGAGAGAAGAAAAGTGTAAAATATGCAGCCCTCTAACACTCCCTTGCAGCCCCTTCTCCTTGCAGCAGGGAGAGAGAAGAGGCCCTGCCCCTCAGCAGCAGCACTGGATCCCTTGGCCGCCAAGGAACAAGGACAGCTGCTTCTCCACTTCCATCAAATACCAGTGTACAGCTCACAGGTTCTCTTTGATTTCATCAGAATACATTACTAAACAGTTACTCCATTTCAGCTCATAACTGCTGCACTTTCAATGAGAAATCTCCCCTGTAGGTCACAGTACATCTGAATTCTGACTATGAACTGCTGGACATATTCCCTCAAAGTGTAACACAGGAGTTACAGTGGTCTTTGAATCTGTGGGAGTAATTAGGGGTTTTAAATAATTTTAAGATCAGATATGAAAAACCAAGAATATGCTGTGACAAAGCAAGCACATGCTCCCCAACTATCTGGAAAAATGTTAATTCCAAAGCATCAAGAAAAACCTCATACAAACCGAAAGGTGCCAATATTGCTGTGCTTCTGTAGCTATTGGCAGGTCAGGAGGAGCATGTTACTACATTACTATTTCTATTAGCAAATTAAAGCTGAAAAAAGTGGCACGAAGCTGCCTCACATATAAACCAGGTCATTAAATGACCTCGGAGATTTGAAATAACTGGGATGACAGAGTGCATTACTTTGGCTGATCCTGACTTCATTTGTGTGGCTCATGCAAGCGGTTGTGCCACAGACAGCAGGACCCCTTGTCCGAACAGCACAAAAAGAACTGGGTTCTGCCTGAGCAAAGAACTCAGGAAGCAAAGCCTCAGTGCTGCCTAATTTTCATAACAAAAAATGAAGCTTTTTAGGAGTCACAGAACATGGGCAAAACTCACATGGTGTACTTAGAACTCTGCCCAATGATGACTACCTCCATTACAAGGGAGGCTCACAGTCAGGCTCCCTTAAGAGACAGACATGGTCAGTCTTCCAAGGCTCAGGAAGAGGAGGATTAACAGTTTAAGCACTGCTAACACTCACTGGAAGCCATGTAGAATGCTATATCTTATTCCTCCTTGTGCATAAAGGTAGTGGATACAAACCACCCAACTAAGCTCTCTTCAGGACATCTTGTGGACCTTATTTCCAATGAGTTCCCACAAATACTTCAAGAACAACTCTCACTACAGTTAAATTTTGCTTTTTCTGACAAGCATGAAATTGTATCCATATTTCATTAGGCATATGAAAAGCAAAAATTAAGGCTAAAACTTCAGTCTACGTGTGGACACTGCATTCACTCAAGAGTAGACTTCCAAACTCGTACAAATAGAAATTTAATTGTGAAGTGGACAATAAACTATTTTCATGATTTCTTTTTCGGAACTATTAACTGTAGAAAATGTAAACAAGAAACAGCACTGCTTGGTACCGCACAGAGCAACACTAGATATTTTTCATAGCAGAATGTATTTGGCAAACAGGTAAGCAATTACTGCTTTTCCATACATAATATGGCATTCTTCTAAAAGAAATCAAATCGCTGCTGTCGTCATGTGTAACAAATGCTGTAGGAAGTGCTGATAAAACAGATGCTGCTGAAAAGCATATAATAAACGTCTGAAAACTGAATGTAGCAGAATAGAGGCTATTCTAAAAGAATATAAATTCTGTGTAAAAAAACAGATAGTCACCCAACTGATAGAAGATATAGAAAGCACACAGGTTTACGTTTAGAGTAACAAATATTTTAAAAGGGTGTGTGGAGTAAAGCTTTCCTTTGTGTTGGCAAGCCAAAGTACTTGAAAAAACAAATTTGCCAGAATAATGGAAAAGTCATGAAGAAATTAGCACTGTCCTTGATGAAATTATCTGCTGTTCACAGGCTAAGGCAAAACTTCGGGATGGGAATGAAGTTCACTTTTCCCGTCGGGTCACATCGACTTCTCCAGCCTTCCACAAGAGTGGAACAACTGATGAGTCTCAGGCATATTCTCAAGTTCCTGCTTTCTAGGAATTTCTTCACCCACCTGATGAAACTCCTTCACCAAGGTGGAAAAGGAAGAGACAAGCGTGCATGACCCAGCCTATTTAAATTGTGAAGCCATGCCACCCTCACGCAGTGCAGGCTGAGGGAGCCTGGCAGGCCTGGCACACCCCACGTGCACTCAGTGTAAGCGCTGGGATTTTCTCTCAGGAATGGCGAACTTCACAACCAACACATCTGCTGAGGATGCAATGGCAGTTTTCATTCATGAGATGCATCAAGAAAACCGAGAAAGAGGTTACTCTCAGTATGGCACAAAAGATTGTGCCTGTTATCCAGAAGTTTCAGCTGTGCCACACAACCTCCTACCGTGTCTTGAAGTGGGCTAAAATGAGAAGTATCAGCTGCTCTGTACAGGGTGGTTTTGGTTTTTTTTGTTTGTTGGGTGGAGGGAAGGGTAGGGGTGTGGGTTGTGGTTTTGTTTTTTGGTGGTTTGGTTGTTTTTTTTTTTCATTAACAGACACTTTGAGGCCTTATCTAGTCTTCTAAGGTGGAAAGCCTGAGCAGGCGAGCAACTGGGAAACTTGCAGCGTACAGAGACTTTAGAAAAACCTCTGTTAATTAAAAAAGCTAATTGGGAAATTAAAGAGGAGGTGAAGAAAGACTTTAAGTGAAGCACCTGGACAGAAAGAGCAGAAGTTGACCTTCTGTTCTCCTATTATCAGCATTTTAATGCTTGCTTTTACCCCATTTTAAGAGAACAGTAGTGAAGTTGTGCAAATTCCACATTGCAACCATTTATTTATATATAAAACAGTACAAACATACACATTATATACCTAAATTACATGGGTACACTTGCATTTACTTAGCATATCTATATGTAAAGCTATTAGAAAGCCTACTAATAGGAGAAATTCACAGCGGTTTAAGCGTACAGCCTAGTTAACAAAGAAGCTCTGTAACTAATACTCCTCTAGAGGACAATTTAGTCAGCAGGGCACCAACTCCATTCTTCTTTTATAAGTAGTATCAGATCTATGATGCCTGTAAAGAACAGAGAGACCTTACTTACTGCATCTCATTCAAACCAAGGCACCTTCAAGCTACAGTGCTTCCATTTATCTTGTTGGAAAGTTGGCAGGTTAGGTAATTGCTGGGATTCTTTTAAGGGCCTGAAGTCCCCATACCCTAAGGCCTGCCTTAAATTTTGCCTCTTTTCAGAGGCTTTTTCTGGAAAGCACTCATTTCTTCCAGTAAAATCTAGCAAGTTTAGAATTACCAGTAGTCTCATGTTTCTTTCAGATCTATTTCTTGTAGAGCAATCTTATTATTCTTATCTACGGTATTGTTAGGACTATATTTTCAAGTCTGACATCAAATCTAAGAAAAAATGAAGGACAAAATATTTCCCCCCCCCCATCACAAATGTGTATTGCATTTCTGTATTCTCTATGTCAGCTTTATATCCTGTGTTATTCAGGACATCCCAATCAGCTTTCAAAGTTCATTTCTACATAATACCTTGATTACAAACCAAAATGCAGGATTTATCTCTTTTAGCAAAGTGTTTTATCTTCAATCTTCAGTTCTAGCCTCACCTTCCACCTATGCATGACCTTTTTTCTTGTCCGTCTGACAAGTACAAGAGCTGAAATGAACAGGATCACATTGTGCTTGGGATTATAATGTTATGCCTTCCTGGTGGTATGATCTTATCAGAGTGACAGGAGAGACACTCTTGAAACAGCACACCAATTTACTACTGCAACGTGGGCAGCAAGGGGTAGAAGGAAGCAAACTGCTTATTCAGAGCCAGGAAACTCAAAGCCACAAAGAGACCACAGAAAAAAAACCCTACAAACACCCATATATAATACAATATAATAACATTAACTTACTCAAGGAACACACCTAGATCAAATAAACAGCAAAAAGGAGACTACAGTAGCTCAGCAATACCACCACAATTTTACACATCAAGTGTGACAGGACTACAGCATTCACTGTGGAGCAAAAATTTACACTGCAAACACTCTGTGGAGTTGCAAGGTCTGCTTAGCAATGTCTCAAGATTTTACTAGCAAATCAAGATTTTACTAAGGGAATCCCTTGCTAAATAATTCAAAAAGGATGAGGACCTTCCCTGAAATCAACAGAAGGACAAAATGGGGGACACCTTGCTGACGGAGTTTGTACGCCACTAAATCACAGCCTAAGTTCTCTAAGAAGTTACTGCAGTTTGGGGCTCTCTTGTAGGGATTATGCAGAGCACATACAACCTGCGGTTTATTTAAATTTTCCAACTATTGCCTACCAAGTTCCCTTATGTTCAGGGAGTAGAAGAAAAGCAGAGGTATTCTGTAGATACTAAAATGAAGGACACACAAAACCTTTCTGTTTCCAAGAAGCTGAACCCCCCCAGACTCTACCCTGTCATCCACTGTGCTAGGATGAATCCCAGCACTACACACAGGGAACTGCATCAACTGACTGGCTGCAGGATCAAAGCCTGCTCATTCCATTCAGGCCTTCCTGCACTATTTCCTTATGATGGTGCTGCTCAAAAGACAGGATCCTGCATGAAATATCCATCTCTTTAACATGAATCACCACTTTAGAAGCAAAATTATATATACAAGCAAACATATTTCACATGTAAGTATGTAAATATATATTCAAACAGACATACACTCTGCTATTGTTTTGGAGCCATGGGGGATTATGAACAATATGCTCTGTAATTGAGATTAACTTTGAACAAATGATTTGGCTGACAAACACACATACGCACACAAAAGGAAAACCCACAATAGCTCTGTTTAAATTTCAAGATATTTGTAAGACCTCTTTTCATCACAAAGCAGCCTATAATAGCATGTTTCAAGAAGTCTTCTAAAGGCCCTGCTGGTCACATTGTGGAGGCAGCGAGCGAGCTAACAGCCTCCCAGCGCCTACGCAACCGGAAAAACGCACGGGCGCAGCAACGACTGGGACCACGTGGAAAATGCTTTCATTTTCACAGGCTGCTACCCCCAACCTGGGTATCTCCCTTCCATGCCTGCTGCACAACGACCCTCAGCTAAGCACAAAAAATATACTAATGCACATACTTAAAAAACTGTTGAACAGGAGACAGCAAGGCTGCCATTACATTTCTGCCAAAATCCCTTTTATACGCCTTACTAAAGTTAATGCTGGGGGAGAGAAGACAAGGTTCATTCTCTGAATCTTGTTAAATCAAGGTCTGGAGAAGGAAAACTAGAGAGTATTACTTCTAGTACAAACTCCCTGAGGATAAAAGCTTGATTTCTATTGACAGGCACAACTCTACCTCAGAACATGCTACTGTAAGGAGAGGGCTTGTTTCACGTGCAAGACACACACAAACTTTGACAATAGCTAGGCAGACGTACTTCTTATGATACTTACTCATGTTACTTAGAAATCTTATTTAATTCCACTTACTAAATGTTTCAGTGTTTTTAACCAGATTTTTAACTTTAACCTCCAAGTGATAAACTATTCATGTGATATTCTAAAGGAAGGAAATTCTAAATATATGACAAAAACATTAGTGCGTGCACTAAATTTAGTGACAAAGCACCACTTGCTGGGGAAAAACATTCCCTTCATTCTGTGGACCTCGCATGCTTCCCAAAATAACTTGGTTACTGAACTGTGTTGCAAGTACTCTCTCTGATCAGTATCAAGTACCTTCTCTGAGAAGTTATACAGGCAAGCCCCTGAGGATCAAAAATCTTTTTCCCAAAAGCCCTATATTCACTCAAGCAACCAAGAAAAAGTGCAATCAACCAATGCAGCCAGTACCAGTGCCCTGATGTCTTTTCAATAGATGGGAATTAGATCAGTCTTCAAGAAATTATCTATCTACAAAAAGCTGATTTGGAAAAATAGATTCAAATCACAGCTTACTACCTAACTGCTAAGCAAATGACTGTTCATTTAAAGAAAGAGAATTTTTTACTACATTTGTTTAGCAAGCAAAGGATCGGTGTTTGTAAGACAACCTTACCTAAAAGTAAAAATTTTTGAGCTGGGGATACAGGAGTCCAAGAACAGAACATGACACAGGATGAGAAGAAGTTGCTAGGATGGATACAATCACATTTCTATGTCTAAAATGATCCACAATGGGATCTTACTTGCTTGTCCAGACAAGAGCTTTACACCAAAGCAACTTAGGGCAGCTAGAAATTCAAAGCTGATGAGGCACCAGATGAAGGCCCTGCCAGCCACACTCCTCCCTGCATGTGCCAAGTGCACTCTCTGCAGAGTCTGCAGCTCCCTGGCAGTTACCAGGAAGGGGCTCCTGAGTCCTACAGATGCATCAAGTACTCTAACGGCACAAAAAAAGTCACTGGTTTATAAACATTGACTCCCATGTATGAAACTATAAATACTAATGACCCATGTGCCATCAAAGCAAATTGACAAAGTCTGACAAGGACTGTAAAGCGTAGGACACACAGCCTGCCTGACAAGGATACTTTTTAATACTGAAAATAAACAGTAAATCTCCAGAACAGAAAAACAATAACACAGCATCTCTCAAGATACGAACTTCCCTGTTTATCTCTGAAGCAGAATGCTTAGCACGTAGAATTTCTGGAAATAAAAATTTAAAAACAAAAAGCCACGAACCCTTAGGAGTAATTTGTTTCTTCACTACTGTAGGAAAGAAAAATTCCCAGCTAACAACTCTTGTAGCTACAGCATCAGTCATTTATCATCAATAAATCATCAACCTTTAAAACAACCAAATCAATGAAAACCGCAACAAATGGTCCCTATGAAGAAGAAAAAGAAGTTGTGTTTGCATAACAGCAATCTAATAAAATTTAGTTTATTCATACTACTTCCCATGCATAGTACCAAACTTAACCACTCCCAAACGTGAAATCCCTTTTGTTAAACCTAAAGAGTTTTTCATGTAAAGAACAGTGAGGTGAGACATAACAACTTCCTTTTTTTGTGTCTCTTTGGATTACAACCATTTTCTAGATCATGTAGCCTACAGCTGCCTCTACAGGGAGAAGACAGACTAAACTGGCAGGATAAAACAGAGAGGAAGCTGAATGAAGCAAAACATGTACTGATCCAAAACCTTTCAAGCTCTCTGGAGCTTGTTCTTTTGGAGATCACTATCCTTCTCTCGCTATACAACAAGCTTAGTGATGCCATCCTGATTTTTAACCTGAATGGCCACTGTGCAACCACCCTGCTCACCAGCCCAGACTACTCTCCTGGCTGTGCTTCTGGCCATGCTCAATTCAGCATCAAAAAGCCACAGGGAAACCACCTCATGGCTGCTATTCCTCCTCCCATTACCTACTTATTCTACTTTCACAGCTGATGTAGAAAGAAATCAGACTAAGTAAGCAAGGAGAGGAGTACCAAATCATAAGAAAGGCAAGAACGGATTTGAGCAAAGGTATATGAGAAAGAACAGAACATTAGTAGTAGAAGACAGGGGCCAGTAGATCTGAAAGAGACCAAACATTTCAGCAAGAGCAGCAGCAATATGCATTAGAAAGCATTGGTTACTCTCTTTATTCTGTTCACTCTGGCTATCATACTTTGGAAACTTCAGCACACGCCATCAGACATAGACTACCTAACTTTGAGACTATATATTCAAAACCTTGATATTGTAGGTGTGGCTCAAGCAGAAAGGAACAAACAAAACTTCAGAATACCATAACATGTAATGTGGTAAGATTCACACTATGCCTCAACTGCACTGCACCCACGAGACTGCAATGCAGAGATTTTCAATAGGTCTGTGCAGGGCACCTCATGTAGGAGAAGCCCTTTGAACATGACCACACAACCTCATGTGGCTGAATGCAGCTCACTGTTTACTGCTACAGACATACCCTGAGTCACAACACACCTACTTGGCAACTATTAATCCACGTCTTTCTTCATGTGCTTCTCAGACTATCCCACATGGCATCCAGAAGGCATTAACTGTGCTTATAAGTTTGGATCTACAATACTATCTGATTTGGAGACTGCAGCTGAGAGAATAAGAGAAAGTCTTGGTCCAACAACCAACTGCCCACTGATCACTGAAAGCAGACATTGTCATGTCACAGTAAATTCGGCAAGTTGATAACAAGAGAGCTGTTCTGACAGCCCAAGGCCACCTATGCATAGAGCACAATAAAGGGTTTAAACAACTGATTGAACCTACACACCTGTATACCCAAGGTTTAAAAACTCTTGATCTGCAGCACTTGCCTTTTTTCTTTCTTTTTCATATTAATACCCTTTGTAGAGTTATGGTTTGATAAAAAAGTCTGTCCCAGCAGGTTACCGTGGGAATAAGGATCTACAAAACATAGTTTTTCATTAGCTTAGGGCTTGTGCATGCATCATACTGCGTCTCTTTCTTCTCTCTCCCACAACACCCTGTAACCAAATACCACAATTCAATGACATGGTAAATAAGCCCCAGACACATCTTAAACTTCAAAAACACAGGTGCTCTGTTAACTTTCCATCTCTTCCTCTTGAGTGAGAAGCAGAATGGAGGAGAAAAATGTATACATCAAAAAGACTGATAAATGTTATAAAGACTTCCTTTTTAAGGAACTGAATAAAGTGACTTCCCTCAGAGAACAATATTAATTAATGAATTAAGTCTTATTTAAAATACTGGATATGCAGTGTTATACTGGGGTAACAGGCAGAAATGAATGTTATAAGGTTTACTTCAGTAAATTAGGCTTAACTTGCCACTTCAGAGTCATCGTCTCAACCTCATGCAAGAACTTCTCATCCTTGCTCCTTTTTCTCTTCATTTTTACTGAAGCCAATGCGATTCAGTGTAGTTCGCCCACCAGTAGAGCACAAACACTCGGGGCTGTGATCACTCTGCTTCTGCTTTGCTCCTCACCCCCAGCCACACACACAAACTGCTTACTTCTTTCTGAGGTCTGTGGACCACAGCAGCAAAAACCAATTACTCTTCAAGAGCTGTTCACTCAACCCCTCCCACATCTACATTCTCCGATAACCCGGGAAAAGGTTGGAAAATAAAATCCAAGACAGTAAAAAAGCAGAAAATAAACTTCAGATTGTTTCTCACACATGCCTTCTAGAACAAGGCTCCCACAACACCCCAAGTTCTGGAATTCACATTTCTTTGCAGTAATTCAGTGCTTGCTGGGCATGCTAAACATTTAAGCAGCCAGGAAATGTGGTATTTTGAGATGATACAGCTTTAACAAACTTAGGTAGAACTCGAGTCTCAGAAACCTCCATATAAATTTCAAAAGGCTTTTGAAATTCTAGAAGAGTGTCTTGGCCTCAGTTTTCTTTTTGAAATAATGCCTTGACTAGCCAAGTAGGAAGCATAATTTGTAGCACTTCAACTGGGCATTAAGAGAAAATTCTGAATGATCAATACTCTCCCCCGTTTACTGTTAAGGACCATTTTGGCAAGAGAAGAGGTATCTCAAAGCTAAGATAATGCCAGGGTTGTCTTGATCACTGAGTGACCTAAACTAAACTGTATCCAAAAGGTTCATGATTTCAGACGCACTCCTGAAATCCAGTACATGAAGAGACACGTGGATGTGTCACTACAAAAGTGTTAAACACTGGGAACTATGCAATCTACCCAAAACCCTAACAGATCAACTACTACTGTTCTTTAATTAATATATCATACAAAGGAGAAACATCCCTGGGGGAATTTTGAGGGTTTTGTGTGTCTGAGTATGCTTCAAGGTTGCAGTTTTTTCTTATGATAGAGAGGATAGGGAGTCCCAACATCTTTTAGCTAAAGTTTGTAGTGGGTTGTTGTACCAAAATTTTCCTTGTCTTTAAGGGAGGAGGTTGGTATTGCATAGAACTAATAAAAGTGGTCTGAAAAAATTCCAAGAAAGCATGGGTAGGATGTCCAGTGTACAGTAATTGCTGTCCTCAAAAATATGATTGCCACAATGGATGATCACTTGGTGGGGCCTTACTGGGCAGGATGCCTCCATCTGCCTTTTTGTGTGATGGTGCTTTACCCAGTCCTTCACCTGAGGTGCCAACTGTCCTTCTCCAACACCTGCCAGGCTATGTCCCTGCTGCAGCTCCCTCCAGCACCACTGCAGTGCCACAGCCCACAGTGCACTTGGAAGCCACTTGTATAAAATATTTGTAAATACAATAAAAGGTAACTCCTTTCCCCACTGATCTGTATTCTTGTTGCATTGAATTTTGAGAGTATTCATAAACAGTGTGAAAAAAACATGTCAGGGAAAATGACAGAGGTGGAAAAAAAAGGAACTGCAGCTGGAAGCTTCTTTGAAAGAGGGTTTCCCAGGATCTTGTAAAGCAGTATCCTTTGCTCTTCTCTCTGGCTGCTCCTGTTCCCTCATGGGAAGCCAAAAGAACTGCAGCTCTAGTCAATGGCTGCTTCCTGGTCCTTGCAAGATGAAGCAGAGACTTCAGCCCTGTCAGACCTTCAGGTGCAGCCCTATCTATTGCTGATTCTCCATCCTCCAAGCCTCTCTGAGCCTCGTAACACAGCTTAGGGAGCTGGGCCAAGACGGCTTTTGGGGAGTGCATCTGACAGAAAGATGAGAAAAGAGCCATCTGTATCAAAGCATGGTTTGTAAATGCTACAGCTTGAGAAGAGCACAATTTTTAACCTTATGAAAGTTTTGCTGCATGGCTTCTAAGGTCATTGCTGCTCTGCAGCAGTTTTGTCTGAGCTCCTGTCCCAGTTCCCTGCTCCCTACAAATAGGGTCAGTGTTTACAGTGCTGTCTTTCTTTAAAAAGATCACTACCTATATCACAACTTCTAAGAAGATCTACCTGATGGAACTATCAAGCCACAGCTCCTTTCAACCTCTAAGTTATTCATTAGATAGACCACCAAAAAAGAGGAAAGAAAAGCAAATCAGTAAGTTAGATCTTTACAAAGTCTCAAAATCCTTCTGAAGGATGCTTGTCAGAACAAACGAATGTACCAAAGGAAGAAACAGCCTCATGAATTAAGTAAAAAAATAAATAAAGGAAAAACATATGAAAATTTCAACAACCATGCCAATCTGTTGTGAGCTGTACCCGTGCCAGTGGGCGGCCTCGGGGCACCGTAGGATTCCTCAGTGCAGTGCCAAGCTCCGGCAATATTGTTATGGTTAGAGAGGAATTTCTCACAAGAGCTAACAAAGGCAGAAGGTCATAAATAAACACAGCAGGATCGCCTTGTCAGTTCTCATTATTAGCGCTGCAGGCACTTGCTTTTCTATGGGCTGCTCACAGGTTCATTTAAGTGTAAGAGCTCCTCCTCAGAATTTCACATGCTCATAAATAAAGACAACATTTCATTAGAAAGAAAGGCACACCTAAGTTATTTTTTATTATGGTTTTTTTACACGCACAGGGGCACATGTGCTTGAGCCGGCTGTGCTGTCTGCAGCCGCTCCATCCGTACCCATCCCACTCAAGCCAAAACCTTACACTCGGGTAACCCAGAGCTGCAACGCCCTTCCAGGCTGCCCTCTGTGACACCGTGCAGGCCTCCCTCAGACCAGGGCCATAATGAATGAGGAGGGCCTTACTACTGTAATAATGGTCACCAGAATTACATCTGGGCAGGAAATGAGGCTGAGCTCCTAAACTGATCCTGACGTGCATTATACAACTAGGAAAGCACAGCTGTGTGATCATTATTGCAATTATAAAGTGACATTTAGTGTTAATTTTCTTTTCTTACTGAATTTTGAAACAGAGAGGGGGCAGAAGCAGTATCTCTGGGGGAACAAATGTACAAAAAAGGGAGATAAAAGTTTTTAACAGTACAAATGTTGGTTCTTCATCATCTACCAGAGGTCAACAAATAACCAAGTGAAAGCTCCTTGTATCTCCCATACATGTACCCACCTTTATCTACATTCATACCTATATAAATGAGAGAAAAGTAAGCTCTGTGTAAAACTAGACACATTTGAAATAAATTAACACTGTCATGTAGTGCATGTTGATTTCAAGTTGCAGATATAGTGCTTTCCAGAATATTAGGGGAAATTAAGAGATCAGCAACGCTATCTCTAGAGAGTTTTTATTTTCTACTTATTACCCTGGAATAAAAACAAAAAGTAAAGATGTTAATAAAGCTCAAAGGCTCACAACCTTGGAAACACTGCCAGTAAATAAAAAGTAAATAAAATAACAGGCCTTATATTATACAGGCGATGCCTAGCAATGGGAAAACCACTTCTCGGTCTCCATTCCTTCCAACACAAGAGAGGTGGCAGAGAATGTAATTGCTCACCTGCCAACCCCATCCCCCCAAATACTGCTCCCTCCTGTGAACCATGCCGAACAAGAATGTACCACTACATTAAATGGTCGTGTCTATCTTTCTAGTTGGCTAAAATCTGACCAATGGTGTTGTTGCTATAAAATCAAACCCTCACCTTTTAAAGGAAACTACATGACCAACAAGCAAAAACCCTGGTGCCTTGCATGCTTTCTGTGAGAAGCTTGGGAAAACCATTTCCTTTCCAGTTTGCTTCCTATCCCATCACCTGCTACAAAAGAAGTTCAGGTTGTTAGTCCTGATGCACTACAGCAGAAAGCCATGTTCAAAGAACTGTTTCTCTGAGCTGTGTAGCCCTTCACTACACTCCATTCATCATTATCAACACCAGGAGCTGCTGGAACAACCCTCGTGAATGAAAAATCTCCCTGTTTAACTTTTAGAGGCTGCCAGCCCGCTCCCTTTGGCCTCTGTGCTGAGGCAGGGTTTGTACCTCGGGCAGGGGGCTGCCAGCCATGCTGAGTGTGCCCCCTGCCCACAGCCCACCCTGACAGGAGGGCAGCAGCCCCTCTCTCCTTCTGCCAGGGCAACGCACGGAGCTGCTCTCCGAACCGCTGGCCCTGCACTGGCTTCTACCAGACAGAGTACAGAAGGTGTGAGGGAATGGCTTGCTTTCTGCACACCAGCAAGGGTGTGCTTCTTGGCTCCAGACTCCTGGAAAGAGCTGCTGGAAGCAGAAGGAGCTGGAGGGAAGGACAAGAGTTTCCAGCTGGTCAGTTCCTCAGTCTCTCCTGATCGGTGGCAAGGTGCTGCCAGGGCACAGGGCAGGTTGCAGTCCCTTCTGCAATCACAGAAATGGAGATGCTGCTCTATTTCGAGCCTCTTCCCTTTGCTCACTTTTTTCTTATTAATATTTTAAAAACATTTATGTGGCAGACACGTTGCAATTAATTTATCTTTCCTGGTCAAAACACATTTACTTCTGTAGAAACACTCCTCTGCCACCCATTTCAAAGAAGAGCTGGGTTTCAACCCACTCACTCAAACACAGATCTGTATTAATTCCTGCACTTCATTAATTATTTCAGAAAAGGAGAATTCCTTACACAAGTTAAAAAGTGACCTAAACCTACTAACTACTGTGTCCTATGAATGGCAGTGGACAGAGACAAGGAGAAAGATGTTTTTCAGGGGTCTCTGCAGCACTTTCAAGTCACAGTAAGAAGAGCTTTAGGTTTCACACACTCATCTTTTTTTCTTCTTTTCTTTTAGTACCATCTATTTTGTTCTTCAGCGGTTTTGGTCATATTTCAGTAGTACGACATCCATGGCTTTTTGGGACTTTTGATATCTTAAACTTATTTTACACAGTGACACGCTTGGAATTTTCTATAAAAAACATTATAGAAATATTTCAAGGACATTATTTCCTTGTATTATTATACTATCAACATTATTTCACTATTTCAATTTTAAATCCTAAATTAAATCATTAAATACTTTTTCATATTCAGCAGTATATATTTTAATGCCAAAGATGCACTACTGCCGAGTTTTTCCTCCAGGAGTGCAAAATATTTATTTTTTTCAGTCTGAAAAAGGTCATTTTACATTTGTTAAGAGTATAAAAAAATTATGCAAAGAACAGTTGAGGAAGGGGAAATAGAGCAGGAGATATATTCTTCAAAAGAATTATTATGGAGGTATTTTCTTGTTACAAAATATCATTTGTTATTTTTCAATCAAAGAAAACTGCAAGAAAACACTAAAAAGGTTGAACCAACTACTCTAAAAATTACGAATGCCAAAAGATCACAAATAGTATATTAATGTCAGAGTGTTGGCTCCCACTGACTCCTCAGGATTTTAATTTTGCTTTTTAAAGGAAGAAAAGAGGAGAGAAACAGAGAAGGCATCATTAGACTAAGTCCCTCCTGCCTTACTTTAATTTTTAAGCTAAAACCCCCAAACTGTGTCCATGATCTGTATCGGTTTGTACCTGACCACTTCAGCTGTCCCTGACACTTGACCTGCTTCCGAAAAGCAAGAAGTCCAATTTAAGTCGACGGTCCTACAGGGAGGTAATGGTTTGACCCTTGGTCCCTCCACTGCAACCGTTCCAATTCTCTAATGATTTCCCTGCAGGGTTCATTTACCAGTTCTGGGTCAAAGACCAGCACATCACGAAGGCAAGGGGCAGCAGAAGCACTGCATGATGGATTTGAAAATAAGTGCGTCGTAAAGGAAACCTCCATCAATTAGGGATGGCCTTTGAATTCAAAACAAAAGAAAGGAAAGTGCAAATCATAATGTCTACTCTGCTCACTTCAGCAGCACACGATTTAGCAGATGCATAGGGTAAGAGATGCATTCTAGCCTAGGTGCAAAACCAGCAACCATCCTAGGGCAAACAGTCCTCCGCTCATCCTCAGAAGAGTTGGCCTTTGCTCACTCTGAGCAACTGGGAAGTTGAAGGGATTCACTGTTCGATTCCACGGCAGCTTTTGGTACAACTTAGTACTTCGATATGTGCACCATGACTTTAATTAGAAATATTAAGATCTGCTGTAACTATGAAGCAAAATATTACCCAGGTCCACTTCCACTTGCTAGAATCTGGTTTAATTACTTTTACAGGGAACTGCAAAACTACCAGTTACATCTTTTCTATCCCCTCATTGTCATGTACGTATTAAAACAGCTGCAAATTTCCTTTTCTTCCTGTGCTCTTCAATATTGAAATGCACTATGTGATTTTTTGGAAAGAAAGGTATGAAGAAACACATTTAGAAGTACAGAAGGAGATGCAGTAAGGACATAAATATGTGAACAATTAAGAAAACAAAAGATATCTCTTGCTTGTTCCTAGTGAAAAATTGAGGGGGAAGAAAATACTGCCAGCAAACATGCAAATTAAAAAAAAAATATGAGAATGCTAAAATTAACTTTTAAGGAGGTTTCTGCTTTCCTGAGTGAAGTGACCAGGCAAAGACATGTTAATAAGTCTGCTGATCCTAGAACCACGGTCACGACTAGTGATTACTGAGCTTTCATCTAATGAATTCTGCTTAGTTCTAATTAGGGAGCTATATCCACACATGCAATCCTTTTAATGCTACAGTTATAAGACTATCAAAATTAAAACATTTCAGAAATTCCACAAGTTGTGGTTTGGGTGGGTTTTTTTTTGTTTGCCTTAATTTTTAAATTATTTTTATTTTTAAATTTTTAAATGCTTTTAGTACATCTAGGCTTCCCTTCCCTATCTATTTTTGAAGGACAGGAGAAATTGCCTATCCGATATACAAAATATGTTTGTTATCATGCTTCTTGCCAAGGCTTTTCAAATTTAAAAGTGATTGAGACCTTGTAAAAATACTGTGATTTTCCAAGAGTTGAAGAAGCATGGAAAGAAAGGACTTCATAGTGTTTCAGCATAGCAAAAACCAAAAGTTGTCTTTTAAACTTTTACCTGCCTGTGTGCATGAGTATCACATACTCTCTCCAATATTCTCTGCCCAATACTAATATGTGTGTATTATTTTCCAGCACAAGAAGCATAGAAACCTATACTCTTGCTAAAACAGAGAGAAAGAAAAACGTGACTTTCTCCAACAATACTTGTCTGTAAAAAGAACACGACTGCTAAGACTAAGAACAGCCGAATTTAAACAGGGAGCAGAAAGATAAAACAAAAAGGAAAGCATTGCAACAGACGAACTTTTTACAGCACCTTCTCTCACAAATGTAGAATTTAGAAGCTACCTAAAATCCTCAGTATTGATCCCATCAAGCTTCCTGACCCTGAATCTCCTGAATTCCTTTCCAGAGCCTTTGGTGTTCTCACTTCTATTTTGGCAAAAGCGAGGGATGGGCAACATCCGCTGGGATCTGAGTGAACGGAGTTTGTCTATGCAACCAGGCTGGCTGAGAAGAAGTTCTTGCTGCCAACCACACCATATGTGAGAGGAAAACTTTTGTTAATAAAAACCATATTGATGTACTTGTTAATGACTTGAACAGCCCAGTAATTGAATTTAAACCAGTTAACTGTTCACCAGGGCTTCATCAGCCCACCTCCTTCATCTCCTCTAGCCCTGTGTTATTTCAAAGCAACTGGAAGAATTTTACACTACCACCACCCTTCCCACCGCAACCCTTTCACCATTACGTGCACTCTGGAAGCCCTGCATTTGAGCAGCTCATTTGAAGAGCTCTTAACTGCATTTTTGAAAGAACAAAGCAGTTTTATAACTCTCTCTATACAAACAGAAGGCACTTATCTGAGGGGCTCTCTTATTTTCAGTCCATCAATAAGTGACACCGATATGTTACAACTGGCTACCACCATGGAGATGAAGTGTGTCCATCCCTGACCTCAAAGGGATCAATCACATCAGTGTTTCTATGAGGTTTGGGGTTTTTTTCTTATTAAAAGGGATCAAGGAAAGAAACAAAGCTCCCCAAAGTACATAAAATGTTTTAATGCATAAGTTTTTCAATTTCCTCATCAGCAACATTATTTGAAAGCTGAATTACTAAAAGGTTGCAATTACAGAAAGACGGTTTTCAGTAATTTTTTTTGAAGTAGTAATTCTTTAATTTCTTTTCCCTCATTTTTTCATCAATTAAGTTTAATTTTTCCTGTGAGCCAACACAAGGGAGCTGACAATAAAAGCCTGATGTAGCAAACCTTTCCAGAGGCCCTTAAGCCAAGTGATTTCAGTTTATAATCAGGATACGCTTGTATTCACAATACCCTCACTATGGCTCCAGCTCTGCTCAGAAGTGTGGTTTTGCAAGATTTCTGACAACATTTTGCTTTTGTAGTTGTATGCAAAGAATGGCTCAATACAAACATTACTAAAAATAAAGGAACTTATTTGTTTATTTTTACTTTAATTAAATTACTCTGTGCAGCTCATTTATCTCACACAGACCACAATTTAGTATTGCCATTTATTTAAACAAATTCTGTGTCTGATGAACTCCTTATTGGTGAGCACCTACAAAAAACAAAGACATTTCCCTCAGAGCAGTCCCTCTCCTTCTCTAAATTCAGGCAGGAATAGAAAAGCCAACAGTTTTCTTTAACTATGCACTGGGTCTCAGACCATACAGTAATCATATACATTGCAACAGATTTGCACAACATTTGGGCAGCATCTCAATGGATTGATAGCTTGTCTGCAGAGATGTGAACTTATCAAGGTTCTGCTTAGTGTAGATATCCAGACAAGCAGTTGGCAAGCGAGGTTTCTTCTGCACTAATTACATTCTTTTCCAAAAGTTCACCCTGCCTGGGTGTCCAGGTAATTGCAATTAAGGCAAGAATCTGGTAATTAGAAATTCAAGTGCCCTGCCAAGAACAATACACTTCCTCTTAACGTGCTGCCCAAAGAACTAATTCACTTGGAAAGGACAGAAGCTGATGTGAAGTGGCAGAGTAGATGTTGATTAAGCAACAACCACAGAAGTAAATTCCCTTCCCCCTAAAATAATTTAGACTCTCAGAAAGTGTTTCATTACCTTTGAAACATTTAAAATAAATTAAAAAATCAAAATTCCAGGCTTCCAAACAGCATCATTTTCTGTTCCCATGCCTGCTTAGAATTGCTGGAATGTCTTTCTTGAAGCTGAAAATACAATGCTGGTCATACTCCTCCCTTCAATCTCCCACCAAAAGCTAACTTTGTATCATGACTCAGCAATTACTGCTCACAGGCATTAACTGGGTAAGTATCGAATCACTCAGTAATTTCTGAAATAAGTTTAACACAGAACAACAAATACATTTTTAAAAAAGTATAAAGCAAAGCCACTCACAGTTTAGTGCTCTCACAGGACAGAAAGATACTATACTGTTCTCTAAATTCCAAGGTTTTTAATGGTATTGTTAGTTGGAAACAAATGATTATTTTTTACTCTCCCCACACATTTCTTTCTAACTCACAGCTGCTCTTGTCAATTCAGAATAATGTCTCCATCCCAAATCTTGGGTCTAGCCTTATAGTTAATACTAGTTTTTTTTCTTTCAGGAAACACAAAAAGCCTTTTTCCACTGGGGATAAGAAAACTCTTACTGTATGTGTATTGTGTGTGCATTTACACAGTTATATGAACACAGACGTTTCTGTCCAAATCAAAGCCTTGGAATCATGTGCCTGGCTTTAGACAGAGCTGTGACTACTCATTTTTATATGGCTGAGCAATTTGAAATGCAAAAATGGAAGGCTCTGGGATGATGTTATTAAAATTATTTGAAAAAAAATGGGCTGGAGGAGAAATTCCCTCCCTCTTTCTGAATAAAAATGTATCCCAGGTCCACATTCATGCTGGATGAGTCAAGGAAAGTGCTCTCTTCACTACTGCACTCTGTGGTTCCCAAATAGCTTCTTTTGGATGACATCACTACCTCTTCTAGTGTGCTACTCAGGCACTATCAAAGGAGCTTCTGTTGCCTTGTCTCGTGTTTCACCCACTGGAGGCTTCAATAAAATCCCATCACTGGGATTGATCTGGGGATCAAAAACCACCACAAGCATCACTCACAGAATCCGGAGCGCACTTCACAAACAGAGCATAGAGCAGCACGCAAAATGTGTATAGAGCCCTGATGGAAAACTATGAAAAGGAAAGGATGCTTTGAAATTTTCAAGTTTTGTTGTTGGTTTGCTTTCATAAAGCATTGTAAGAGCAGTACTGCTCCCCTCCCGCCCCCAATGTTTTTAAGTCTAAAAAATTACTCCGTTCTCTCCTGACCTCTGTTTCCTATTGCCTTAGTGGGTTTCCAAGATTTCTTAGATCATAGCCAGACATAACTACTAAAGGAACAAGCTGAGATCATCAAAACCTCATGACTGAAATGCTGAAAACAAAATAAAATGTACAGTTTTCACCACCCACCCCAGAAGTACATCAAGTGCACAGCAAGAAAAGCCTACAGTAAGAAATTACCTCTCACGCACTGCAGCAAAGCCTCAGGAGCTAATAATACAAGAAATAAAACTGCTGTTTTGATTGATAGATCTGTTAAAGTTTCTTATCGCTTATTTCCAACAATGTCAGTCAAATATGTTTCATCTTTTATCAGTAACAAAATAAAGTTATTTTTGCCTGAGAATCTAAATTATAGATACTTATGTGTAGAGAAATAGCACTAAGCCAAGTGACAATTGGGGACTAATGTTTTGCAATTGACCTGACAATGTATTAAAGAAAAAATAACAAAGATTAACTCTTACCAGCTAACACTCTGTTCTTTCCTATAATTCATTTCAGCTGATCATAAGCAAGTTGTTTAGTTCAGGTATATTGGTTTTTAACTTAAGTAATCTTCCCCTTTACATCGCGATTCAATACAGAAATTAACGGTATGGATTCTTTGTTCATGTAACAGACAAATTTTACATATGTTACACAATTATTTACATATATTTACATGTTTATGCAAATACACACATTTGTATATACACAATACATATAATGTAATCTTTGGCTGGTAAAGCTGGGTACTGAAAAATGGCTCGCTCTAAGCAAGGCTTTGCCGTTGTACCATAAATGATTTTTATTTTTCCGGGCAAGTTAAAATCTTTTGTTCAAGGAGTATGAAAGCCCTCTAACATGCATGCTGATTTCATAGTTACATCATGCTGAAAGTCATCAGATGCTTTGTACATAGTGTAACAGGGAAAGTAGTGCTTTGCAGGGAATTCGGACTAGAAGAGCCTGAAAAAAGTCAGGAGCCTTATCCTCCTTGTATGTACACACACACTTACCCAGAAGCAGATGAACAGCTGACTGAGACCACGCAGTTGGGTAAGAGCATTTCCCAAGGTGCTGACACTGTCTGAGCACAAACAGGGCTGGGCCCCATTCCCTTCTTAATTGCAGGGGTACATCACAACCCAGAGAACGAGAGAAAACTCTAAGAGGCCACAAACCACAAAAAAGGCAGAAGAATTTAGATCAAAAGAAAGAGATTTTTCATGTCAGAAGTTACCAGATCCCAGGCTGATCCATGTGTGGGTCCATCTTGCTGCTTCTGAACACCTGCTGGAGGGACCCACTCCCCCCTGGGGCCCAGGACAAGCAGCAGCTCCCCCGCTCCCTTCCATAGCCTCTTTTCATCTGTGTGCTGCTGGACTAGGATTGCAATTTACACTACACTGTGTAACAATGTTATCTCCATTGGCTCCGGAGAGATGTTAAAGAGCTCAACAGTGTGCCAAGCACTGGCCATGCTCCCCAAAGCTGACTGCTGTCAGGGGCATCCCATCTCAAGAAGCAAAACTGTCTGGGTTTCTCTCTGGACCCCAAAATCCGTTTCTTTTACATTGAGTATTTTATCACAAACTAAGTAAAGTAGAATAAACTTTCTCCTGTATCATCCTTAAAAATGGTTAATGAGGGATTTTTAAAAGTTAATATTTTTCTATATAACACTCCATAAAACAATAACAGAGCATTTTACTGCTTCTTTCTGTAAAGATGCACAGCTTTTCTGAGAGCTGCATCTATTCAAGTAATGGAAAGAAGCCAAGGTGCAACCAGAGGCACTTGTATTTTGAAACCCAAATGGTCACTTCAGAAAAATTATACTAACCAGCACATGGCAATATAAATTGCTCTATAAAAGCAGCAAACTGCCTTATAAACTGCCCTTTTAAAACTAACTTAAGAAAACAAAACAAAACAAAGGTTAACAATGGGCTACATAGCTGTAAAGTAAGTTGCCAGTCCCGAACCAAGATGATGAAAATCAGCCATAAAGAAATTTTGGTGAATGGCAGAAAGAACAAGGTGATGAATATATTTGGGTGAGTGATCAGGCCTGGCAAACTCCACTTCAGCAGCAAAGTACATGTGTAACACCACATCCATCTCAAGCTGGCATCAAGCTCACCAAGCATGGTATTCTAGACAAATTCATTATCATTCAATAATAATAACTCAAGAGCCAGTATTTTCTGGAAAAATCAAATTTACTGCAATGGACAAGCAGCAGATTGCCAGAAGTTAGACAGGTCTGGGGACAAGTCAACCACACCAGAGATAATCTCCTCCATTTTATAAAGGTTCAGTCATAACACAAACAGATACCTTATTTTCCTAACTTCAAATTGGAAGTCCTTTTCAAAAACCTATCCGACGTCTTTGTGGAACAGACTCCAAATATTTTTCTGAACCACAGGCAAAGGCTCGTGTAAATGCAAAGAATGACACAACAGGAAAATTACTGGACGCCTTCACTGTTTCTCATTAGCCAATTTTTTTTTTTAAAGAAGATACAGTTTCTAATGACCTTCCCACCCAAAGGGTAAGAGCTTTGTCACTTGTGAGTTATTTGTATACTCTTGCTAATTGTATCGTTACACTCCTCCAACCGTTATGAATATTCATTTTCTCTCACTTCTCTCTCTGTGCACTTATTAACTCTATAACACAAATACTCGAGAGGTTTCGTGTGTGTGTGTGTATGTATGCATGTGCGTGATACTATTTATGTAAATCTATAGCTGACCTGTGCGCACAAAACATTCACCAGTAGTGCCACAGCCCTAAGAAGCAAGGTTTTAAAGGTCTGAACTGCAACAGAAATTGCAAAGGTTCCAAATAACCAAATTTCACCTCAAACAAAAACAGTTCCTTTTACAATGATTTTGTTGGCAAGGATATGAACTCACCGAGCATTTCTTATCATTATTGTTACTATTATTTACTGAACACTAAACCGTGTTTTGTCTTATATATTTAAATTAAGAAAGTAAGCTGCCTAAAAGACCGCGTCTTGTCGTGTTTGCTTCTATCTGCTGCTACAGTTTTAAAGCACATTTCCCTTTATTTCACTTTTCCACAAGCCATAAAAAAACTCATTTCTAATTCATCCGTTCGTTCAGCTTAACCTCTCTTCTCAGCAATTAAAGCACTCTGCGCATCCCTCATCTATCACACAGCCAGCTAAATAATGCATTGCGTCCTCCGCTCATCTTTTATCATCCCAAATGACAGGTATTAGCATATCTCCCCAGTCAATTACAGTGCAGCGGAATAATCACAGCATAATTGGGCGAAAGCCACTCTAATCACCAACCCTGCAAACTCGCAGAATAAAAACTGAGTGGCAGTTCAGACAGGCCTTGCTCTTGTCCATGACTCCAGCCAACAGGCTTGGCAGGTCTCCATTTCCTTCTGCCTTCCCAAACTTGTTCTTTGGGGCTAAACTTCTCAGCACACATACACACAACTCGTTTGGATTTTCTTAAAGGAAGACCAGCGCCTTGATAAATATTACCCAAAGATTGTTTGCTAACAAATGCCAGCCTGGAATACAGCACAGCTGTTTTCTGCCCTTCAGATCATCCAGCGGGGCTCTGCTTTACAGACTAGCTTTGACAGATGGGTTTGTTGCTCGAGGTAGAAAGTTTTACATTTCATGTTAGAGCAAGCAGAATATCTTTTCCTTTAAGTATAAAGGATTTATGAGATCTAACACAGTTAGGTACTGCTTTAGATAGTGCTGCTTACTGCAGACATTAGCCTTCTGGTTTTCAACACTAGTGAGATGTCCACAAAGCATAATTTTTATTTGTTGTCTGTTTTATACATCTAGATTAAAATCCTACACATATATTTGAACATAAAACAAGTGTTTCACTAGCTAAACAGAGACAAAAGTAAATTAACGTCACATTGCTGTCCCCTGTGTTCAATCTGAGCAAATGAGAGTATCAACAGAAATTCTCCATGGCCATTATGCCAATTTAAGACCAACAGACTCCTGGATGTGCGCCCTCCTCACAGCTCTCAAACTGGTGGTGCAGGACTAATCTCAGGTGAGCCACTTGCTCTGAGATTTCCTTGTTCTGGGATTCATGGCCATGTTCTGATGGAGGAGCTACCTGTGGATGGCATGGGACCATCCCAGGCCTGTGTGTGCTCCTGGGATCTGCTTACCCTACAGGGCAGGAGTGCACCAGCTCCTCAGTCTGGGATCCTCTCAACAGTTGGAAGCTGAGGGCCTGAATAGCGCCCTGGGAAATCGGGATATGAATTGAATTCAAAAGAAGATTTTCCCCAGTATTACGTCAGCACAGTAGAAATTTTCAAACGTATTACAAGTGGGGAAAGTCTTCTGAAATCTAACAGCCAAATTATCTTCTTTGAAATTCTAAGCAAGATGTACTAAATTTGTGCTGTTGTCATCACTGGTAGCAGACTCAGGTTGAGTATATTTTCTAGTTCAGCCCCAAAGAGAGAATGAAATGCTACTAAAGAAAAAGAGCAGTTAAGACATATAACCAGACCATTAGCACAGTGCACTCCTGCTGTTTCGTTAGCAGTGTGCATAACTACAAATTTTACCCAGTATAAGGTTAAATAGCACACAATGACAAAAACCCAAGACTTTCTGGAAGCAAAATTTAGGCAAGCTACGTACCTATTTCAGTCTAAAAGGAGGGGATTGCTTTCACTTCCTTGTACTAAATACATGAGAACTTGCACATGATTTTAGCTAAAATACATCATCATTTTAAAATGACTTTTAATGTTTCTTTTTCTTCCTAACGTTTTTGCTCCCCTAACTATTTTCTCTAAACCACTTTCAAATTTCTACCCCAGTATAATTTCTTTTTCATTGGTAGATTTAATACCAGTTAGATTTAAGGAGTGGTGATCTTCCCATCCTTGCTTTCCAAAATGGAGCTGAACAAGATAGGGAGTTTTTTTTATTTATTAAATTGATTTTGTATGTCTCATATAGTTCTGTGTATCATCTCTGTTCCATACAGTGCAGCTATGGGAACAATTTGGTATCAAACCCGTTACAAAGCTGAGGAGGGGAGAATAACAGTTTGTGTATAGGACAAAGAAATACCTTCCTTATCCTCATGTCTTCCATAAGATCTATACTACTGATTTTCGACACACAACCTGCTGCAGCCACAGCACAAGTGAGAAGGACAAAGCAAGGCTTGAGACTGCTGCACAGTGGAAATGCTGGTGGAGGATCTGTGTTTCTGTCCCCTGAACAGACCCGAATGTTCAGAGAGATGTGGTAACTATTCAGCTTTCTGTGCTGCTTCTTTCTTCTGTACCATCACAGGGCCAAAGCCTGCTTCTTCAGCTAAGAGCCACAGAACAAAAGACCTACCACCTGTACTCTTCCAATACCTTTCATCTTAACTCATTTCTCATTTGAGCTTTCACTTAAAAGAAAAAAATGGCAGAGTCATACAAATAAAATTTTCACTGTTTTAAAATTCCTATGTTACTCTGTTGCATCGCCTTCCAAGCTGCTTACTTCATACAAATAGAGGACACTTTCCAAATTTCAGCTTATTACCTTTTATAATGTTGGGTACTGTGTTACTCTCAACAGATTCACTGAAAACGATGTGACTTGGGGCAAAGCCAGTCAACAAGAAAAAAAAAAAAGCCATTAAAAATTGGCTTTAAATCGTGGCTTTCAACTGATAGAAAGCCTTGAAAAAAGTTTTAATTTCCCTCCTGTGATTGCTGATTTCACTCCTGTTCTGTACAAACCCCACCAAAGCGAATGAAGGCCAGTCAGCTAGGTCATAGCACGTTATGTCAAAAAACCCACTAAGTTAAATGCTGTTACAGGAACCTTTCTAAAGCCCTACAGACATTGCTTTTCTTTCTGCACTGCATTTACTGCTCATAAGAAGTGTTCAAGGGCTATTGAGGTTTCTTCATTTCTGCAATCTAAAGGCATAGCGCGTGTCCCTGAACGAGACCCACGAACACTGCCCCTCACATTGCCCTGTGCCAAGAAATGTATCTGCTCTGCTTTTCTTCTTCCTTCTTGTCTTTCTTTTTTTCTTAACACCAGCACCCAGCTTCATTAAATTAACAACTTCTCTGTGAAGAGGTAGGCTAAGACCAAGTCCAATTTTGCAGAGGTACACAAATTTCCCTAATTTTTCAATGGCTGCATCTGGTCAAGCCAAAAGCTGAAGGATTTGGCAGCCTATAATACAAAGCCTTCCCAGGAACTGGTGACGTATTTTGAAGTGTGAACAGTCTTGTTATCAATTTGTTTCACCTCCGGGGACAAAGGTTTCTACAGCTCTATTTCAAAAGATCTTGCTGGGATAGGTTAGAATCTTAGAATGGTTTGGGCTGGAAGGGACCTTCGAGATTACCTAGTCCCAGCTCCCACGCCATGGACAGGGATACCTACCACTGGACCAGGTTACTCAAAGCCCCATCCAACTTGGCTTTGAACACTTCCAGAGATGGGGCATCCACAGCTTCTCTGGGCAACCTGTTCCAGTGCCTCAACACCATCACAGTAAAAAATTTCTTCCTAACATCAAATCTAAATCTAGTCTTTGTCGGTTTGAAGCCATTCCCCCTTGTCCTGACAAACGGTTAGAGTTGAACGACAAAGGTTAGGGCTCTTCTATCTGTCTACATCACTGCTTTGCTGCTTTTACAGAAAAATCATGATAAGAGAATGTAAACTTGTACTCAGATACTGTAACTCAAACTGAGTCCCCATGGTTTAAACTACAACTGTCTGGACCACTGCAAATATACCTGCATGTTTGTAACTTCTGTTAAGCAGCTAGGAGTAGTTAACACCTTCTGCAGTATCATCTGTCAAAGGACCTCCTGACATAATCTAAAGAATGCAGAGACGATTCTTAAAATCACACCACTGAAATTCTACAACATTTTCTTATACTGGGACTGCTCTCAGCTGTTACAAGGAAGCAAATAAAAAGCATACTCAGCACACAGTAACATCAAAACCTTGGCCTAAGTTTGGATATTGCCTGCTTGATGGTACACCCAGACACATACCGGAGCTTGTATTTTTGAGAAAAGGACAATTCATCCAATAACAACATCCAAAATCATGTGCTAAAAAGCAATTTCACAGAAAGTATGAAAGGCTCTGCAAACAGCAGCCTTTAAGAAAAGGTTCCAGAATTTCAGATGGAAGGAGAACATGCTATAAAAACTCCTCCAACACCACCTGGAACAAAATAATGGCTTAAAAAATCCCTTTTAAATAGACATTACTTGAAACTGAAATTTGGGAACATTATTTCCTTTCACCCATGATCAAGATTCTGTAAGTAACAAATGGATCAAGTTCTACCAAGATTTCCTATAGATGCAGTATTTTAATGCCTCCAAGCTGCATGCAAATTTCTACCCAGCAAGGGAATTTCTATGTTGATGTTTAGAAAGTGCAAATATGACATGCTGCAGCTGCCTTGCACATTTTGAGATACAATTTTCATAGTCCTGGACAATGCCTCTCTGCAAAACTGTAAAGATAGAGAAACATAAACTACACAAAGTAGTCTGAGAAAGAGCAGAGGAGGAGGGGGCAGGGGAAGCATGGGTTTAACACCAACCTCAGCTCTAGTCATGATGGAGAATTCTGTAAATTAGTCTTTGCTTCTTGAGACATTTCTCTGCTCACAGTGGATACTATCATGGTGTCTGAATGTAAAAGAATGGTCTGCAGAAAAAGCATGCAAGATAAATCCAAGAACTAATGGGAAGATGTATTCTCTGGAGTAAGTGGTTAGTAGGGAACCATGAACTACTACTCTTTAAACTGGGACCTAAAGACTGTCGAAACTGTATAGATTTGCAAAGTATAGTCACACAGTAACTCTCTCCTGGATGCAAACTCTTCATGCTCTCACTAAGGACAGTCCCAGAGAAACAGACAGAAATACAGTCCCTTCCTTCACAAGTGCACTGGTTCGTGTTTCAAAAATTAGGCAGCAGTATCCCTTTATCACTGAACCTTCATCATCAGTGCAGTACTGTAATTTATTTGAAAGTCAGGTTCACGTTTGTTTTGTGGGTCTTGAAGGATGTTAAAATACTGACATTTTTATTAAAATACTTTTATTCCAATAGATCTCACAGCCCTAACACTTATTTATCTTTTTCAAGAACGCTCTAATAGTGTAATAATTATGACCTATGTTCAATTGACTTGACGACTAATGAGCCTTCTGTAACCCAAGTAAAAATCCCATAAGCTTTGATAAATTGCACAGATGTAGTGTCGTAGCAACACTCAGTCACTACTTTTCCAGAGTGAAACAGGAGTGAAACCAAGACAAAGCTGAGAGGATAAAGGCCTTCCCTAGAATAATGTTTTCCCATTTCCCTCTTCTTTCCCATGGGGTGGGAGCATAGTGAGGAAAATATGCATTATGTTTCAGCCACAAAATCCTTAAATCTGAGAGGCAAGTTAGGAACCTCTTTTAATGTAAAAGAGTTCCTATGCTACCTGGATTCTACCATTAACAGGAACGATGCTTTATTTTTTCCATGGATCTTTCAGCATAACCACACCTATGCCATGGGGAAACGAGTGTCTCCAAAGGAACAGCTTTTTTCATTCAAGAGAAAATACAGTTGAGTTCTTATTACAGAGTATAATACTCTGCATTTTAGTTACTGCTTGGAGGATTGTAACAAAAACATACATGGTCTCAAAAATGGGATTAGAGCTCCCTTATCGCAAAAATTAAGTCTAAATATATGGGAAGCAATCCCTTCCATGCATAGCTATTCTCATTCCCTTGCTATATATGCAGGAATGAAAGCAGGCACATGTGCTTATTACGTTTCTTAGTATATGTATGATATCAAGGAAATGATATAATCTTTGGTTATCTAGGACTTTCAAATCCACATTATTAAATAACTTACATCATCGTAAAGACAGGTTAGTAAAATGGCACGGTTTTCTTCTATAAATAATGTTAAAGAAATGAGACAAATTAATAAAGTAAAAGGTTGAAAAAAGTGCTTTTTCTAAATTAATTATTAAAACTGCTTATTATTCTCTCCCTGAAAAATATTCCAAAACCTGGAAAATGTCCAAATAGTATTTTGGAATTAGACATCTGTTCATCACATCATCTACCTTATAATTTCCTCACAGACTGGTTCCAGGTATTAAAAAGCCTTTTGAAGTCTGAAATGATGAGATCCAACTACAGAATAAAAATGCTAACATAGATGCACTTTAAAACAACTTCTGTTTTAAAATATTGCTTGCTTTCTGATTTGCAGGATCGTATGTATGTAAGAATAGAAACCATTTGCAATCCCTTTACAAATAATTCCTTCATATCAATTTACCGCAGAAACATAAATCTGAATTACTATAAAGCATTTTGAAATCCAGAAATACTATATTGCAATTTTGAATAATTCAATGCGTAAGTAACTTTCAAAATTCACTTTAAAAAACTCTCTTCCCATTGTGACACAATGACTTGAAAAAGGGAGCGTTTCCCCTTTGCTCAGCCATGGCAGATGCCACCTCTGGGACAGAGGAGCCGAGCACCAGACGTTTGCGCAGCCCTTTTGAAACTGAAGGCTGGCACCCCCAACCCTCCTCCTAAATTTATTATGCTCTTTCTTATAGCTCAGCAGTGACACATAAGCAACAAGCAGAGCTGTGAGCAATCTACAGTGACAATCTCAGGCTTATTTTATTTTCACCAAAGAGTTTACTATTACTGCTATCCATGCTGCTAGTATGCACAAAATGGACCCAAGGTATAGAAAATCTTTGACTTTATTACTTCCAATTGAGCACGTACAGCTCTACAGATATGCAGTCAGAACTTCATATGTACATAAGCCTTCTGCAAGATGTTCTCAACGAGCACACAAAAATTCAGAGTGTATGCATAAAGAAATCTCAAAATTGACAGAAACCGAGCCTAGCTTTTCCACTTACACCTCCTAGCACAAACTTTACTGCACAGTAGGGAGTCATAACTTTGAAATAATAACAGATAACGTTGCATTTGAGCCTTATTTCCTGTTATTTGGGGCCTCTTGCCTAATTTTTTTTTTAATACAAAAATGACAAGGGGGCAAAACCAATTACAGAAACAAGGCAACCTGCTCTTAAACTGATTAGTCTAGATGTCAAAATGGTTATATATTCACTTTTACTGAACATCTTTCCAGCAAAGCAAATCCACTCCCTTCTAGACCAAGTGTCATATACAAGTGTACATATGCAAATATGTACACTTCAATCTACCGACTGGTGTTTGATCAATTTACATAGTCGAGTAGCTCACTCAGACTCTCTGTGCTTTGAGGTTACATGTCCCAGAATGTACTGAGCTTGTTGGCATTTCGAAAATTAAATTTAGAAAAACGTATTACTTCACAGTTCTTTCCCCCAAGTTACTAAAATATTTAACTGTAAGATATTCTACATCTAGATAAGGGGATAAATCAAAGATCAAGACAATGAACTTCCATTCAACACCAGTCCTTTTCTGCACCTTTCATCTCTTTATCAAAACACAGAGAGATGAGCCTTGAGGGAAGCAAGCCCTGGAGTGAGACATTCCAGGCCTGCTGAAGTATGCAAGGAGACCACAGTGCAATGGTCGCATGTACTTGAGTGTAGCGAAAACCATCTTTCACTTTTAAATTAGAACATGCTGAACTCAAATAACTTTGCAGAGCAAAATTGGAAGTGCAAGACTAAAATAAGAAGAGACAATTCTAACCGGAGAAAGATCTGGAAATTTATCCAGCCCTGACAGGCCTTTTTTTTTCCCCACACACCTTAAAGATGTGCCAGTGGCAAAGAGAGAAGGTGAACCCTTGTCCTCTGCTGAAGCACAGCAAGCATCTGGGCCTCCTGGAAGTTCATTTCAGATTTTGTACACCACGGCACCTCGTACTGGGTAGACTTCAGGCTCCACACAACTCCGCATTTTGAAAAGCCCTCTAATTGAGGGCTCTTGAAATATTTATGGTTAAGCAGGAGCATCCTGCCCAGGGTGGCACTGGCCTCGACAGGGCTGTGGCACCCAGCCCCCAGAGCGCCGTGTGCGATGGGCCAGGCCAGCGCTCCCCAGGAGGGAGGTTAATGCTGCAGTTTGGCACAGCAGAGTTTGCGCTGTCGCGATGGAAAGATAAGGCACCGATGTCCCGGCCAATACCACGGAGTGACAGGCACTCTCAGTATGGTTGTTTTTAAAGTGTGTGCACATTTGGGATTTGAAATGTATATTTTATCAGATTTAGCAGAAGGATGGTCTTTGCCAGAACACGATGAAAGAGGGTATGTATGGAATGCAATCTCTAAATTACACTGTCATAGTTTAGAGTATAATTACTTTAACTCACTGTAAAATACCATAAACTAATTCCAAATTTTAGTGAGCAATACTCTTTGGCAAACTGCATATTCACAGTAAAATCAACAAGAAGAAACTGTGGCAATAGCTGCAGCAGGGAAAAAAAAGAACCAGGTGCTGCCATATAAGATATTGTTTTTAATTACTCTCAATTATTTCACAAGCTAATCCAATATTTTAGAAATTACTGCAGAAAGTATTTATGACATACTTTTGAAACATTTCTATTCTAGACTGAAGATTTCATTCTGTCTGGTCTGAAGGAAACAAGTGGCAGGGAGAAAAAAAACCCCAACATTTTTTTGGCTTCACTTACTGGGGGATTTAATGATCAGGGATTAAAAATATGTAACCAGTCTTTACCCAACTCCCTACAATTTAAGGCAAAATAAACAGAATTTAACTCTCAAATGTGGAAAGGACGCAGTTCTCTTTTTACTTTTTAACACTGGTTTTCTTTGTTTTACTAAGACCTTGCATTTCAAATCTGATGGTGATATGATCATAGCACATTACCCATGCACAGCTTCTCTCCAGTAATCCCAAAACACTATGAGCACAGCCCAGAAAAATGAGGGCACACATTCCTTCCTAGGAAGGATGCATTTTAGTGTATCTTCAAGTCCTAGCTCAACCCCTCTGAAATCACAGAGGGATCTGCCCCACAATGCTCTCCTTCTTGGCCATGGAGTACCAACTTGACTCTCTGCACAGTCACATCCAGGATTATTTTTAGCCCAACTCTCACCTGCTGTGAGAAAAAGGTGTCTGAAAACACCTTGAGAGCCCACCATTTACTTCAAATAATGCAATACTCAATGATGAGTAGTGGACTAAGTAATTTACAAACCAAATAGTTCTGCACATCACTATCAGCAGCTGGGCTTGTGCCACAACATGTGTGTATGTGTACACATGTGCCTGATGATAATGTGATCCACACTACTCTCTGTTCATGTATTTTGACTTTAAACTTGCGACTGCCCTTTTGGCACAACAATGAAATGCACAAAATGATGGCCCAGAAGGAGCTGGAGCTGTGTTGGTACCGATTTTCTGCAGGGAGGAGTGCTGCAGTCACAGCGAGCTCCTCCCAGCTGTGGAAGGGCCCCATCAGCGCCTGACTGACAGGAGGGAAGGAGAGCAGTTAGAGGGGAGCAGAAAGTCCTGAGGAACTTGTTGCAGACATTACAGGAAGATTTAGTGTCCAGGTATGATATGAACCAACTTATGAAAAAAACTACATGATCAGCAATTATCTCTTTTCAAGCCATGCAAAAATCCTGCCAAAAAAAGAGAAAAAAGCCTACGTAACTAAACATAGATCCGTAAGAAATGAAACTTTACATAAATATTTAAATACACAGCTCTGAGTATATATATTTTATATTTCTGCATGCTTGTATAAAAATACAGTTTTGAGTATTTAAATAGAAGCAAGCATAAATTGATTTAATCTCTGAACATAGTAGAGAACCAGCAGAGTAATTAACTGTGTTATTTATTAATTATTATAACCATACTAACTGTCCTTTTTCTTCATCTCTCCAATAAAAATAACGCATTGCTAATCCACTACAGCTGCAGAAACTTCTATGAAATGTTAGTTAATGTAATAAAATAGCTCCAGTTTTAGGTATGAAGGATCCATTTCTGCCCTTGAATCATTTATGTCAGATTATAATCTTTAGTGAAGAATTTGATGTTATTTCAACAATCCAACACCTCACTGGCACATGCTAGCACACAAACCCATTTTTTTAAAATTACACAGCAATACAGTCTGAATAGGAAATCGGTCACCGAACAAGCTAAATCTGCACAAAGGAGAATGAATGACTGGAAAGGTGGGATAGAGGTGGGAGGGCAGAATGCAGTGAGCAGTATCAGAAAAATGAACATATAAACAGGAAAGGAGGAAGGATCATAGAAGTGCACCTTAGTTGAAAAGATTTCTTTCAGTATCTGCTGGCACTTTCTTTTTATCTGCAACTAGCTCCCTCTATTGCAGTCAATAACCTGAGTGGGCATAAAATAGATTTTTCTCATAGTTTGGATCAACACAGGATATAAACCACAACTGAAACACATTTCCACGTGCTAAACTCAGTAATGATTATTATAATCCAATTGCCTATATATAGCATACTTTGACAGTTGAGGTGGTAGGCACAGGGAATACAAAGCAAAAAGGAAGGTAGGAACATGTTGGTTCAGATTACTGCTTTCCAAATCTACTTTTGTTTTGCTATTGTTAAATCCTTTTTGTGCTTCACAGGAAGCTACACATTTTGAAGACAGTTAGTCATAACAACTTCTTTATTTTGTTTTTGGTTTAAAATGCCTATGATTTGCACACCCTGACACCTGCTGATTTCATGCCCTGCCTTTTCCCGTCAAAGCCCCTTCTTGGCTCTTCACACGAGGAAATCTCATTTATCAGAATTCTGTTAGCGTAAGGGGAAGGGCTACGCTGAGCTGAGCCGTGGCCTTCATTAAACATGCAGAACATAAACTGCTGACACTAAGCACAGTCAACTTGCAGCATGGCAGAGGAGGGGGAAAAAAAAAAAGAAAAAAAAGAGCAATGAGAAAGAAGGAATGATGTGATGGTGAAATAGGAATAAAAGTCACAGTTTTGCAAAGCATTTAAGTCATACTGGAGTCAGTGAGATTTAATCACAGACCTGAAGTTAAGCATGTGCTTAACTTTGCCAAACAGAAATAGATCACTAAATTATGAATGGAACAATCTATTTCTGTTCCCAGGAACACGGACACTTTGTTCTCCAGACCAGTCCCTCAGGGAATGAAAGAGGTGAGGGGGAAAAATGATAACAAAATTGGAGAAAACAATCCCTTCTTCAATTCAAAATACCGGTCCTGATAAAGGAACTGTACATTAACATAACAGGATTAAAAAGGTTGGTATCCATCATTTAGGTTCCAGGAGACAGAATAGAGTAAGTGCCATTATGGTCATTAATTTCAACACGGTACCAAAGGCCAGGGCTCTGAATAAAAGAAAAATTTGTAAATTTGGAAGAAGCAAGCATGAGAACAGAAATGCATTAAAAATGAGAATTACGGTTGAGGGGGAACAAAGTGGCTTTTTGAATTTTCACTTCACTTACTGTTCTTGATATTTTTCCCCTTTAATTCTCAAAGATAGCTGTGTAATGCTGCCTACAATAGAAACTTGAATTTAATAGGCACGAAGCTGAAGGTGTGTAGCATTTTCCTCTGATCACAAGGAACAAGCACTTAGCTGTAAGAGATCCACAATGAGTCACTGCAGGGAGGAATCAAATGCATCACAGGTACATGCAAGCCTTTTTTATTAGTATTCTACCAACTGAAAATGCATTATAACATACAGCCCTAGGAAAAAAAAATCAATTTCAAACCACCTAGTCTTATAAAAATATATAATTTACCTATCATATATGTCTGCATTTACACATTTCAAGGAGAGCTAAGGCAGATGCAAGGCAGGGGGGATGGGGTGGGAGATAGGTGGAAGGGGATGTCAACATTTCCTCTGTAAGCTGTTCTTGGTATTTATATATAAGTTAATAATTCCAAGTTGAAATTGTCTGTCCTAAAATGAGTAACTTACCATCAAGTTTCAAACAGCAGCTAAAAGTTATTTTAGTATTATCTGAAAAATAATATCATATTAACATTTTCTGATACTTTCACATCCCTTAAAACACTTCTTCAAAGTTAATCTGGAAGTTAAGTATCATAAAATTAATGGCTGGATTCTGCCAACCTTTTCCATTCTGAATATCATCATATTCCAGAGAGAAAATATTTACCTCTGATGAATTAACTATTAGCATAGTATTAACTTTTCTTTCCTCTTCCAGGGTTCTGTGTACATGTAGCTTTAATGGGAGAGCAGAAAGCAGACACGCTTGTGGCAATGGGGCATGTACCTTGACCATTCCTCAAAAGTGATTTCTGTAATTTTTTAAAAAAATAAATACTGTACACATTTAACAGAAATCAATAGCTGCTTTCATGTTGAAAAAGTGCTGTTTTTCTTGAGGTCACCTATGAAATAGAACAGGACATCCCAATTGTTCTATCTTCTCTTTTGACTTGTAAACAATGCAGTATTATCATCAGCTTTTTAAGCTTTTATTCTGGTCAACAAGGTGCTGCAGCCTGCCATATAAAGCTGCACACCACATGGCACCATTCAACAGTATATCTAGGTCAGCTTGCATTTTTAATGTGCTCCATTAGCTTTCACTTGCTCACTGTATCAAGTTTGAACTTCTCCTTCTCACTTTTCAAACCTCTCTATAACTAAGTCAGACAACACACATACACAGGATCCTAAGAGTATTGTGATATTCAGCATTTGATCTATCAAAGACTGCAGTTCTAATCCTATTTCTTTAATTCCATACTGTTTCCAAACACAGCATCCCCCAATTTCTTCTTCAAGATCCTTTTCCACAATATTGCTGGTAAAAAAAAAAAGAGGTTACTTAAATAAAAAAAACCCAATGCTTTACCTAATGTAATTCTTTCCCTCAGTACTACTTGGGGAAGCTTAACAACTTTGACCTTGGCAGCATTCTGCACACACCATGGCTAAAAATCCCTACAAGTTAATAAGCATATAAACAGCCATACCTACATTACTGTAAAGCTTTTGCAGAATCGTTTGTGTTAAAATGGTATTTATTTACTTCAACGCAACAAAACCCAGTTCCACATGATTCACTTCATTGCTTTCCTTCATAAACAGCAGTTAACTCATTTCTTAAAATATTAATTTTTAAATTAGTATGTATTCTAACTGCTCTTCTCACAGACAATTTTGAGGTGTACACCCCTCCACTGGAGCACAGCCCTTGCACAAGGCCTGAAGCTGTAAACCCACCCTAGATACAGATTACATGTACAAGGTAATCGCTACATCAGTTCTGACACAAGGAATAACACCGTGAGGAGGTTTCGCAGGAGGTTCGGGGAGATTCAAACAGATCTTGATAAGTGGGGGGGTGAAATTGGATGATGGGATGAAAACAGACAGTCACATGAAATTGAATGGTACAAATAATGCTTATTTTGCTTCAGATTAAAATGGTAAGGCAAGTTTTAATAAAGAGACTGTAAATTTTTCTGTTGTCTATTTCATGTAGTAGCAAGGATTTAGTAGTGAAATCAAAAACAAACAGAATGATTGTTACACTGAAAATCTGTCAAAATAGTTTACATGTGTATAGTATAAAACAAAGCACTGCAACAGTATGAAAATCATGCCAAAATGATCTGTAATCCTCTATAAGAAAATATGAAGACCCTGTATAATTAACTGTTCACCAAGAAAATCAAAGGAATGACCTTGAAAAACAAGACTTCCCAGTGTCATTCTAATCTAATCTAATAAAATTATCCATCAATATCTCAATTCACTAGAAAACCCTGTCTCACAAGAAGAAATTCTTAAAAAGCAAACAAATAATTGAAGCTTCAAAGTAAAAAAATTATGTGTTCTGTAAAAGAAATATATGTTCAGTAAAAAGTCTAAGATTCTGTATTATTGTCATGTTTTTTCCTCTTGAAATCTGCAACATGTCAACAGCACTTTTCCCAGCAAAGCACGGCTCTGAACGATGATACACACCTGACCTTGTCTCAGGGAAAAAACAGGGGAAATGAAAACCTAAATCACATCTGTCTACCCAACAACTTTCTCACGCTCCTCTCTGCAATTTCTATTTTTCAAACCTAGCTTTAGTTTTAACAAGCCAATTCTGAAATCAGGGGAAGCTGCCACATAGCGGAAATCTGAATCTTTTTCTATAGGCACATTTCATGCTGTTAAAAAGTATGCTATTAAAAAAAAAAAAAAAAACAACAAGGCAAGCACATTAACACTTGCTTAAAAAATATATATATTGTGGGAGTTATGTTGTTGGTTTTTAAGTCCCAATCTGAATGGGAGCATGCTTTCTGTAGCAAGGTGGGGTTGGTTGCTGGAGGGCACAGTTCCGGTCCCGCCACTTGTACAATCAGGTAGAATTTGCAGAAGAAAAATAAATCTGGTCTAACTTGCTCACCTCATCAAGGAGGAAGGCAAACTATTTGCAAATATTCTGAACTGCCCTCTTCCCACCCCTAAACAAAGAGACCACCTGCCTCAACATTTATTTAAAATGTGCAGGTATTTACAAGCAAACTCTGTGTTCCGACTGTTAGATGACTTCTTGGTAAATCTGATACTCCCTCCAAGTTCAAACCAGCAGTGTAAATCAAAGGGGCCACACAAAACTGTAAAGGACCCGCCTGATCAGGCAAGCATTACCCCCGTTTACATGTCAACAGGAGGCAGCTGAGGGAGAGAGGATGCTGAGCAGCACACCCAGCCAGACAGCTCAGGCACACCAGACTCAGGCTGCCTGAGTGCGCCCACCACTTAAAATTTAATGAGTAACAGAAGGAAGACTGAGAAAATACATTCTTTTTCTCTGGTAGTAACTTAAGTTGCTGCAATGTAGTGACTGGTGTTAAATGGTGGGTTCAAACCCTTGAGGGGATGCATATTCCTACCACGAAAGCAGTACCAAATTTTGCACTCTTCTGGCATTTCTATGGAGTTTGGAAAGGGAAAACTGTATTACAGGCTGCCTCTTCATAAAAGCAGCAGGGGGAAGTATGGATTGCTGTTGCTGCTGGTGCCATCACAAAAGCTGGATGGTTCAATGTTGGTGGTTCATTTTAATATAGTGGCAATCTAAATGGGCATAGGATTGCCCAGAGAGGGATACCCATCAATCAGACAAGCCAAACTAGTTGCCAAGCCTTTACTGTGGGGGTGGTGAAGCACTGGAACAAATTGCCCAGAAAGACTGTGGATGCCCCGTTCCTGGAGGTGTTCAAGGCCAATTGAAAGGTGTTGCTGTCCATGACAGGAGGGCTGGAACTAATGTCCTTTTAAGGTTCCTTCCAACCTAAAGCATTCCATGATTCTTACTTACAGACTTGAGCAAATACGTAACAGTTGCTTTGAACTGCATACACATCTTCTTGAAAACTCCACACTGGCACTCTCAGAAAGGCAATGGGAGTTTTAAATTCTTACAAAACCCAAAATGTGGCCACATCCACACCTTGATAACCTAAACTGTGCAATGCTGGAGAGGAAGGCTGTTCATCACATTTATGAATTATCCAAAAGTAGAGATGATGTAGGAAGAAAGACAGCAGTTTATGCTTTCTTAGCACTAATCCCAGCTGGTTGCAGGGCACCAGGCAAACCACAGGCCAACCACTTTCAAGGGTGCTGAGGAGGGCACGTTTACCATCTGTGCTCACTCCAGCTTGCCACAGAGTGCTTGGGAGCTTTGTAAAATAAATGTTACCACATACCCATGTAAACTGCCTAAGCCTAACCCTGAGGCCATCAGTATATATTCTGCAAGCACCATGAGGTGCTTCATGCTGAAAAGGAACATTAAACATGTATTTATGGCTAGCTTGGATCACTGGCAAAAGAAGAGAAAAGGGAAATACCCAAGAAAGCCTGACATGCTGTACAGGCACAGGGACACTGCCACAGGAGACAAGTCCCTCCAAAAGCCTTGTCTTTCCTGAGACTACAGGAGTGTGGGCACAGGGCACAAGGAGGAGAGAACCAACCATCCTTAGGTCATTTATCCAGCTGATACTGACTTTCTGACATGTGGGGATTCTCACCTAAAGTAGCTTTTTTTCTCCTAGTCTGTGTATCATGTCGTCTTTTCTTCTTTATGCAAGATTGTTATGAATTCTCCAGACCCATGTCCACTGCACAAGGAGGCATCATGACCTACAGAAAGCCTGCATTTTTTTCCATCCTCCCAGAGAGCTTTAAAATCCTCTCCATATGGGAAGCAGGATGAAGTTGTGAGGAGTGGGGCACTGAAAGTGGGTGCTGTTTAGAATCATCCTCCATACTCATGATGGTTACATACACTCCTCTACTGCCTGCAGCACTCAGGACAAAGCTGGACCACAGTTAGAACTGTATGATGGATGCAGATGAACTTATGGCCATAAATCTCTTGGTGTGCCTCTTAATTTGTATAAAATTAATTGGGGAAAAAATACCCACAAACCACAGAGGTATTTACTGAGACTAAACTTACCAGACGTTAAGAACTATTGATTATGTAGATGAAATTTGTAAAACATGATCACAATTTCTCAGTTTTGTGTTTTCTTGGACTGTCCCAAATAGCATAGCAGTGATATACACAGGTTGTGCACAAAGAAATCTGTTCAAGTTGCTGTTACTTAGTCATAAGTACTTCAAAACACTTTGATACATCTCTAAGAATATAGAAAGAATATAAAAAGAGCACCTTGTTCCCTGCTATAATGCCATTCTCTACACCCAGCACAGAAGGCACTCAGGAGACTTCAGCAACCCCAAAACACAACTTTAACAATGAGTCAAAGAAAAAAGGTTGAAAAATCCTTTTAGTCATATGAATACCTCAGGTAAAACAAGCCCACAAAGAAATGAGCAAGAGAACTGGGGAAACATGCAATCCTAACTCTCCTGTGAGTAGCAAAACAGAATTTACTGGAGGTTGATATGAATATCCATTTTTTCTAAGCTAAAACAAATCCAAAAACTTATTTACAACTCCCAGGTTCCTATCTAAGTCAACAGTGCAAAGACAGATGTAAATGAGGACTCATTTCTCTATATTTTCCCATATACTAAGCACACACAGACAATCCAAGTGTCAACACATCAAGACAGAGATAATTCTGACCCTTGAAAACATTCTCTTCTGAAAAGGATTAATTGGCTTTAAAACAATTTAATTTGGCTTTGAAGAAGCAACTTTTATTAGTAACCACCAGATGGCAGGAGCAAAGGCTGCTTACAGTCTTCAACAAAAGAAAGCTGTCTTAAACAAGGCGAGCATTAAAAGAGAACAATTTTTTATGTCTACTTTTTCTTCTCTTTCAATGGCTTATTTTCTTTTTCTTTCCAAGAAGTACTATTTTATTGCAATCAAGCTAATACATTAAAAAATAAAAAGAATAAGAAAAATGTCTCTTGAGAACATGTTTCTCAATTTTATCTCATGCCATCTCCATCTCATAGCTCAAGGGTTCTGTTACAGATATTGCAAGAACAACAGTTTCCTCCTAGGTTTGCACAGTCATAACTCACAGTCAGCCACCAAATGTATTCCCTTTGATGTCCTATGCTTCAAACCTGGAAGCTGACACACAGCTACACTGTGTAGCTCAATTTACCCTCAGGATCTGAACTTCTGCTATCTGGGATATGAAAATAAGTAGGCTACAGAAGATGCACCATGATGTGCTGATTGTTGCAATAATGCAGCATCTACAAGGTGGAGGAAAGCAAAACCCTTCCCCTAAAAGTGTGAACATCCCCACTCTGCCCAACATTCCCCCACCAAAGCAACCCCAAAAACACCTTAATAAACTCAAGTAAAAGTATGTTTGGGAGGAAAAATATTTTAGTCCTGAACACATTTGATTCTTAAAAACATGTATTCTGTATCAGAGAAAGAACATTTTAAAAATGCAGTCCGGCAGCACATACTTTAAAAGACTCAGGAATAGACTCTCTAAACAACTTCCAGAGTTACTAAATTATGGAGACAAGGTCATCACTTTATGTTGTGTCATAAAATAAAAATACGGCTAGTTCCAAGAACAATGCTGGAAGCTCCACCATACAGACACATCCACATCAGAAATACCACTCTTGCTGTATTTCTTTAATAGAGCTGTCTCTCCATTATGCTGATTTCTCGATCAAAGAGAAAGCTTTACTCCTGTATTTGTCTTCCGCAAAGGAAACATAAAATCACTCCTACAGTGAACACATCCATCGGGAATGAGATTCTTTTTCCTCAACCCCAGCAGCACACAGTCCCAGAAAAGAACAGGTGAAGCTGACTCCTACTTCAAACTAGCGTGAGATGCAGTTGCGTGGTTAATTCTGCCTCTCTGCATTAGCAAACACGACACTTGCAAAATATGAAAGGCTTTCTTCCCTGCCCCGTTTTAAAATGACACCTGCAAATCACTAATCCAGTTGCCATTTATTTCCATATGTCAAATTACAATCTTAACTTGTGCAAAGCAACATAATAGTAATGATTAAGCCAATTACATCACAACACAGCTTAAAAAGACACACAATGGAAGGATTAAAGCTCACTACCAAATAAGAGAGTCCTGTTCTTCGTAGAGCTCCCCCACTGTGGGAACATAAGTGTCTCTTTTCCTGTTGCACAAACTTGTGAGCCTTCTGACATGTAGCTGCTGGACTGCCATTAACAAACTTATTTATATTAATGCAGCACTAAGCTGGGATCACTGCACCTCGGCTTTAGCTGCGGAGGGCGGGCTCTGGGCCGGCGCTGCCAACACGGCTTATGGCACTCTGCAGGTCCACGGACAGGTTGGGACTCGTGCACCAGGTGATCTCACCAGGCTTAACTGAATGAAGCCTCCTCTACCCCATGTTATTTGGGTCAGGTAGATGCTGACGCTAAAAGCCTTAGGGAAAGGGAGGGAAAGGAGAGTAAACCGAGCACAGATATTTAAAAAGGTCAGGCATCCTGTTCTCTGGATAGGGCCAGACACCATTTGCAGCCTGTATGAAGTGGGTGCTACTGCATTTGACACCGTAATTCCAACTGATGCCAACGTGCAGCTCCTGCAACAATAAAATGTGGGTTAAATCTTTACATAATAACCAACATTTCAGACTAAGACTTTGGATTCTACCTCAGGGATAAAAAGGTTCTAATGGAAATTGAGCATCTGAATCTCTTAGGAGGATTTAAAAAACTTCCACGCTCTTATTTTTATTTGTTCATTGCCTTGGTCTTTAAACCAGCATCATTCAAAATGGTTAAATATTTTACCTTTTACTTCTGCCCTGGGCACCTTATTTTTTTTTCTCTTTCACATCTTTGTATTCCTTCTATTTTCTCTGCCATCTGCGAACACTGGTCCCATCTGCTAAAATACAGCTTCCTACTCAGCTAAAATAAATACAAAATAAATTGGTACTGTTAGTATTTTACACGTCATCATTAGGCTTTAGTAAGATGAATGGGACTCAGAGCGTTTCCAGTTTTGAAATACATTCCTGTGTGTTGACTGCAGACTTGGGCAGATATCACTCCATCTATTCCCTCTTGCTCTGTGTTACTTTCTTGGCAACTATGGTTTTGAAGGAAATTATTATATATGTAAGTTTATCCTCAGCAGAATTTGAACAAACCAGGCATAACAGTGAAGCCTGCCCCAGATCACCGATCAGCTGTTCGTGATTTGCTATGTGGTCATTCCCCCTACATCTCTCCATATGTAACTGTGCATATATCACAACCCTTCTAAATATTGGAACAAAAGAACCAGTCAAAAGCTGGAAGAGTTTTCTTCTTTAAAAACAAACATACTTTCAAGCACACACACAAATAAATTTGTAAATTAAACTGAACACTGCATGTACCATCTTTGAAAAAGTTGTTACAGCACACCAACAGCTTCCTCCTTCTGTAAAATTAGTTGCACAGAAAGCTGAATGCGTTTACTGCCTTCTATTCAACCAAAAAAAAAGGTTTGGACAGCAATGCAATCAAATCTGTACATATTTATACTTATCAAATGACAACTTTTTTTAAAACTGATTGAAAACGTGCTTAGATTTTCATGGCCTTTTAAACAGTACTGGTCTCACATATGCACAAAATGAAAATGAAAAGAAGTTTGTATTAAGATGTCATTTTTACTTCAACAGATGCCTATTGTCCTACATTTGTTTGGGGAAGACTGTTTACTTATTCAGAAGTTGAGGAGGAGAAAACATTTTTAAGGACTACTATTAATGTTTTGCAATTTGCACCTCTTCCAGCTTAAGGAGGTGGTACTTCAAGGTGCCTTTTTCCTGGGTACTTCGATAATTTGACACAATTTCTTTCATTTTCATTTTATTTTTGAAAATAAGGATTATTTTGTCTAAATCAATATTCATAACTTGCATCAAAACCATCCTGTAGCTGATTTCTACAAACACTTATGAGGATTATGGCCATCATCCAAGACTCAACCATTCAAGGGGCATGCTACATCAGCCACATCTTCACTTTGCCAATGACAACTACAGCGAAGCTGAACAATGTTCTGACATCTCATTCAGAACCTTTTCCTGAGAAACAGCCCCCTTTGCTGCCAGTATGCATATTTACCATGAGACTGAAATCTTGGAGAATTTAAGAATAACAAATGACATTGTACATTCTTTCAGTAGTCTACAAATACCCTTTTTAAAAAAACCCACTATTCTTGCACGTATCTACAAGCAACACAGCCTGTCAACTGCCTAAAACTAAGTGGCATCTAAGGATAGGTGGAATGGATGCAGTCAAAAGAAGAGTCATCCCCTGCAGCAAACTATGCTTCTGCTCTTGCACACAGAGGGGCCCTACAATGTTTCAAGCTGAGACATATGCTGTACCCAAACCCAAAAAAGATAGCTCATCTCAACAGTCTACAATAGCCCTGCAGGAAAATTCAGGCTAAAAGCAGGTACCAAAGAAAGCATTGCATGGTGCAAATTTTTAACCTTACATCCTTCTCAACTATGGTATCTCATATTGAACTTACTTTCTGATTTATAAAATTAACTATTTTTCATTTAAAAACTTCTGCTTATATGCATTCTCTGTTGGCATACCAACTCATCTGTTAATGTAACAGAGACACTAGCATTTATTTGTCATTGAGACAGACAGTAAAGGAAGCATCTCTTAAGGCAGAGAAGGGAAGAAAGTGCTTTCGCAGCACCTCTAAATAGACAGCAAAAATAAATTCTGGGATTAACAAGTTTTGGATGATACATTTAGCTTTCTTTTTGATTGATAAAAAGTACATGACATTCCTAGACATACACAGTTCACTACATGACATAAAGCTACTATTATAAGAGAGTTTAAAGATCCTGATGGTTCTGAAGATGAATCTTAGGAAAAAAGATGCTTGGGACTCTGGACAGTCATGTTCAGAGCTGGCAACACTACTGATTCAGTTTCGTAAAACTGAAGCTTAGCAACAGAAAACTCTTAAAAGTTTTTGTAATAAAAAGAAGTTCCAAAGGATGTCCATCAGGATGACAAGACACAAAACCTTTTTGTAAATCTAGCCATGAAAAAAACTTAGAAGCCTCCTCCACAATGCTTTAGCTCTAAGAGTGACTGGCAACAATAATCATCAGTAATATTTCTATTTACCCACCTAGTCTGAAGGATTATGGAGATGAGCTCACAAGAGCTGACCCTCCAGGTTTATTAAATATTCAATGAATATTCTGTATGCTTGCTGAGTATTAAACAAAAATCAGAAAATACTGCAGACTAACATACATTATATACTTCAAATAATACCAGAGTAGCTCTGTTTGTTTTCTAATAATTTATTGAAATCACTTTATCACGTATCAACATAAAAATGTACAATACAGACACAGTGTAAATTCTGGCATCATGAATATTTAGGTACTTTTAAAGCTTTTTTTTTCTGCTGGTTAATTTTGTTCATTGTATTCCAAATAAACCTGGAATAGCATCACAGCATATGGACCTTCAGCAGCAGGAAACTATTCACTGTCATGATTTAGCCTACTGTTCCTACAATCTCCTTTTCATCCACTCTCTTCCTGGCTAACTGGATATAGCCTACACACAATCTGCTGTAAATCCTCAGTTAAAACATGGTCATCACCATAATGCTCACTGGCCAAAGAAACTTGAGCACTAAGTAGGACAGAGCCCATCCATGTAGCTGGGCAGGTCTGAAGTTGTCTCTCCAACACACACTACTGCCTGCCACACACTGATCTACGATTGAACACAGGGTGATGCAGCTGCTCAATGAACTACTTTCTACTTGAGATCCTCTGTGAAAAAGGGCCTGAACAAAGTGGCTTACTCAGCAGACTGCCAAGCAGACAACAAGTACAATTTCTGAGTTGCAAATCTATGGAACAAGAATAAATTCAGCATTTGGGTAAGTCCAATCTTAAAAACTATTTACTTGTTTCCATGTGGGTTTCCCCACGTGAAACTTGCTCACAGGTTTTATACCAAGAACAAGATTAAGACAGCCTCTGTGCCATTCTCAGATTACCACACACAAGGGAAAGTTTCTGAACTGATAGATGCAAGTCACAGGATCCTCAACTCTCAGGTTGAAAATTGTCATTTTCTGTGGCATTACATCCAACAATTCATATTGTTGGGACCTATATAACAAAACTGCACCAAACTACACACCTTGTGTCCAAATGTAGCATCCTCGGAGGCCAAGACTTCAACCTGAAATTATAAGGAGAAAGATAATTTCAAATTTAGCCACCACCATGAACCTCTCTCTGCTGAGCACAGCACCACTGTCCAGGCAAAGAAGAGATTGTAAATGAAGGTGCCAGTCTGGATCAACCCTAGGAAACCTACACATGATAAGATGTACAAAACTAAGACCTGACAATAGAAATCCTCAAGTGAGGGAACTTGGAGAGCATCCCTCATGACACAAACAAGGCTTCTCCACCTGAATGACATAGAGTACCTGTCAGTGTCCCAGAATTTACTGTACTACAGCTGGAACATTTTTCTCCATACAGAGTTTTGAGTACCCCAAAAAGCTGCCTGAGCACAGCCAGAATGATCTGCCATGGTAAGTCCCTTTAAAAAAAAAAGCTGGAAACACCTGACCTCTTCCGCTCTTGTTAAGCAGGCTGGCTACTTCTGCACCAGCACCAAGTGGAACAGCAACAAGGGGAAACACTGCAGCCAAGGTCTTGGTTGCAAGGCTCCTGTCCTGGCTTAGGCTAGAGTTTGAAAACTGTAGAATTCAGGGAACACAAGCTCCCCAGGCAAAGGCAGAGACCAGCTGGCTGAGAGATACAGTGAATGTCTAAAAGCCTGAGAAAAGCAAGCTGCCAGGTCATCGAGTGGTGCTCCAGATCAAACCCCTTGCTGGTTGCCACACACTGCACAGCTCTAGAGCTCACAGGCGCTAATCTGCAACAACAGGAACAGACACAGGAAAGCAGGCACACGAGTTTTCATTAGACTCCTTAAAAATACTTCACACTTCGGCACCTTTCACCTGAGAATCTCGGTCTTTTATGAGTTCTAATTAATTAAGCTTCCCAATACACCAGTGAAGTCAGAAATGTCATCATCCCAATATAGAGAAGAGTGAGGCAGAAAGAGGTTAAATAATTTTTTAGTAGTTATGTGCCAAGCCAGGGACACATGCATGGAAAGAATCCCAGATCTCTACTCTCAGGCTCACAGTTTAACAACTAGGAAATTCTCTATTTCTCTGATTTACATCCTATTTAAAATGCCTACTGCTGCATTATAATTTATACAACTAGTATAACTATAACTAATGTATCTAATCTCCAGTTTAACTTAAGAAGAGTGAAGGATTTAAAGCAAATCAAGAGGGAAAAAATGAATGTGAAGTTTCAGCCTGAAGCATGTTATAATGCCAGAGTTATAAACCCCTGAACAAGAGGGTTTATAATGGAAAGGCTGATAAACTAACAATGATGGCAGCACTTAAATATATTTATGTCATGATCTAGCAACATATGCTATTTCTTCACCTCTAAATTAAAAAAGGGAGGAGAAAAAAAAAAGCAGGAGAGAGATAAAGCATTCATAGAAACTAGGAATAAATGAAGAAAATGAACCTGGAGTTACCCAATTGTGACCTGTCCAGCTAATTAGGAATGGCAGTAAGAGGCTACAAAATAGCATCTCGTTCAATAGGACGAAGGAAAAAAAAAATCCAAGTAAATAAAATCAATCTAAAATGATATGATACATATTAGCTCCTTATATTAAGCTTCTAATCCTTTAGGCACTTTATAAATATTAAACAATCAGTCCTGGTGAGACTGATAAATATCCATAATATATTTTACAGATGAAGAAACAGACAGAGGGTTAAGTGACTTGCCCAGGGCCAAAAAGAATAATCAGCCATTGGATTGGAAATAACTGTATGACTGTTTGTCACAATACAGTGCCCTACTCAGATGCTCAGGTGGCTTCCAAAAAAAGTCATTCCACTATTAGAAGCATCTTGGTTAGGGTTAATGTGATAGACATCTAAAGTGTGAATGTTCATTTTCACTAGGCTTACTGTTTTGGTACAGCATCCAGCTACCACCACTAGATAGGCCCCAAAACTTGTTCCAAATCAGTTTTCTCTAGCCAGTATTATGTAGTCACATATCTAGATGCTATCTCCAGTTCAATTAATCATAGAATCATAAAGGTTGGAAAAGAGCTCCAAGATCATCAAGTCCAACCTTCGATGGAACACAACTATGTTGACCAGACCACAGCACCAAGTGCCACGCCCAGTTGTTTCCCAAACACTTCCAGGAACAGTGATTCCACTACCTCCCTGAGCAGTCCATTCCAATATCTCACCAGCCTTTCACTGAAGAAATTCTTCATGAACTTGAATTTCCTCTGGCACAGCTTGAGGCTATATCCTTCTCTCCTGTCACTTGTTGCCTGGGAGAAGAGGCCGACCCCCACCTGGCTACAATCTCAGTTATTCTACCTAGCTGTAGAGAGTGGATAATTACTGTGATACACTTCTATTATGGAGATTCATTAGGCAAAAAATGGAGCCTTCTTTGTGCCACGGGGTCCTTCTCTGACTCCGTCCTTGAATCCACTGGAGGTGCTGATGCCTTGCCAGCCCCAGCACACTCCGTCTCCCCTGACCTGCTGTCCCTTCCTCCCTCCTCTCCTTCCCAAGGATCCCAGCTGGGTGGACAGCTCCACTGAGCCTGTTCAGGGCTGCCTGTCCCCTGCTCTGCAGAAGAACGCCATAGATGGGATGGCATGGAACCCCTGCACCAACCCAGCACAGATCGGGCAGAGTTTCAGTTTGGGCTCCACACTGCACCTCATCTGCAGAAACGCCACCTCATGCCAGGACCCTCACTGCAGAGCACAGGCATATTGTCAACACCTGGGCTCTGCTAAGGAAGCTCCTGCTCAGGGTCAAGAGAATGCTCATGACTGCAGCAGTTCCAAAACACATTAATTAACATGGCACAATGACCAACACATGTGCAAAACTCAATCCTTCATTTCACCAAGAAACTGAGAGGAAGAACAAACTGTGACATCAAAGAGTAAAGCAGAAGTTTAAGCTGGTTTAACATACTCTTAGTCTCTTTCACATATAGAAATATTTTCTCTTATGCTTAAAAACATAAGGCTCACAGACACAGTAAAAAGGCTTGGAGTGAAGACAGATAACAATTCTAATTAAAAATGTTATTGAACAGGTCTGGTAATACTGCTTCTACTTTTCCAAGAATGATCACACCACTTCTGTGATAAATAATTGTCCTCACCTTGCAGATGATGCAATGAAACATCCTCTGTATTCTTTGATACTACAGTCTTTTACAGTGTACTACTGCGTTAGTCCATTCATTTGGATTTTCACCTCCTTGTATAAAAGACAGTTAAGCTAAGTAAAGACAAGTAACTGCTGACACCATATGATACAAAACATAAAGGACTGAAACAAGATGTAGGACAACATGAGGTTTTCCTCATGCTGAGCTTCCAAAAAAAAAAAAAAAAAAAGAAAAGAAAAAAATGTGCCAAATGCATTACAACCTAGGTTGAGTGGACCCCCCTCTAGCGGGAATGCTCGTGTACTTCAATCAGCACCCACATCACCCCAGCAAGAAAACATTACCTTAAGAATCAGGCAAGCACCATCTTTCTCTTAATCACCTTCAGAATATATCCCTTCCATTCCAATACATAAAAATATGAACAAGACATTCATTACTGCTTTAAGATAATCTGATGTTAATTAAGAACTTCCCATTATATACCTATTTGTGGCAGCTAAACACTTTCTATTTTAGTTGGCTGAGTGTGTATGCATGTAAATATCTTGGGTAGGTGGGGTGTTTTTCCTTTACAGTGAAAAATTCACTGCATCACTAAAAAATGCAGGCTTGATTCTTAAATGAAGCACTGTTGATTTCATGTACATATTTATATCTGTATCAGATACTGCAGCTTTCCCCTAGGCACTGCTCTGAATCTTTGCTCCAGTCCACACTTCCCGCTCCTCAAAATACAGTGCTATAGTTAAATGCTGTTTGCCTCATATTTAATTTCTAGGTAAAAGCAATTTTTGGTTACTGTTCTTTGGTCGGTTTTTTCCCAGTTTATCTAAAGAACCAAAAAGCCTTTTTGCTTCTAATAAATAAACTCAAACCACATTTGCAGTATCCTGCAATTCTGGGCTAGAAGGCTATTGTAAGCGGTAAGGGATAAATGAAGGGGTAGTATTGTACAGAGTGTGTGTATTAACCATACACGGTGGATCAATTACATGAGACACAATTAGTGGTTTGAGCAGAAGGCACGCTGAAGCATGCCTGTCCTGCCTGGGCAAGTGACCCTTCCTACAGCCTTCTCCCCTCTGCCACCCCTGGTGTGAGCACAGCCTGCTAGGGCTGGCCAGGATGGGGTCCAGAAACCTCCCCAGTGCATGACAAGGTGAGCTTCCCAAATCCCTGCACAACTGACACGGTCTCCAAAATGGGCAGCTGTGGCCAGTAGTGCAGTAGAACACTACTGCTTATGTAGTATTCTATGATTTAATGGTCAAAAAGAATAGCATTTAGAATTTTTTTATTTTACGAGATGAAAGAATTCATAAACGTCACGTCAGCCTGAAGGACCCAATGAGTATCGTGTGGAGTACCCTGAAACAAGGTGGGGAGTAGCCTTGAGTGTCTTTTTGTCTGAAGTAATGAGACTTTGTCAGTAGTTTTATTTTGCTTCTCAATAAATGACTCATACAGACCCAGTTCGACAAAGAATATTGCATCGTGACCAAGAGACTCACAGTAAATTACGCACAGTCATTTTTACCTCCCTGTCAAAGAGAAAAGGAGCTGAAATACAGACAGAACCCTTGAGGTGCAATGCTGAACACGGCCTTTTTGGAACAAAGTTGTTCTAGTGATCAGATGGCACAAGGCATTACTATAATTTGGTCTTCTTCAAAGCCATATTCAGCATTGGTTCAGTCCTCAGCTCAGCCCAGGTCCTTCTTGGCTCATTAAGACATTGTTTGAGATAGGATTAGGTGAAACTAAGCAACAGTCATGGGAAGTGGAATACCATTAAGAGGAGGAATTACAGTCACACTTAATGCCCAGACTGTTATCCAAACAACAGAATATGAAATACCAAGTACACAAGGACAAAATAAGTAACTCACAAAAGACACGGGTTACAAAAGTCCTCTCCCTCTTGTTTCGGGGAATCTGAAAATAAGCACTCATAATAATTTCTGATGCATGCTGATTCCCATGTAATATCCTGTTAACATTAATGCTGGAAAGGATCATTGATCTACATTTAACTACCCAGGCAAAAACTTCCAATACAGCACACACTTAATGCTGCTCTGAGACTTGGGCTGGAGCTCCTCAGAGTTCACCCAATGGAGCCACTATTTGCAGCTGGCAGGTGAGGGGGTTACAGCTACTCTGGCAAGGGATGCAGTAGACTGGAGCAGCTCTGATCAAGATAAAATATTCTATATGGGCACTTACAGTTTCTGTGGTTCACACATGAGAATTTGCCCAGCTGGCTGCAAATTTTATAGGCTTTCTATTGTCATTTGTTTGACATTATTATTCTAGGAAAATTATAGCACAGGGCTTCTCTGATACCTAGAGGGTTTTTGCCAACTGCCTGCTTACTAAAAAGGCATGCCTCTGGCTTTTCTAAAATATGCTCAAAACAAAACAAATGTGTAAGTTAATACTTGCATTTTGCAATACTTTTGTTTTCCCTGTTCGGTAACGATCAATCAGTTTAGAAAGGACTCTCTTCCTCCTGATAACAAAATCTAAAAAGAATGAGGAAAGACAGGTGCATCATCTTGAATTACTACTGCCAAATCACCTTCTTGCTCAATTGTGCCAAGACAAAACTGCCTCACAATGTCCAGTTGAAACTGTGTTCTCTTGTACCCATTTTTGCCCTCTGACTTATGCAGGACTTGGTGACTTTTTCCCCTCCTGGGGAGAGGCTCTGTAGTTCCAACAACTCAGTGGGTCTCATTAGTCCTGCTGCAGAGCTATGCAAGTGTTAACTCCAATTACTATTTCCACATACCAATCTTGCTGAGATGCCTATAGGAAATAGCCTGGATAGCACAGAACACGTAAGATGCTGTAGTGCTTGGTGCAGATACACCCTCATAATCCTTTTCTAGAGTACATTTTCAGCTTTTAAGGTTTTCCCATCAGCCCATCCACCCACACACCACCAGTTCCGAACTCACCTTTTAATCAAAGGTGATAGGAAGTTAATCCAGTTTTCATTTTTCAAAGTCCTTAGTTTATTCCAAAGATGAATATGGCTATAGTCATTCATATCTATGAAATCCAGTTTAACTAGCTTTAACATCTCCTCCCTTTGTCATCCTTTTCAAGATACTAGGATTCAGTAATTGTGGCAGATAGTTGTCCTTCTCATTGGAGCAGGGACAAATCTACACAACCCACACTAGTTTCTGACAGTTTTCAAGGATTTACTGAGGGTGTACAAAGCTTTAAATGCACACTGCACTATGGTAATAAACTCTGGTGACTGCAACACCCCTTCCTTCCTTTTTTTCTCTGCTATCTGCCACCAGTTTTATTTAATTGCAATCATGCATGTACTTCAGGCTAAGTTTCAGGTCTGTAGCAAGTGAATACTGGGCATATTCCCTGGGAAATCCTTGTACAAATACACCAAAGACACACCTTTGTTATGGCCCTGAATCTATGCCCGAAATAAAGGTGTGACAGTCGCATAGTATAAATCTCATTAATTAAGGATAGATCAGCTGAAATTTCCTCACCTTCTATACAAAGGCTGTTGAGACTACTTACTCAGGCCTTTCAGTTAAGTAAATGCTATCCCCTCACAGTTTGACCTATGTAAAAACTGGAAACCATGTGACCCAGTTCACGGTAATTATTCATTAAATCTGGCATCCCCTTTTTCTTAGGCTTTCCCTTTCATTTATTGCTTCTTCTTTGTGTCTATCAGTCATTTATCTCTTAGCTCACTGGGTCTAGCAATAATAAAGATCAATGTTCTAATTTTTGAAGCCACAACTTTTAGGTTGAAAAATACAAATTAAGTAACAAAATGATCCCTCTTTAAATGACAAAGTAACTTTGTGCGCTACTTTGTGTTAAAAAGGTTTGAAAAGATATTTCAAGAAACTATTCTGCAGCTCAAATTGCTTATTAATTCTCGTCATTCTCCTTATTAGCATGTACAGACAACACAGGGGCTTCAAGGACACAGCTTGCTGAAGCAACTCTGTTCTTGGTCAGCCAGTGTTTGAGATAAAACACAACAATGCATCATGTTCTTAAAACCTGGCTAGTGGAACAGATCTGTCCTGCTTGTATTTTTGAAGCTTTTCTTAAATGTCAGTGCTTTTAGGGAAGCTGATTTACAACAATTAAAAAAACCCAACACGTTCACATCTCCAGCATTGAGTCCAACACACATTGCTGGATGTGCTATTGACCGACTTGCTGGTTTAGTCTCCCTCTGCAAATATTTTGCAAAATCCTGGGAACAAGGCCAATCCCTGAGAAGAAAATATTAGCTAACTAAAAGTAATAACAATCAGCCTTGTGAGATATAATACTTACAACAGAATTACACATATCAGGAGCGCCTCATGAGAAAAAAAATGGTGTGCTATGGGGCAATTTCTGTAAAGTCAAGAAGACAGAAAAGTACAAAAATATTTATGTTTGCACCAGGAAACAAACGTTACAATTCCCTGAGAAACTGACATTTGAGATTCTGTACATCTCTGCTCAGTGCACTCTCACTGCAGGGGAATCTATGAGACCTATCTGTGGGCACCCTCCCATCCCTTACAACTTTGTCACAACTTAATGCTCCGTAGGTCCCTTATCAATAGTGGATCATCAGTAAATTTATGGCGGTAACATGTTCATCTGCTCTTGTCATTAGGAGATGAAACAGGCAAGATACATATAAACACACACATACTCATGCACGTTTTCCCTCTGTAAGCATATATTCAAATTCTTTTATATTTTCCTGTCATACTGTTTTTCATATATATATGCAAAAGATGTGTAACATGCAATTAGTTCTTTCACACCAGAACACTGCATGAAACAGAGTAACTGCACTAAAAATGCTTTTGATATTTATTTGTTTGACAATGTAGAGATCAAAATGACTGTTGTACATAACCCAAAATCTCAGAGCAGTTGCTATTTAATTTCCCTTAAGAAAGGAGTGGTAGGTATCATAAAAACAAAATTCCAACCTCATGCATTCTAATATGTGGGAAATCCTGAAAAACTGTCATTATACCATGTGACATAAGCAGTAACAATTACTGCCACCAGTAAGTCTTTTATTTAGATATTGTGACTGCATCTTTTCTAGTCTATTTGTATTTTTCACTCCCTTGTTCCAACATTGTGATTTCATTTTAATTCCCTGCTTTCAAAACTGAGGAACATAAAACCTTGTCTGCAAAGGGTCTGTAGCTGTTGCCTTTGGGCACGACCACACTGTGGGGCTGCAGAAGGACAACTATGGAAAACCTCAAAAAGGGTTAAATATCGCTGCCCTCTACAAGCAGGGCTGGAGCTTCCCACTGCCACAACTCAGCGACCCAAGGGCCCATCTGAACACCCCCAACAGCCCTTTCCAAGACAGAGCTGTGTTCCTCAGGCTAAATACAAGATGCCATCCACCAGCAACTAGGGGGTGGTAATGAACAGCTGCATTGCCATAATGCTTCTAAATATTCCAGAAAGTTCCAGAAAGGCATGCTTTAAAGCCACCCTCACCAGTGGGAAGGGTTTTTGCTGCTTAAGGCGGCATCTACAGAGTACTCCCCTGTCCCCTTTACTTACATCTCTGCATAATTACTGCACATAGCACCTGTTAAAGTGAAAACAAACAAGAGTTCCAGGTAAAACTGTATGTCTTAACAATCTTGTCTAAAACAAGTTAAACATTTTGCAGGAAAAATTGAAGATAAGTGACCAAGGACAAAATCTTTACAGAAACAAAGCTTCAACTCTACAACATTCTGTCAGCAGCTTTCTTATTTAATTGAGCCTGTATACAACCAACATCAAAGATACAAAGCTATTTTGTGCTGAAAATATTGGAAGCATGTTAGGAAGAGGTGGCAAACAGAAAGGATCTGTCAAAGGTAACAGATGTATCAAGGGCACCAAGCACTGTGAAGAAGGCGTTAATTATCTATGCTGAAAAAGAAAAGGTGTTTGAAAAACAGTAACTGTTTTCAAGAGATTCAACATATTCCTATTGTGCTCGGGAGAAAAAGCTTCCTGCACCTTAGAGAACATTATTTTGAGAATGTGGGTTAAAAAGCATTTTTAGGTGATTTTAAACACAATGTAGGGAGCACTCTGTTTCAGAAAAATGATTTTAACTTCAAAACCTTTACTGTGTCTCGCAACCAACTGCAATCATAAATTGCATTCTTTATTCCTACTTTTAATGGAATGGGTAACTTACACAACCTAGCGGAATCTCAAAAATAACAGGAAAAGAAGAACACCTTTTTGAGCACCTTTCTGTAATTTAGCACCACTTCCCACAGTACTTTCAACTCCCACCCTACAAGAACTATTTCATTTTTCTTCTTGCTTTATCTGAAAAAAGTGGTGCTTTTTGAAAAAACACCAGATCACACCAAGGCAAAATTTATCACCGTAAGATCTACCCAACATATATCTTATGTTCTTTTATACTTGTTTTCTAGATTGTATACAGTACTACTTGCTCACAACCTAATTTGGAGTCAGAAGAAACTGATTCTTTACTATACCTGTGGTTCCTCTCTACACCTTCCCTTGTAGGACTGGTGAATTAGGACTTTCTAAAACATGATTTTGAGAAAAATGATCAGTTAACATAAAAATGACCCTTCTCATCTTCAACAGAAAAAAAAATCAGAACAGATCCAAAAGGAGATGAGTAACAATTAAAAGCAAGGAAAGCCTACACTTTTAGGCAAATAAAGGCTGAAACATATTTTTCTGAAGATGATTAAAACATACTAAATGCACGTCTGATTTTGCACACTCAGCTAAATTAATGTTGCCATAGCAGTGTGATACAAATAACAAGAGATCCATGGTGCTCCATGCAACTGTAAATTACGTGGGGAAAGGATCGAGGCATTGCCAGCAGTACCTAACAGGCTCTCAAAACTTGGCCTCTACTTTCCCAAGTGGATCAGAGGCTCGTCCTGACGTCCCCTTCTCCCATATATTATGCCATACACAGGCAGTGGCTAATGCTGACAACATCTGGGCAACCCACGTGGGCACCATGTGGGCATTGTCAGATCCACTGTACAGGTTTAGAAGGGATGGTTTCCACAACAGACTATCCACACACCTGCCAAATAACTGTGCAGTAGGAATTCCTTGGGCAGCGCTCTGTGTTTCCATCCCTAACTTGAAAAGGTAAATCTGTGGAACAAGAATCAGCTGAACTACTTGATTTTTGCCAATGACATGGGCTTTTCTTTTGAATTATCTTAGGATGTGTCCCCATCACCTCCACACGTGGTACAGAGATTGATAAACACTCTGACTGGATTAACTGCTGTAAAAATTATTCAGATGTCACAGCTGGCCAGTTTTTGACCCTTCTGGTATCAAGATTTAAGAGTTGACTGGGAAAGAACAAGTGCTCCAGTCAGTGCCATAACTCCTCCACACTTTCCCAGCTCACAATAGCAATACAATTCCTCAGAACTGAAGGAAAAACTGTCTCTCAAATCTAGCCCAGCTTTACACTGAACATTTCAGTGGGGTAGGCAAAAATACCAGCATTCCTGAGAATCACTTCAGTCTTAAGTAGGGTGCATAATAATAAAAGCTTAGAACAACCAACAAAGTGTTTGCATTTTTTTTCCGTTTTACTTGAGTTCTCTAGGCATTGTACTGGAGAAAAGTGAGCACAAGCCCTGAAAACACGTCCTCCAAAAACACACATTCCACGATTCACATTCACAAAGCCCAAATCCAAATCACAAAGCATACAGGAATCAAACAATTAGGTTTCTCAAATGCTTGAACTATGTATATAGCTTGGGACTTTTGCTAACCCAGGCAAATACATAACATACAATTTTGCTGATCACTTCAGCATTTCACTTTTTTGGTATAGCCACAAACAAACAAATAAAGTAATTTAAGCCCAAATTCTTCTCAAAGGTACTGCTAGCAAATACTGGCTCACTTATAAAAGCCTGATTAATTGCAGAATCTTGGGTTCAGAATTCAATTACATGCTAGAATATTAAAAATTCTAGAGTCTATAAACAATGACTATGAAACTGTTTATAGCATTTTAAGTATTTTATTTGAATACTGCAATATGAACTGTAAATGTTCCTTCCCCTCCCCCACTTTTCCTCTCATTTGTTTGCTGCAGTTTCTTCATGCACACAGAACAAGAACTACACTGAGGGAAAGAGGAGAGGAGAAAGGAAGTGGCAGGCTATTGACACACCACCTCCTCACAAACTCTGATTCTTCACTGTGCTTTATGCCTGTTCTGTGAGTTTTATTCCGGGTCTACAAGGGTGCTTCTGGATAATTACAGGATACAAGCTAGCATTTTTTTTTCTCCAGCCCGTCTCAATTTCAAAGTAAACCTCCTCTTCGTTCTTTTATTGTTATTCAAAGTGAAACAGCAAAACAAATCAATTGCTAACAGCCTTGTGCAGGTTTCCAAACTTAGCATTTCTGTACAACAGTGTGCATATAAGGTAATATTCAATGTAACAGTACATCTTCAGGCATGAAAACCTCTTATAAATCCTCACCTTCAAGGACTGCTTTCCTAAAGATTTCTTCTTTACGCACATACATATTTAAATATACACAAAAGCATACGTATATATGCATCTTACAAGTACCCCAGTAAAGATTTTCTTAACAACTTTTCCTGAAGAACTAAATCCCAGCAGTCACCCTGTTTTCCAATTAGGTTATCTGCACCAATTGTAACACTAAGCTGGCAATCTCAGAGACTACTTTTTATACTTATATTAAGCTCATTTTGAATGTAAAGAAAGAACTGGACTACAATTTCAAAGGTGAAAGGCTAGAGTTTTAATTTCTGAACCGTGCAGTCCTGGCAGGGCTTTTCAACACTTTCATGTTTTGTGGAGTCCATTTTATTTCTCTATTCATTTCTGCTAAGGCTCCCCTTTTCCCTTACAATAAAGAATGTACCACTGTATTTACAAGGAAGCTAGTCACGGACAGGTTTTGCTGCAGCTCATTTGTTATGTCTCACTCTGAGTTTACAAACAGCTGTCCCATGCATCTCCACTGGATACAATTTTAGTCTAGACAGGGGAAATCCAAGCTACTGCTGCCCAAACAACATAAACACAGGAAGATTTTCAATCAATCATTTCATTAATAGAAACACGTCTAATAATATAGGGGGAGGGTGTTTTGGAAGAAAGCCCATTTCAGAGCCTGAAACAGCATAATTGCGTGGTATTGTTCTTGTGCTAGGCAGGGCCATGGAACGACACTCTCACAAACCAGATTTTGGTGCTGTGGCACATTTCAATAAAATAAGCCTTGTTTCTTCAACACAAGTGGCTTTCAAGACCACTAACAACTTTGAATTAAATGGTAAACAGACTAAGTAAGACTTGCACAGCGCTGGCATTCATCTCTGCTTTGATACAATCAGGTCAATGCCCACACAAATGTATTTCTAGCAAGACCATTATTTCTGGTTTTCTTCAAGCTGCTTTACCTGGGAAACAGCATTAAACCCAGCAGCTACTAACATATTAATACCTTTATTCTGTTCTCATCTGTGCCAGCCTGTTGTCTGTCCTCAGTCATATAAATGTCTAGAAATAAGCTGCTTTGAATGCAGCTCTTCCGATGTTGTTGTGTTTCTTAGGGAAAAACACTGCGGTCTCCCTAGTTATGTTTGGAGCATCCACACACAACTCGTCAAAAAAAAAAAAAAATCAAAATCAAGACCATTGCAGTGCTTTTCCTTCACGAGGATAAAGGGGAAGAAGCTATTCTTTGGTCCACGTTTTATTTTTTATTCCTGAGTAACAGCTGTCCCTTCATCAAGAGGCTCAGTTTACTATCCTGATCTCAGATCAACTTTTACCAGTGGGTGTCAGTGTAACAGTGTAATGATATAATGGGGGGAGGACAGGGAGAAAACGCATGAAAAAATAACGATTAAGTTTTATTTTTAGATGCTACATTTATATTAAAAGTAAAGAAAGAAAATGTTTCCTTTCAAAACCGATTTCACTGCACATTTATTCTGCAAAGATCCTCCAACTGCTTGTTTGTGCCAAGTAATTAATTTCAATTTTTGTTTTCCAAACCTATGTATCTTCTGTGTGCGTACACACATGCACACAAACATGGACACACAGTAAATGTTTGGTACATAAACCTTTTTTCATCGTTTTAACAAAGTGAGACTGTCTCTTTAATTCAAATTTCACACTGAACAGTTAAGAGGCTCTGTGGACCCCAACTTATTAACCTGTGCCAATTTAACTAGTATTACTCAAGAGGTTCGAAAACCTAAAAATAGGTGTTAATCTGTGCAGACTGACAGCAACTAATCAGTACCCGCCCTGCCACAACTTCTGTCCCTCCTACTCCTTGAAGGGGGTAAGTACGGCACATGGAAAGGCAAGAAAAGGACAGTCCCCATGGTGCGGTTTTTGTGTGTGTGTGTTTTGTTTGTTTGTTTCCGCTTGTCTTTTCTGAAAGGAAAAAAACCCACCAAGTGTTATTTAGTAGAGCTCAGCTTGAAAACTTGTTTCCGTACTAGCAAGCAATGGCTTCCTGATATCAAGAACTGCTTGAACGTCTACCAAATCATTCTGCCGAAGTGATAAAACCTTTAGTTTTACATACCTTAAAAATAAACATGCTTTAAAAATCCAGTTGCCTTAGCTCCAAGTCTAGTTAGACACCGTTTGAAATTTTAAATGTGCAACTTTGCCTTTTCGAAAGCTGTTACATTAATTAATAACCTAGTTCGGAGTCTCTCTCCACCAAAGCACAAAGGTATGCGCCTGTGCCTACGCAGGTACGTCCTCTTCTTCCCTTGCTCGCTTCCCGAGCAAAAGCCTGCCACTCCTGTGCCATGGAGACAATCCTGAGTTATGTGCTCACATCCCCTTTATTAAACACAAAAAATTAGAATTAAATGCTGAGTGAAAAGCAGCCCAAGTTGTGGCTCGCAGCTGTAGCGCTGCCCCTGGAACAAGACCCTACGAAGCCGGCCGGGACAGGCCGATTACTGAACTGTCAAATTAAAAATATGCACCGAAGTAGGTTAGGTCTTTCCGTATATAACTCGTACTGCCCGGGATACGCTGGGCTCTGTTAAAAGGAAAGACCTATCGTTACGAGCGAGCCACTGCGGGGCAGATTTGCAGGAAGTACCGAAATACCGTACAACAACTCTGTTGCAGCCATTGTTAACAGAAGGAAGTAAACAACGCTGGGCTAAAGCGCTTGTGCGTAGCTGGAACGGGGAGAGAACAGAGGAGCCCCCGCCGGGCCGGGCCGGGCGGGCTCGCAAATGGCGGCGCCAATGGCGGCCCGCGCGCCCCTCCCCCGGACCTGTTTTTGTGCGCGCTTTGCCCCCCCCGGCCCCACCCCCCGGTCCCTCGCAGCCATCAGCCGCTCGTCCCAATTACGCTGAACGAGTCGCAACTCATCCAGGCTGAAAGTTATATATTAAAGAGAGAGCGGGCGAAGCGTGGGGAAAGAGGTCGGGAGGGATGAGGGGGAGGGAAAGGGGAGAAGAGCAGCTGAGAGTTGCGGCCGGCGAGGGCACGGCAAGGGGCGCTCCGCTCCTCGGCGCTGCCCCTGGCCTTGCTCTCTCTCGGGTCAGCAGAAACTTCACCCCCCTTCCGTGTTTCTCCCACTCTCCCACTCCTTTTGGAAAAAGATGAATATCTTGGGAGCCCATCCCTTTAATACGTGTTCTAAAAAAGATAAAAACGGGAGAAAAAAAAATCTCTAGGGGCCAAGTACACCCCGGCCGCCCGACGGCGCTCAGCCCCGTGCACAGGGGCGGGGGTAGGGCCGGCCTGTGAGGAGCGGGTCCTCTCTCTGTCTCCGAGTTCCAAAGTTTCCCTATTTAGGTCGCCTCCAGCTTTCGCTGCTCTTTGAGCCACTCCGAGGAATTAAACAAGGGCTACTAACAGGCGGGGGCTGGGGGAGGAGGGCGGCCTTGGGCAAGGAGCAGCCGCCTGCCATTGGCCTCGGCCCCGCGCTCTTGCCCTCACTCGCCATCCTCCTCCCTCCCCGTCGTGTGTGTGGGTTCACAAAGGCACATCTGTGCGTGTCGGAGGGCCGGCCTGACGTGTTCTCCGCTCGCAGCAGCTGCGGTTTCTGAGGAAACAAGGCTGATTTTCTAGTCAGGCTGGAAGGGCTTTTTTCCCTCCCCCCCCCTTCCAAGCGCCTACGTGCGGGGGAGGGGGAGCGGGAGCGGCGGGGGGAGGAGAGGAGCAGGAGAGCCGAGCCGAGCCCGCGCCGCAGCGGAGCCGCCGGGGGAGGGGCCGCGCGGGGCCTGCCGGGAATGTGCTGGGAATGGTTCGGCGTTCCCAGGGCGGCTCTCGGTGTCGCAATCCCGCTCTCTCCTTCTCTCTCCGCGCTCTTGGCTTGTTTTCTTTAGGGCTACAACCTTTGTAGTCGCGCGGCTGTTGCGCGAGGGCTCGGGATCGTCAAGGGGCGCCTCGCACCGTTTGCCAAAAATCTCTTTTAATCCTGCCAACTTGGGGGAGGGGGAAAGGAAAAAAGAAAAGCTCTGCTCAACTAAGTCCTCGCAGTTCTCGGTGCTGCGGGGCGGGTTTTCACGCTCTCCGCTTCGACTTTCCCGGTTCCTCGGCAAGGGAAGGGGTTAATCCCAACCACTCCAGCTCTTTAAAGCGGCTGCAGATCTGCGGTGCGATAGCGTCCGAGCAGGGGCTCGTCCTTCCCTCTCCCTCGCGCCGCCCGAGCCCCTGCTCAGAAACCCGGCCCTGGCAACCAACACAAACAGATAATTGCCGTGCCCATGAACGATGAGCTCCGGCGTGACACGCAGCCCGAGCCGGCCGCGGGGGAGGACAGGCGAGCGGAGGCATGGGGGGCAGCCAGCCAGGGGCCCGCGATGGGAGGCAGCGGCCGGCCGCCCCCCGACCGGCCCTGGACACGCAGGTTCGCCTCCCAGAAATTTCGGGAGGTTTTCCTGTGCTACCTGCGCGCCGTGATAACACACGGAAATTAATTAAAGGCTGCAGAGCAAACGCGGAGCCAACAAGGACATGCCAGGGAAAGATCAAATGTTCCGAGTTAAAAAGGAGCGCAGCCCTTCAGCTTCCCCGTTCTACCCGCCCGCAACAGCCCCCCCTCATAACCAGAAATTAAAGACTGGGAGGGAGGACAGAGGGTGGGAACTACTGGTGTACTGACAAGGACGGGAAGAAGAAAGAGGAGGCCAGGATAAAATGTACATAGAAAGACTTTTGCCGAGTTCGGTAAATAAAGTCGTAATTGACTGTAATAGGCAAAGGTGGAAGACAAACATTTGTGCTCTTTGTTCTGATATTAGAAATGTCAGATGAAACTTTAATCCCTTGTAGCTGTTTATTTGTAAAATGTCCAAACATCTTCCTGTGCACACACCATAACAAATTAATTTCACTGATGTTTAGCGTTTGAGATCACCGTAGACAAGCAAGGAATTGATTCTGAGATATAAAAGCTAATGTTACAAATTTTTCAAACTTGATTGCCTGCTATTAGGTACCTATGTTCATATTTAGTCACTGAAATAATTGGCCTAATTTTCAGAAATGATAAGCACTCACATTTTCAATTAATTTCACATCTCTGAAAATTAGGCCATTACATATCTAAATTTGACCTAGGTTTGAAAATTCTGGTTGTATCTCTGAAACAGAAAAAACCCGGAGTGATTACAACCGAATTCTGACATAATTACTTAACATTAAATATGGAGAGACTAGAAAAGGAAAATACATTCATTGGGCAATGGTATCTAGTGCTACAAAAGCTATGTGACAATTGAATTAAAAACATTCAAAGCTCTGTCTGAATCTGATACTTAAACTGGCTTCAGTTATTGCTGTGGAAGGAAAAATAAGCAACTTGTATCCCAACAGAAAATAAAGCACACATTTACAAACTGTCAGGACTGACCCCAAACATTTGGCCATATTAATCACATTTAATGCACATTTTCCACAAAGGAATTANTTTAAAGAACGGAAAAGGCAAACTGGATAAAGACCGCATGTGCAAATATTCCTCACTGCATCTAATTTAACTGCTATTTCTAACTGCACAAAGGCTGTTTTTCCCACAATTTCAAGTGAACTTTTCTGCAAGTTTGAGCAAGGCACGGGGTGGCTCTAAAGAGGAATATTAGAAACAGAGGGAAAAAAGATTCTTGAGAAATGCCAAAAATAATCATGTTTCTTGCCTTCTGCCAGAACTGGAGTCAGTTTTACCAAGCGGAAGCACTCAAAAATCCTGTGTCTGGGCTCAAAACAAGGAAAAAAGCTTTACAAAACATGAAACTTTTAGGAAACAACATTGGATTTGTTTTATACATCTTCTAGCTTTTGAACCTGTAGAGTAGGTGCTTAGATCATTATTCTCACGTCCCTCCCCCACCATTTTACAAGAGCTAAAAAATGCCCCCCTACAAGCACTGGAATGTAGAGGCTGAAGGGTTTTGTTATTGTTGTTTCGTTTTCTCAAATTATCCCAAACTCAAAAATCCAGCCCCTGATCCATCCTCATCTCGTCTTCCCCTCTGCCCTGCCATGAGAACGCTGAAGTAAATTCCCAAGTCCAAACGCCCGGGGAGCGGCAGCCAGGCTTTCCCTGAGGCTGCTGCCTCTGCCTCAGCGCCGTGCAGGGCAGCAGCAACAATGGCTCCTTCTGCCGTGGTCACCAAGAGGTGACCTGCCGGAACAGTAAGGCAGTATCTTTAGCTCGATCGAAATCCCTTATGCAGGGAAAAATCAGCGGCAGTGGCTTTCAGAGTCCTAGCGCTCGTTGTCAGCAGGCCTCCTAGGCAGAGACTGCGGGAGGGAATTCACGTCCCAGCCCTACTGCGGCCGGGAAGGCGGCGGGCAAGGGCGAGTTGACACTACATTTGGGATGGCCAGAGGGAGGCAAAATTTTTAGCTGAGATCCTTAGAGGAACCTATGGCTTACCAAGGCGTACGAAATTGTTTGAAACCCCCAAATTAGCTCATCCTCATCGTATTACCTCATGGCAGTTAACTTGCTAGGAATGCTTTTCTTTGATGACAAGTGCTTTAAAGGCACAGTGCAGAATCTCAGCCACTGTACTTGCTTTCCCCTAACAGCTTCGGCAGGCCCTGCAGCAATGTCGAGTTCCCTGCAGCTTTCTAAGTCTAGCTCAACTCATGGTCAGTGTTGAGGGCCAGAGGAATGGGGGCTGGGAGAGGAACTGAAACACATGGTGGAAGAAAAATCTAGTAAGCTTCTCTGATTAAGGGGGACCACAAATGAATGGCCACTGTCTGCAATTTATTAGTACAAGTTCAGATGGAATGACCTGTAAGCAGCAGATGTAGCTTTAAATATAGTCGAAGAAGGTATTTTTTTCAGTCTTCTACTGCTTTGTGGACAGTAACAGTAACTGGAAAATGATGCAACTATAACTCATATACAGAAAGCAGATGATCTGTTTATCCTTGGAAAAACCAAACATCTAATATGTAGACTATATTGGCTTACAACTTTTTCAAATGAAAATACAAATGCTTTGTATGTATGATATTCTAGAAGTGTCAACAAGACCATTCAGACATAAAAAGCATAAAAAACCAAATGCCATCCATTTCAGTGCCTGCAAAACAAGAAAGTGACCCCAATTCCTTAAAATAAGGTTTCCAAAACTCCAGAAAAAGCAAGAAAATTCCCTTGCTGGTAACTAAATCTCTATTTCCAAATCTTCCAAGATCCAATAGCAACATTCAACACACACAATCACAAAGCTCTGAAAAATGCTTTTAAAGTTCTAAGACAGCCTGTACTGCCTCATAGGAATTATTCACATCTCTTTCCACGCTGTGGAAGATTTGAAAGGGAAAATAAGGTATATATGCATAAATATTTGACATACTGGTCCAAGCCTCTAAAAACGTATGAAAATATAGAACATGTGAAAGAGCCAACCCAGACGAATGCCTGCATGATTAGATGAGTGCTGCCTTCCATTCCCTTCCTTTTACCACTAAATGAAATTGTCATTAGCAGAGTGTCAGTCCCAATATCATCAACTTAATAAAACAAGATTGAAACAGGAGACTAAGCCAGCTAATGCAGTCCTCCAAATGCAACCCATATCGGAAGAATACTGTTTGAAAGGCATGGTGCTGCTTCTAGCAGAGGAACTAATAACAGACTAGGCAACAATTCTTGAAGGAAAAAGAGCAAAGATACTCACTGTAATGTACAGAACACTGAAAAGCTACATCTGAGAAAGTTATGGGTAAAGATGAAACATGATACAGAAAAGGGTTATTTACAATATAGTTTAAGTATCTAAAGACTCTTTAGTAATGAATGATCAGCACATAAGCAACAGATTGGTTAGGCAGATGAAAACCTTGGGCACTTTGAAAGATTAACATTGAGATGAATTGTTACTGTTCTGGATATTTCCCTTTTCCTCCCCAGTTCAAACTGGTGTCATCACCACTGTTCACATGGGGAGTAAGGACCACCCCAAACCAGAAAGCATTTACATACTGATCATACCAATCCACTGTATGCAAGGAAAATCCTTACAGAGACAAGGTTTCTCTGAAAAGAAACCTATTATAGTAGATGTGGGGAAAAGTGGGAATTCATGGTCATTGAAGGAAGCTGAGGGACTGAAAAAGTAGGATTGTTTTAATACTGTACAAAAGGCAAGCACCCAAATGCATATGAGGAAAGCCAAAGAAGTTCCAGCCTAGCGATTCCATAACCTAGTGAAGTTCTCATCTACTGTGCATCAAGAGATTTACAAACGGAGTGCTACATGTTCCATAGCACAAGGGGACCAATTTCTGAAACAAGAAACCTGTAACAAAGCTAATTTATTCCATCAGATTGAAACAACCTTCATTAGGTTCCCCACAACCTTTCATAAACACAGCTTTATTTGAAAATGTTCGAGCATAAAATTCATCAATAATTGCTTGTAACTGTGTTTTACAGTTTCAGGTAACTGTTCTTGTATAAATATGTCTATTTATACATTCTCATTGTGAGTGAAACCATATGCAAGGACAGAAAGCCTACAAATTTTATTTCCTCAGCAGTATCTGCAGAAGAGGGATACAAATATGACCCCCTCCCTGTGCCCTGCCTACAGCTATGAAATCAATGGCATGTGCTCTTCCATCAGTTCCTAACCTGAGATTTTTTTCTAAGGGTCTCTAAGAAGAGGGTTTATGAAAATATAGGAGAATAACACACTTTAGAGGCAGAATAGCTGTGAGTAAATAACCCTTCCATCTCTTTAAATGCCTCCCCAGGTGAGCTTCGAATTGTACTTCACACAAAATACCATGTTCTTAAAGGTGGATTCCAAAGTCCACAGGAGATAGAAGCTATGCTCTCCCAAGACAGGCTGCAGAGCTTGTTACATGTGGAAAAATACCTGTCTAGGTAATGTATTTAAAAATACTTAAGAGAGGAAAGATGCTGGCACTGCCCCAGCTATGGTAGAGCATGCCTGCGTCATCCCAGGCCTTCCACTTTCCTAACTGACCCTCAAAGCATCATTTAACTATCTGACACTCTCTGTCTTGAGAATACCAGGCACAAAGAGTTTCTAATTGGATCCAGAAAGCCAAAGGAATCCTCTGGATTTGTATTTTATTGTTTTTATGATGAGGATGAAGATGATGAAGACACATGTAAGATGGAGGAGGAGGCCTGAAGCCCTTAGAGGTGAACAGGAGCACATGAGCCATGGAGTTCAGATGTGGCCTCAGGAGAAACCTTAGCGTGTGTTCTAAAAGTTACCTTGTCCTGAAAAGTTAAAAATTAACAATCCATCAGAAGGCCCTTGATCTCTCCTTTTGGACAAGATTCTAGAGACATGAAGACAACTCTGTAAAAATAACGGAGAGGGTAGGTGGACACTGGCTGTAATGGGAGAGTAATCCAGAAGGCTGATTCACTAAAGGACCTCCTCCTCCACCAGAGAAGAGATTGCAGGGATCAGGGTGGGGTGAATTACACTGAGAAAATCTCTACTTGGGAGTTCCAGGCAGAGAGGGAGAGCAAGTGCAACCTGAGAAAACTTAACAGAGGCCCACTTCTTTTCAGCTCAAGCAAGTAATCCAGAATACTGGGCAGAGCAACCTGAAACAGGGTCATGTTTGTTTTGTTCCTCTGCAGATACTGCTGAGGAAATAAAATTTTCTGGCTTTCTGTGCTTGCATATGGGTTCACTCAGAATTTCAGCCACCCACCAAGCTGAAAAATGTGGTTTATTTAGCCATATACATTCATTAAAGATATATTCCCAATCTTCAGTGATTTGTAATTCAAGACTTGCTGAACCAAAGGTCACACATCTTTGTATTAAATAGCATTTATTGGAGTTTTCTTCTACTAATTTATCAGATCTTTATTTTGAGCCTAGGTACTTTCTTGGCATCTGTAACATCTTTCAGCAAATATATCTAGCATTTAACATGACTCTTTTGGTTTACTTTCAGCATGCTCCCTTGCTTTGAAAGAGACCAAAGTAGGACTGGACTTCACAGGTGTTTCTGAAATGGCACCCCAAGATAGGACTTCTGCACATGCATTTGTGATCCCAGAATGGAAGAACATGAAAGGGAGTTCTAAAGCTCTCAAGATTGTACACACACACAAATATTTATAAATAAAAATAAAATTATACCTTTTATGAGCAGGGGACCTGTTTCTTTGCAGATGTTAGCTAGGAATCAGAGGATTCCAGGTGCAGCACAGTTCCTGCACCTGTCACTTGTTTGCAACTTGTTGCCAACACTGAAACTGGCACTCCAACACAACTGTGTTGCTCTCTACACTCTCTGTACGTCCAGAAAGCCCCTTAAAGAAAAGCTTTCAGTCTTGGACAGCACAGTTTGAAAGGTCAGGTCACTTTGGCATTTGAGATAAACCAACTATCTAAACTTTTCCCTTAACCAGCTCCCTACTAGAACTGGTCACAATGTCTGATTTATACTTGCCTTACCAGATGAGGAACATTTGTTGGAATACCTTGGTTAAACATGCACTAGTTAACTGTGTGCAAAATACAATTTACTTTGACAGTTTAAATCATGTTATTTCCCAAAATTTGAATTCAGCATTATTTTTAAGTTAAGGTAAATACCTCTTAAAGTATTAGCAAAATTTTGGTATGACTGCTAGTGTTTCATTCCTTTACGGAATACATTTTTCAGAGAAAAAACAACCTTCTGATGAACTGAATTCATTAACATAATCCTAAAGGAAAAAATATGCATATCAGTCCTGTCAATTGAGAGACACTGTATAGGAGAGGTTGTTACAAACAATTAACAAAGATTATTTTTGTTTTAACTTTACTCCCCCCATCCCAGTTACAATTTCATCAAGAGTAATTGCAATAACTTCAAAATCTGATAGGTCAAATGAAATAGGAAGTAAAGAAAGCCTCCTCTGGCTCTTTCTTGTGTTGCTTGCCTGTAAGGAGGCTGTCTGACTATAAAGAAAATTACTTTAACGTAATCCTATTTTGAAGGGGAAAAATAACTGTTGGGCTATACTGCCAGACTTCTTGGGTTAATAATGAGGACAAGCCCTTCAAAACAGACGTAAAATACACAACAACTTACTACAAAATGATGTTAATTCAAATCCAGCTACGACAGCTCAGTGCTATCAGGCAGATGTATTCTCACCTCCACAGCTTTCACATCTATGTATGTGTCTATATATATATATGCACTTAAAAATAATTTCTTAATGCGTTTCTTTAACAGAAACTACAGCTCAACACACTTCACAATTTGCAGGGTGTTTTAGGCCAGGAAGCATGATGACTACAAAGGTGAGGGAGATTTACATTACATTTGGCTTTAGATCTCACAAAACTACTTTTCAGTGGAAAATCATCTCTGTTCTCCAGGGCACATAATTTACTTGTCTTCACAAAAGGCAGCTGACACTAACATTACAAATACAAGGCTCTGAGTCTCAATTACAGGAATTAACTCCATTTGGCCTGGCTGGATTTTGTTCCCTAGCCTCGCTGCACCCACGTGTCAATGGAAATTCTCAACTCAGTCAGAAGAGAAATGGTAGCAAATGTTGGGTTATTGGTAAAATAGCTTTGTTTATGTGCACGCACACAGAGAGTTCTTCTCAACAGAACTCAGTTAACGTGATTCACAAATGTTCACTTTCCAGAAAACTTGTGTTGCATCTCTCACTACCAACTCTGCAAGTCCACATTACCTTACTGAAAAAACATCCAGGCAAAAATCTCAAAACCACAAGCAAGCAAAATGAGATCCACGGAGTTCTACCACGGAGATAGCATCGTCTATAGTAACGAGCTGTAGCCTGCAAAGTGTGCATGTCCCAGCACACAGTGCACCTCCACAGCACGGAAAATCAGAAGGCTGCACAAGGTCTGCTGCACTTTACAAACACCAGCAAGTAAACACCATGCTTTCTGTAGAGTTTGTAGGTTTTTGCCTTAATGTAAATCTCGGTAAAAACAGCTTCTGTTTGCGTAATACAGGAAAAAGTGTATTTCCAACTGAACTGAAAGACCCCACCTCATCTAATCCATAGACTTAAGACATAAGGACAGGAAAACTAATTTTTGCAATTATTAATGAAAGCTGTTATGTTTTAAATAAATGCTGTTTTTGAAGTGGAATGCAATGCATTAATGTTGGATCTCTTCATACCTGGCACTGCTTTTATACCTTTGTATGTATTAAAGCAATGGAATACATTGTGGTATGTGTGATGATACTGAATTTTCTGTTTTTCCTTCTCTAGTCCTGGGTGCGTAGGCACATGCATGCACGCACACCTACTTTCTCCCCCCAATGGTACTTGCACAGTTAAAGTGTTCCACTGATTAAAACTCAGAAAAAAAATTTCATTTTTTCCTCCTCTGCTTTCACACAAGCACCTAGAAGAATAAAATGAGTAGGAATGGTTCTTCTAATGATTCACTTTGCTCAGAAGTGAATCAACATCTCCATTTTCGTTTCACATCCATTCCCCAGCCGGTGCACGCAAGTGACCAGTACATGGGAAAGTCCGTTAACGACAGGAAGAAAACAGAGAAAGAAAAGGTTAAGGGAAGACTGCAACTAATTAATACTCACTTTTCAGCATTTGTCAGAAAATATATTCCCACAACAGGGATGTACTAAACATTATATGCTTTCTCACAAACAGAAGAGGACAAAAATACTTATTTTTGGTGCAAAATGACAGTCTGTATAAATGATAGCTGTGTTTCTCTTTGGAATTAACAGCATAACCACAGTATCTGAGCTGTAAATATATGCAATTAATAAATGAAAACCTGAACTTTCTTCTGAATTTTTGAAAGTACTCTTCCCAAAGTCCTTAAGAAAAATGTCCTTAATCTTCTGACGATCTCTAGGCATGCAAATCTGTCCTATTCTACATTTTTGCTGTACAGCAATAATAAAATCAGTTTTGTATGGCTAAATGGTACTGATATTTGCCTTAACTCACACCTGCTGCTGCTACAGACTGACTTCTATGGTACCAGTTCTGGCAAGGCCCTGGTTTGCTGGGCTGAGGGCTAAGGGGAACTCTCAGTTCAACATGGCAGTCCAGTCTGTCCTACATGAAGAAGCCAGTGTAAGTCAGCATCTTGCTATGCCTTGGCTTCTAGAGCCTCCATGTTCAAAATTTAAAGAAAAAACTAAACCTCTTTGTCCTTTATTAAGACTGTTTTTTGGAAAGCTTAAAAATCTCTCACCGTGGTATCTTCTATACAACAGCCCCCAAAGAAGTGATTTCTGCAGCTGTGTTGTGTCAGCAAATAGGCAAGAAAATGAAAAGAGAATAGGGAGAAAGGCTTGTAAAACACATATTGCAAGTACAAAGTTAGCTCCTAAGTGGCATGTTAGCCTTGGGGGCTTCCTCAGGCCCTGAAAAAAACCAGAGCAATTAACAGATAAATGAGCTGAATTTTGTTCGCTTGTTTGGGGGATGCATTTTTCTTTTCTTGGTGGGGTTGTTTTTGTTGTTATTTTTTGATGCTCAAGAACAAAGATAATTCATAATTTGCAGATTTCCTAAAAAGCCAAGGCAGCCCAATAATGTAACATTGTTATTTGTACTTGTTAACAACAGCAGCAGCAGCAGCAATAACAAAATACTGGAAGAGAAGAGACAGTAGGGAAAGGAATATGATGTTTCCTTTCTTCCCCAGCATTTGGAAAATGGCCTGTAGGGAAACACCACTGATTATTTTTCATAGAAAAAAAACAACAGAAACCGTGCTTAGTCCCCCACCACTGAGGATTAGCTGCTCAGAGAAAAGATTTTTCATTTTCACACATGCACACGCTTCTACACACGCTTGGTTTAGATAAATTTGCACAAGCTGCTTTAACTAAACTGATGGGAAGCTTGGCTGCATCTGAAATACATGGTAATTCTCATGGACAAGAGGGTGGGTACTGCATGCATGTTGTTCAGAATTAGACAGCAATTTAGGATATCAAATTGATCTGGGATGAGCAACCATGCTTTTATTCAGTGACTTACTATGAAGCCACCAATATGTGGCCATGATAATAAACTCAGGAGCACGTGGGTGCAGGTGAAAGAAGCAAGAGGAAAGACTTTGATTATTTTCTCCTTTTAGATTTTAATAAACAAAATAATTTTAATTTGAGCATGTGTAGAGCCATTTGTCTGGTCTGGTTTGTATGAAAGCATAATTCACCTTTTTTTCCTTTTCCCCCTTCGTTTGTTCCCTCTTCCCATGCATCCCTTATAGTCAGATTTGACAAAATGTGAAAAATTTATTATAACATCTTTCAGAAGTTGCATAAGAAATACCTCCGAAAAAACTCCATGACTATGGAATCAGGGCTCGGGGGGAGATCATTTCACTCACCCTGGCTCACTCTGTTTTAATGTTCAATTTTTCATTTGTAACTACAGTTACATTTCTGCAACAATACAGTTAAAAGGAAAAATAAAAAAGAAAAAATAATTTCCAGCTCAGCAAGTGCCTTTTCTATTGTTTGCCAGACTTAAGCCAAGCTCAAAAAAAAAACAATGGTGGGTTTAGGATAAAGACTCCACTCATCCTCCACTGCTAAAAAAAGTCCAGTGGGATCAAATTGTGGGAGAAAAAGGAATAATGTCCTTGGAAATTCAAATACAAGCCTGATGAGTTCTTTGAGACATGACTAAACTGCATTTCTAAAGAGACTTTTACAGACGTATACTTCTAGTATAAGTCACATATGTTCTCTATTAAATGTAACAAAATAAGCTTTAATCTCTCTGATAGTTAAATGTTGTAATATGTGAGACTGTAATCTTCTGTAAGAATCTTTTTGCTATTATACACATTTTTAAGGTATTATACCCTTTTTGAAGTACTCATACTTGCCTTCCCCCTCTTGACTACACTGTGTGTACATTTTGCTTAATTTTAAAAGTATTCCTGTTTGCATATGGTATTCCCAAGGAAGATTAATAGATTCCTACAAAATACATAATTCAGCTCTCTCTTGCCATTCTGCAAATACTACCAACTGTACTTCAGTACACAATTTCTGAATAGCTTAAAACTCATACTCACTTTTTCCAGTTTAAAAAAAAAAATAAAAAAGAACCCAAATCTATTTTGTGTCACTCCATATAATTGTCTGGAAATGTTTAAGTTTGTGCAGTCTGTTATCAAATTTAAAGTATGTGAGGAAGTTTTTTCAGAACAGTTCCTACTTCTGTAAATACCATTTTAATACTTCAATTATATAAAAGCTAAAAACCTAGACTCACATTAAATTCTTATGTAGGTTTTCTACAGATGAAGAAATTGAGATACCAGTCTTCCAGTGAAATGTTCTTCAAAGGAAAAATCAGTTGCTGTACTTAGAACTCTCAGTGCTTAAGAGCAGAAAGCCTTCATCCAGAACTCCATAAAAATGGCAACTGCTGTCCAAGCCCCAGAGATGCTGTTCATCCTCTTCCATCAGTGAAAAAAATCCCGCCTCCCTTCCTGGATGCCTTGTGTAGCCTGTTTATCCACACAGTGCTTGGAAGCAGCGGGATGTGTGGCTGCTGCCAGGTGTGCGACTGTGGGACTGCTGTCCCGGAGTCTCGCGGCACCGAGGAGCCGCGCACAGCCGGCAGAAGGGAGAGGGAACCCTGCCTACCTGTCAGCGTGTGTTTTCACTGCATTTCTATTCCACTGCTTTTATGTATCAGGAAATCAAACCTGCATGCTGGGGCAATCTCCTGTCTTCCCTTCTAGTTTGCTGTGGAACCTGTCATGAGTGCAAGTGTCCGGGACTTTGGCGTTACATCTCATCTGAATGACAGGGCCAGCAAAAGGTGTATTGTCCCCTGATACACTGCAGGGGCATTGATTCTGCACGGGTTTAGAGAGAACAGTGTCACCTACTGAATCACAAATACCACTTGCTAGAGCAGTTTTTCTTCTATGTGTCACATCTAATCAGCATAGCACAATTCTCACAGCTGCTAGGAAGGCTGATAACATTTTCTTTCAAGGAACTAAAATTTAATTTTATTCAGGCAAGATACTAGCATTGCTGGAAAGAAAGGCTTTTACTGAGATTTGGAAGAGCATTAACAAAATGTTATAGGGCCATATGGCCTTCAGTAATCTGGCCAAGCTAAAGACCATTTAGGGGTAGTTCAAGATGTGGAGGGAGTTTCATCACAATGGGAAGATCTCTTTGTGAGAGTGCAGAGCTGATGAATGCAGAGATGGGTGACACATGCTGTGGCATATCCATGCTGCTCACCAGATCATTTCTTTATTTTTTAAAAACCCAGGATTTTTTTTTAGATTGAATTTGCTATTCAAAACAACTTAACATGAATGTTCTTTTAGTATTAGCAATAAATTTGCACAGCCTCCGTGCAGCGTGGAACACTGAATCCATGTGGCTAAAAAACTGGTTATGCAAGCAAGGCATATGCTTGAGAGGATGAAGAAAAATTGGCAAGATACAGCTTGCCAAGGCATGCCACACATTAGTCTACTTTAAAACTGTTAGGAAATTTCAGCATTTGCAGTTCAGTTTTCTCTACAGATATACAAAACGGGAAGCATCTTCCTTCAAGAATCATCATGAGCTGCCCTCCCCTCCCTATTTCTCTCCTATTTTGATCACATCTTCTCTTTGAAATTAGTGGCCAGCTTTCTCAGATGGTGTTATCTCTGAGCTAAGGAACACTGTGTCGTTTATTATTTAAAATTAGGTATTAAACAGAAGCAAACATTTCTTTGTAAAGCAGTTACTGCACATTTGTGCAGCATACAGCATCATTGTTCTTGGAAATGGCTTAAACCATTGAACAAACACGTAAGAGAAAGACTGCACACATGCCATATTATTCTAAAGAACTGCTTTACCATAAATTGTCTTTTTTTTTTTTTTTTCCTGAACTTGTGTTNAAGAGAAAGACTGCACACATGCCATATTATTCTAAAGAACTGCTTTACCATAAATTGTCTTTTTTTTTTTTTCCTGAACTTGTGTTCTGAATTTTTCTCAGTTGTAATCCTGGGTATTGGAAGAGTCCAGGGCAGAATGGATGGTACTAGAAATTTTAAAGAATCAGTATCACTTACAGTGTATCTTAAGTGTATCTCTTACAATGACTAGAGAAAATATGCTTTGTGTTTATAGCACAACCCCCCTCCCTTAAAATATTAGAAAAATGTTAGTTCCTTATTTACAAGCACTGCAGAATGTAAATATTAGGCACTGACCCAATCTGTTAATGTGTATCATGGCCCAATGAAGTATAAAAACTTCTCCAGAAAAAGGAGCTAGAAAAAAAAGCAGAGAAGGAATAAAGGGGTGTAGGGGTCTGGAAAATGCACAGGCATTATAATAAACGAAAAGATGAAATGTGATATTAAATCACTGAATATCAGTATTTACATTTCTGTCTTTCTTACAACAATAAAATTTCCAGGAACTTCAGAAAAATCGTAGATTTTGAAAATTTTGAAAAAAGTTAAAATTATTCTCAAATAATGGGCTGTTAAAAATCCTGTTCAATATATTCAGACTGACTTCTTCCTCTTCAAGGTTATTAGCTTGCTGCAAACCTCCACCAATGCAGTTAGCATAATTACTGTTATTTTTAAGCTTCTGCTTTCAAAGTGACCATATGTATGTAGAATGTTGTACCTGGAATCCTGAGAGGAAAGTAGGAAAAACAAAACAAGCCCACAGTATTTTAGATTAAAACACTGCATTCAACCAAATTCCTGTCTCCCCTAGTTGCTTCTGTATGTTTTAAAAAAAATTTTTGAAGATGTAATTTCATTAATAGTAATGATGTAGATGTTCATTCTCCTCCCACTCTTCCATTATCATTCTTTTGAATGCAGATGCACCAGTTACTGTGAAGCAGCAGTTTTCCCCCCAAACTTTCCAGAGTTTCACTCAACTGTAACTCCATAAAGCAAAGCAAAGCAAAGCACAGGGTGTCTTCCATTATGATCCCATTATTTTTTCTCCCAGTATTTGTTCACAGGAGACAAAACCGACCCCATTTAACGTTTTGGGGGACTGCAAAGCTATTATCCTTGCTAAACATTCAGCAAACATGTAATTTACTTGGCAGCATTAGACAGAGTTCAAGCTCTCGCTTGGCATGCAGTTAGCATCCCCAGCCCATGACATTTCCATGCAAAGCAGGCTTCCCGAGAAGTAAACTAATGCTAATCAATAGATCTGACTCAGTGAAAAGCCTCAGACTGATAAAAGAAGGCATCAAACATGAAGACAGATCATTACCTCGTCTAGCAGCTGTCTGTCATTTCTAGCGAAGTGCAAAACTTTTTCTGAAAACATCACTTTAACTCAGTTCAAACTGAAACACCATTTCAAACGCAGGCTCGGTGGGTTTAGTGCCAGTGTTTTACTGAAATTGGTCAGATCTCATTTTGCAATTGCCAGAAACCATTGTTATTAGCACTGCTCAAAATACATCCACAAAAGCTGTTTAAGTCTCCACAGAGAGACATTTGGATACTCTCTTTTAAAGTCAGGTATTTTACAGGTTAAAATAGTATTTTTAAAAATCTGTAAAAAGGCAAAGACTTTCTTCCTGTATAAAAGGCTGTAGTCATAACTGATGAAGCTTTCTGCCTTTGCTCTATATAACAGGTGTTAACAGAGACAGCAGTTAACCCTTATGCCCATATTCATTCCTGACAAAAGTATTTACTTCAGTGAGTTTTCTGGAGCACAGATTAACTCAGCTCCCACTGTGAGTAGCCTATCAGTGGAATATTTAAGATATTTAAAATTTTTATTAAGAGTTGAAAGGGGCTATATTAACATTTGGAAGGAAGGGGGAAAAAGCTTGCATGAAATCCTACCTCTTTAACAAACGATTTCTTTATGTGCCAAAGTCATACTGAAAAACTGGTATCAAGCGAAATTCATAGCTAGCTTTGAAAACAGTACCAGTAAGTCTAATAATCATGTTGAACATCCAGCTTTGCCACCTTCAGAAAGTCTTTTGGTAACCTCGTTTGTTGTAGCTTAAGCCTCTGTGTCAGTTTACAAGCACCTTCACAGAAACAGCCAACCAAAACTGAAGTTTTGCAATATAAAAATGATGTGCAGTTCTCATGAGGGAGAACTTCATGTATATGTGCTTCAGCCTGCAGTCAGCTTATTTTAATGAAGCCTTCCCTCTCAAAAGAAAACATACACAAACCTCAAGATGTGTCATGATTTTTAGAATATGAGCACTGGAGGTCATGGATGTTGAAGTATGTACTTGTGAAATACAGGCTGTTTTTGCAAATGCTCATAACAGTAAGGATATTCTATGTTCTTTCAAGGTCAGATATTTTTAACACCCCTACGCACAGAGCCCTGTCTGTTAAAATGTTATAGTAGGTCACAGAAATAGGATCAAAAGTTAAGATGTGAATATTGAGGTTGCTGATGTCAACTCAGATGTGGTCTTCATTCCGTCACCTCCCATTTCATGTCCTACCTAGTCCTGCTACCTTTCTCATGTGAATCTCTTGGCTTTAGTCTCAAGGAAGATCAAGAGGCTTCACTCTCCTCTCCTGTCCTCTGGACAATTTCTGTCTCCACAGCTTTCCCTGCCCATCCATCTCTAGGGGCCCAGTCCTTGTGCTCCCCCTGCGCTCAGACAATATCCCTGTCTTCTTTCTCTCTGTCCAGTCTTCACTGCCTTCCCCTAGAGCCAGCACCACCTCCAGCATTGATGCCCTGCTCACTCCTGCCCCACCACAGTGCAGCTCCAGCCTCCCCATGGCTCTTCAACAGACCCCAGTTTATCCCTCCTACTTCTGTCCTTTCCTTCAGCCATCCTCTCTTCTCACCTCCATAATGGGTTTTGCTCCCTTCCTGCTGTTGCTAAGGGCTCTTGTGTGTCACATCCTCAGCTCAGTCTTGTGCCTCACCTCTGCTTTCAGAGCAGCCTGCTGTCTGCCTTGCCAGGCGCAGGCCGCTGGTGAAAGGCTCTTTGAGCCTCTTTAGCTGCACTCCAGGACTGGGTGGGTGGTGGTACCAACTCACATCTGCCAGGTGTGGGAACAGGGGCAGGTTTATGGCAATGGCAAGTGACCTGCCCTGCATGCCAAGTGTGGCAGCAGTCAGTTCGTTTGTAACCTTCTGCTAAAAATAATGGAATTGCAAGGTCTGTTTGAAGAGAGGAGGTTGTGCTACGGTGGGGTTTTTCTGGTATCTAAAAATATTCTTTAAACCCATTATTTTAAAAAATAAGCTGGTTTTGTGATATTTTCAACATCTAAAAAAACTGTCTGTAAGCAAAACTTAGAGCAGGCTTTTACAGTAGGAAATGTCAGACACCCTGAATATTAGTGCTATCGCGCCTGCCCATAATAATTTCCAAATCAAATTTAGATTCTGTTGTATATCTTTACCTAAACAGATTTCCATAACCACCAACCAGTAACTCTTCTTTTAATTTAGGAGTGCTGTGTTAGATGAATTTGTTCCCAGACTCAGACTATGAGGCTAGCATCCCAAGAGACACTCCCACCTCTTCCTGGGGATAAACAAGCCAGCCCTGGGAACATGAAACAAACAGCAAGAAACACTATTTGACTTTTATAAATTTTAATAAACTAAAACACAGGATTGAAAGCTTGAGATCTTTTTTTATTTACTATTACCCTGCAGTGAAAATAGGGGGAAAAGGAGGGGTTGTGGTTTTTGCATATACTTTAAATATATAAATGTACCGTTTTTTGTCATTCAATACCCTTTCTATCTACCTATTCTTTTTCACTTACTTTGCTTTTTAAGCAGTCTGACACGAGGCAAAACCTCGGTTTCGCTCTTTATTTTTTTTAATCTAAGAGGAACATATCCTAATCCTAGCAGATATTTTTCATGGCCATTCTTTGGTTTGTGAATCAGGCAGTTAGAAGTCAGTTGTGTCACTGCCATCGCCATTTTGATCACCACATGTGAGAAGTAACTGTTTGACTTTAAAACTTGTTCTGGAGTCTGCCCTCAGCACTGCACACCGCTTTTTACTACCTCCCTTCTACCATTTTTTCTAATATTATAAACATTAATCTCTATACTATATGTCAGCTAAGTAAGCATTTTTTTACATTCCCAAATACTTAAGTTTACAAAGGACATTTGTAACTAAAAAGGCCATCTTAGCTCTTTTTATCATTGTATTACTAATACTTATTTCTAATGTATTGTTGTGTTACACAAATGTGTATGTAATGTATGTATTGCTGGATGGAAGAGGACAAAGGGGAACATGGGGGTACCTTAAGTATCCTGGAGGCAGTAAAAGACAGTAGATAAAAAATTGAAGAATATATTGTTGAGAATGAGTTTGTATCAGTTTCTGAAATCCAGGAATTGCTTTGCTCTATCATATATATGGGAATTGAGGGGAGCTGCAGAGTACAATCGCTCCTCTGGCTTTCACCTTTCTGGGTGAAAGGAAAACTGTGCAAATATAAATACCATTAGTAAGAATGCAACAAATCCCAAAGAAAATCCCAAACTACTCCAGAGTAGGCTGGTCTTCCAGTGACCCATACTGGAATTTGTGTTTTCCTTAAATGGGCTGTCTCCAGCCATCTTTACAGGCTCAAAAACCCAAGGAAGAGTAAAGAAGAGAAAGCTGCTATTCCAACATCAATACTTGAGCTGTGTTTTTCTCTCTTCATTCCCCCAGCTATCACTCCTTATTCACTTCCCAGGGTGGAGGAGAGTCTCAATCTCTTTGAACTTGTCTCCGCTATTTTTGAAAGATATGAGGGGCAGCAGAAAACAGAAAAGAGAGAGGGAAGAAAAGAGAGAAAGAAAGAGACAGAGAGGACACATCAAGGTGAGTTACATTTCCACATCATTTATCCTGCAAGAAAGCACACGCTTTAATCTACCCTGAGCCATACACAGGCATCGTCAGGGTTGCATTTTGTCTACAAAGCTAAAGAAGTAGCGAGTGTAAGATTATGCTGCTGTGTCAGTCTAGTTTGACCAGTTTCACAAGTTTGCTAGAAAAGGAAGTGTGACATTTTCATTTAGAAGAACATAAGCGAAGCTTAAAAACATGGCTGGGCATGTTGGAGTAAATGGGACGGTGTGTCTGAGCAGGAGAGCCTTGTTTTACAATCGTTTTAACAACCAATGACGGGTTTGCCTGAATTTAAAATCTGAATGCAGAGAAACTTCACTTAAGATAGTGAGAGACAAAGAAGAGGCAAAGAAGAGCTGTATTTGCTGCTCCATTTCCCTGCCAGCCCCAGCTCACAGGTACACTCCCAGCAGGTACGGATACACCCCAGCACGTGGGAGCAGATGCCCTGTACCAGCACCTGCCTGGCACACGGCTCTGGGCCTCCCACTCGCTCTCGCCCTGTGGGTGTAAGCTGGAGCGTGTCTGCATCGTGCCAGTTTTTATTCTGACTGCAGTATCCCAAAGACAGGAGTTTCAAAAGGACTTTCAGGGGAGAGAGTGTAGTGAGGGGAAGAGGAATGCACACCATGAATGTTCATGTGTGCTGCTGTTGTAAAGAGCATCAGTTACCAGTAAGTAACTGGTCTCTTTCCAAACCTCGCGGTTACATTCACGAAGGACAGAGAGGTCCAGCAACAAGCCCCATTCACACTCACAAACCTGGTAGGGGTCCTGTTGACAATGAAGATGCAAAAGGAGCCTTGGCACTAGAAGCAGGTTAAAACCATACCTGCTGACAGCTGGGTTTAAGAGGAATTAAAAAGCTACCTTGCAGAGAAACTCTGAATGTGCTGCAGGAGCACCTTGTCCAGCCTACCTGGGAAACATCAGCAGCAAGGGCCTGGATTTCTTTCAACTTCCAGAAAAGATGACTGCAAAAGGAACATCACCTTCACAGTAAGATGAAATAAGAAAAAAATTCTTGTGGATTGAAGGTCAGGCATGGAGGTGAGTTTATCCATCAGCACACAATATAACAATATAACTTCTAAAATAAGCTAGAAATAATAAGGGAAAAATAATAATAAGAAATAATAAAAATAAAAAAATAAGCTGTCTCTTTCACATCATCTTGTCATCTGCTCCCTCAGTCCAGTGTGCTCACAGCCAAAATGTGAGCCCTTGTTCAAAATCAAGTATCTGTCACAAAAATCAGAGGAAGGGTTTCTAATGTTGGGGCTGTCCAGCCCTGAAGAACAGACTTCCTTGCTGGGATGTGTCCATAACCGGAGGTATCTCTGCATATTAAAAGAACCAACCACTCTTCACAAATCAGGGAATACTCTAAATGCAGGATTTTAGGTTTCACATCTGTTTATGAGGCTACATGGTTTAGAAGGGTTGCAGAGAACCATACTGGACTGAAAATGAAACCAGGAGAAGACAAACAAGACATGGTCTAAAACCTCTGCTGCTGCACAACCTTTGAGATACTGAATCCACGTTCTCTGCGTGATCTTTAAAGCCTGATGGAGGTAACCTGTTGCTTTTTGGCACTTACTGTGTCACCTCCAGCTCTTAAGGCATAAAATGCTCCTACAGAAAGGCTGGAAGATTCTTTGATCGAACAGCTGTTCAGTTTAAGTGAAGAACATAGTCAATTCCCCTGAGGTGGGAACAGCTTTGTTAAGGTGCTCACTTGTAGCAGAAAAGGAGACAATTTGGAATTAGAAATGCTTTTACTATTCCCAAGACAAAGAAAGCATCTGTGGGATGTTCTGATAGCTGCATGAAACCAGAAACCTCAAGATGAAAAGGCTTCTCACCAGTCTTTTGCTTTAAAACCCAAGAACTGGAGCAGCCAGGGTCACTACGCCAGACTTGAACTTGTGAATTTTGGTGCTTAGTTTTTCTAAATGCAGAACACATTTAAATCTGCTATTTCTCTTCATTAAACACCTGGTTTAGGTATCTCACACACTTTGTAGTGTATGAAAACTATCTGTAGGGCAGCCTAGCATCAGCAAGGTATTTTTTACTTATGTGAAGTAACTCTAATAAAATTCTCAAACAGGAGTAAAATAAAGTGTTGGGGAGACAACACAGGGAATGACTTCTGGTAATAGTGTGTTGGACCCTGACAGTGACATTGTATGTGCTCCCTGAAAAACTTGGTCTCCAGTGATAAAATCAGTGTGCACTTACTCTACAGAATCACTGCAGGGGAAGAGAGAAGATTATATATAAAAATGTACTTATTCATATTTAATCCACATCACTTCCCAAGGTACAATGAATTCTAACAGTTTGGGAATCAGATGCTGTAGGTAACATAATAATCAAGGACAGCAGAAAGGGTGTCAGAAGTTGACCAGTTCTGAAATACTGAATATTGCATTATGAATGGCTTCCAAAACTACTTCTGCACAGACAGCTACACCTAATCTGCAGAAAAATTAGGACTACTATATTTTACGTACATTATTAGTTACAGGTGAAGCAAACCTATGAAAATAGGGTCAGTAAAATAAACTGTGTAAATTAAAACGATCAGAAGATAAACATGATGGGAAAGACAGCTAAATAAGAGAAAGGTCAGTCTGGTATAAACAGAAATGGGTAAAAACTCCCAATAATAGTTGTGCTTAAGCTGGAAGTGAGAAAAAGTTTTTAAGTAATGGCATGACCTTCCAGTCAGGGAATGGAATGCTAGAAGGTCCCTGTGTTTGGGGAAAGAGCACTCGGTGTGCCATGTGCAGAACCAAGTGACAGATCTTGTGGTGATCTGTGATTACAGCACAAAGGTTCCTCATCAGTCCCAGCTGCAGAGCAATTCCATCACTGAGAAGTGTGCCTCTGTGTGTTGCTGACCTTGTCATGTTTATTTCAGAGCTCATATACAAGCAATAGCAAATTAACTGAGTTTCCTTGGTTTCTTTCTCTTCTTCTCTCTTATTTTTCCCTTTTTGTTAGGGGTGGGAAGGGCAGTAGAAGGGTAAGAAGAAAAAAATGCATGAGCAAAGACAAGCTGGAAGACATTTTAAGCAAATGTAGAAACATAAACCCTGAATTACAAGTATTAGTTCCAGTAAAGAATATGGTTCCCTATAATTCTACAAATTTCTTTTGCAAGGAATATTGAAATGATACATACAACTGTCTGTCCTTCCTCAAAGGCATGCTGCAGTCACAAATGGATCCTCTTAAAAAGTTGTGAATGGTGAAAAGACCAGTGTTTCAGCCTTAGGCTAAAAACTGAATCTATTTCTACTGTATCAGTTTCCTTTTAAATATCAATGAACACCACAGGTCCTGGGTGACTTTCTTGCAAGACTTGATGTTTCTGCTTCTCTTCATCCATTTATGCTATTATATTTCAGGCTAAACACATTTTGTTAATTATGCAGCAGGATAGGATACGTCTTCCATTCACAAGCTTTTAATCAAAAAACAAACAGAGCAATAGGTAGGTTTTTCTAGTCATTTAAGCCTTTAAGCTCGGTCAAAGCCTGCCCACCAAATGATGCAATTATGTTTTATTTCCCTGCACCTACTTCTTCATTGCAAAAGAAAAGCTGATGATAGAGAGATTTTTTTCCATACACTGCTGAGGAAGGAGCAAGTGTAAGGCCACAAAAAAAGAGTGCTGTCGTGGCTCAGAAGTGCACTAAACATGAACGCTCTTCTGTAGCACATCCCAAAGTGTAACCGGAAGGATGACCCACACGAACACGGCACCAAAATGCTGCTATAAAACATGTGCTGCCTTCTGCCTTGATGCGAACTGCAAACACGTGGCCATTTTTTTACTGAAATCAGTTTCCATCATGTTGTATTTGGTGAGAAACCTGGGTGAGGCAGTGCTCAGATATGACCCTGCCAGACCACATGGCCAGCTTATGGCAGGTCACAGAAAATTCCATAAAAGCTCCAGGACGCATGCACTGGTGTTAGAACAATGGGGAGAGGTTTCACAGAAACACGTGCAAGGCCAGGGATGGTGACGAAGAATTGTCCAATATTAGAAAGCTACTGTACCTAGGTCCTCAACAACAGACACACGATTTATTCCTCCACCACACAGGAAACAAAACTGCCTTACAACTTCATCAACTAATACCTCATCTTTTATCTCTTCTTCATCAGCAAGATCAGTCAACGTATTTCACTGTGCCGTTCCATGTTCACACCTTCATTTTCACCCTCCACGTTTTTCAAACAAACTTCTGCTGCTAGATCTCAACTCAAACTCTTCTCCCCAGAAAGCCCTTTGGGCTTCATCAGAGCTCAAACTATTCCCATCCTCCTCCATCCACCCCATCAGCCTTTGTCCTCAACCCTTCTCCTCCTGTGGTTTCCCATCGTCCATCCCCCCCCAGTGATAAGCCCACCTCCAGTAACTTCTTCTGTGTGCTCCTGGGAGAGCTTCTTCTCATCTTCTGTCATCTCTCCAAGAGAGAGAGATCTGTGAGTCTTGGACACAGCATTTCACACTGAAGACTGATTCCTTGGGGAAGGAATACCACTGAGCCAGGAAGACAACTGAGGTAAGGAGAAGGCAGCCAGTATTTTTAGAGAAACACGTCACTGTCAAGCTGTATTTGTATAAATCCTCCACTTTTCATAACAGACTCTCCTCAGAACATGGCATTTCACAGAGCACTTGAAATTTAATCCTTGGCATTGATAGCCATGTAAAAGCCACTGTCAGAGCTGCTGCTCCCATTTCAGTCTTAACGTAAGGACAGAAGATAATGACAAATACAGTACATGGACAAGCCCCCAGCAGGAAAAACCTCTTGCACACATATGAAAAGATGTACTGGGAGCCATCAAGTCACTAAAAGGGAACGAAATAATACATTCTTTTAGGAAGCTATTTTCAGTGGTTTTTAAACTTCTTTATTAGTTAAATAGAGGATTTCAACATCTGCAGTGTATATTAATATAAATTCTATTTCAATGGTAGGAAATTTCAGGACATTCTGAATCATTTGATTAATCCAGAAAAAAATTCTCCTATCAACAGACTTCACCATGACTTCCTCTTGCATCCATTTACGTACGTCTAAAATATTACTGTTTTAAACTCCTAAGTCCTGATATTGAAATGTTTAACAAAACCTCCCATTTCTACGGAATAAACATAAGAACTTATATCTCAGTATGAACTATGGCACTGCTTCCACAGTGCTATAATAATTAGAGTTAACATAATGAAAACCTAGTAAAAAGACTATAAATTCACCATATGAGCACATATGGATGTGAAAAAGGAAATCAAACAAGTTCTCTGAACTAAAATTAGAGTCAAAACAGAACAGTGTCCCACAGAAATAGCACAAGCCTAAAAAGTCTATATAAATTTACTATGCCAAATCCAATTTTATCCAACGTTCCGTTTCATCTATCCATATTTCCACAGTGTATTTAAGGTATTGAGAGCTTAACTGTTCATGTAAGTCTGGACTGCAGTTTAGCTACTTGAGATAGATTTTCATGTTTGAAGCAAACCAGAGCTGGGCTCATTGCAGAGCTACAAAACCATGGAGCCCAATCCACCAAGTTATGAATGTGATTTTCCTATCCAAGCTTGTGCTTCTGATATTTTGCACTTTGTGCTCTATTTATGCTTGCTCTACAAGTGAGTCTTCCTTTCTGAGGGTTTCAACACATTGATTCATTTAAGGTATACCTCTAAAGAGGGGTCTCATCATAAAAAAGGAGAGAAGAAATCAGTTTATTTTCTGTTATTGTGTATGTATTCATTTAGATATCCTTTTAAAGTAATTAATCTGTGAAGATGAGCCACCTCAAAGACATTTGTGAATACCATATTGGGTTTTTTGGTAGCATCTGCAACTTTGGTTGTAAAACAACTTTGGTGTAAAAAGCTTGTGACAGAGCTCTGCAAAGTTTTTGTTTTGTTCTCTNCCATATTGTGTTTTTTGGTAGCATCTGCAACTTTGGTTGTAAAACAACTTTGGTGTAAAAAGCTTGTGACAGAGCTCTGCAAAGTTTTTGTTTTGTTCTCTTTATGCTGCATTCTCCACATCAGTTCTACTTCCTGGATCCTGCATCTTCTAATACATCATATGCACGGAAGGAAGGTCATGTCAGCCATTGACTGGGAAATCAAACCAAGCAGTAGCATGTGTCCATTTTGCTTCTGGACTGCCTCAGAGGCATTTGTTGCAACCGATGCCAATCATTAGACTGGGATTCAGTTAAATTCTCAGGCACCTCTTTTGTGGGATAGAACCAATTTCTTCTGAGCTGTGTAATTACTTTGTGACTTCTGAGATTTAGCTTTTTTTCTTCTTTTTTAGGGAAGTCATCAAATAAACAGAAATGCTACACAACTACTGATGCTGTTGCAAGAGATGTGGAATCTGAGAATGTGCTGGTTCTACTGGGGAACCATGACAGGACAGAGCCAGTTAATCACTCCCGCCTAAGCTTTCCTTTTTATTGTCCAGATGCATGGCCATCGTGTATTTCACAAAATATTCAGGTCCTCTTTAATATAAGACAGAGCTGCCATTCCTAAGAGACGACTGAAGATTCCATCCCTCACCTACAAGGCCTTAATTGCTGGACAATTTTACAGCGTTTCAGCTCTTACGCTGCTCTGCCACACGTACGCTTCCCCGTCATCTTTCTATTCCTGTTCTCTCTCTGAACTTCTTATCTTCTGCTGCGTCTCCTGTTCTCAGCAATCCTCCTCTCAGACCTTCCAGGCTCAACGACAGATTTTGTGCACAAAAGGCTGCAAATTTTTAGGGCAGGAATTATCTCACTACTTTTGTGAGTTAACAAGCTATGTACCCTTGATAGGGGAGGAAAGTGCAACCTACTACATGGTTTTAAATAACCACTATACTCATAAATTATTTGTAACAGCAATAATACGCCTACACCAAAAAGCAGTAGGAAAGATCACATACAGTCGTGGTCTCTCACAGTCGTCGGTGCCATCTGGAGCTCCAAGCGGCTAACTCCGCTCGGCAGTCTGTGCGCAACGAGTCGCACGACACATAGAAAAATATTCCAGGACTTCACAGTTCCTCCCCAAGCAACACATTAATAACGATCTTCCACCCATAGCTAGCGCTTCAACTGCGAACACGCTGCTGTTGACGAAGGCACAACAGGTCCGTTGGGCGGAGAGCGAGCGGCTTTGTCCCCGGCACAATGCCCTACAGCCGCCGCACATGCCCCTCGCTCAGGTTGCGTGTGCTCTGTCATTGTACTCGCTGCCAGCTCCGGCGGGACTGCTCAGAGGCTACGGCAACTCTCCAAGGTCCACAGGCCTCCGGGAGGGGACAGGCCACCTTCTGATCCACAGCCGGGATGAATGGATTAACAGCGAGCCGAGCCAGCTGCCGCAAGCTTTATCAGCACGCAGGCCCGACAGATGGGAGCCCACTGGAGAAGCCTCCTGCTGCAGCCCGCGCGGCCCTCGCGCCGGCCTTCTGCTCACCGCGCGCTCGCTGACACGAAAGCGGCCACAGAATATGCACAAGGGGCAAAATCGCATTTAAAAATGCACGCGCCCCCTTTGGGACGCTGCTCGGGTTGAGCAACAGCAAGCGAGCTGCTCTGGGAGCACAAGTGCGTTCACTGCAGTGAAGCTCCTTGTGGTAAAAGGCTTCATTTTGGTTTGGATTTGCAGTTGGGAAGATTTCTGACAGATGATGTTTGTTTCCACCAGAACCGAATTACCTGCTGACATTAAAACCGTGTGCATCAGGACTGTAGCAAGTGATACACAAAAGACAGAAGAGACTGTAACTATAGAGATGAATTCAGACTAATTGACTTTCTCCTGGGCTTTCTACCCATATAAAAGTCGTAGATACCAGAAAAAAGGCATAACCCAACTCAAATCCAGTGGAAACTGGAGCTTCCATGTTTCAGACAAGGCAGGTAATGTCCATTCGTCTTTTAAGTCATGAACCTTGAGCCTGCTCCAAAAATATTCAATATATTATCTGAAGCAAAGGGTTGCAACAAGATCAAAAACATCGACAGTTTTTATTGTAGCAATCAAAAATCTTTTAAAATCACAAAACTAGAAAATTGTTAAAAAAGGGAAAACACCTACCTAATTACTGCCAGAAAAAAGACACTTCACTGTTGACCATGCCACACTGAAGTATGAAGTGCTACACTTATGAACAGCAGTATTAAAAAAAAAAGAAACCCTATTGCTTCCATTTAAGAAAGAGCCTCTCTTAACAGATCGTTACACAGCCAGATAAAAGCTCTGTGGAGTCAATGGCAGCCTTTGCATTCATTGCAAGGGACTTTGTACCAGACATTACATATTACATCTCACAAGTCTACAATTCACTTAATTTTCTTTGAGCACAAATGTGAACAATATTTAGAAAGAAATGCTACAGTTTGCCAGCTTTGTGTGTTTAAGTCTCAATTTTCCCTGTCTCTTGCTTCTTGAAAGGGGTGTCACATAAACCTCTAAGTCTGAAGCTGTTTTGCTATAAGAGAAAATTTTGCAACTCAAAAAAGCTGCCTATCTCTGAGCAAACAAAGTAGCTATAATTTTATTTGCAAAAGTTACACTTGAGCACTGTGGAGAGTATAAACCTTAATTTATGTTCTTTCAGGTAATTTCCTATTAGAACTCAAAATCAACTTTTAACAACTAAAGAAACATTTATATCAGCATTCTTGATTTATGCTAGTGATCTCAAAATATAGTCCCAAGCCAGTTAATACAGCTTCAGACTAATTTCACAACTTTCTTATTTTGAAAAACATATTTAGTGCACAAAAGTGAAAACATAACATTAAGATAAAAGAAAGCCAGTAAGAAGTACTGCAATGAAAGTTGTTAGAACCTTCATTGAGTCAAGATGTCCACGAGAACTTATAAATCACACATCCAGGCCAAAACTGGCTATTTTATTTACATTTAAACACAGTGATTTTGGTACTCTAATATAAGTACATGTTGAGGACAACTTTTTTATGATGCATTTTCCAAAAATTAAATTAAATAACTGTCTTCAATATATGAAAAACAAGACTACAAATCTGTTTAGGCAGTGTCCAACACTATAAGCAAAAGTGGCCAGTACCTACTTCTAAAGACAAATTGACATTGCTTCAGCAAATTACATCAAAATGTATACAAAAAACTTAACAAGTATCTCCTGAAAAATAAAACCTATTTGTCATTAACCATTTCCAGTAGGCATAAAGTCAAGATAAAGAAGTAAAGAGCTGACTGTCTCCAATTCTTAGGCCAGAAACAGCAAAATTCTTTGTAGTATGCTCAGAATCAAAAGGAACATTTAAATAAATAAAAACAGAGGTATCAAAAGCATAAGTAAACAGTACTTGAAAACAGTGATTTTATAAGAAGGAACAGTCTTTCAAAAACTGTTTTCAACAAAAAAATATGTTAATCACAGAAACAACCAACCAACAAAAGCTGAATGATGGAATTTTTCCTAAACTTTGCATTGTTTTATTGCTGCAAGTGGTCACTTTTGTGTCAGGAAACACAAAGATACAGATGCTGTCAAGATACTCTTGTTCTTTGTTATCAGTAAGGGAATTTGTTTTAAAAACTTAATTATTTAACGCTCTCCCCGCCCCCCCCCTTTCCCCTGAACTGATAAAGACCAGTTAGAGCAAGTAAACAATGATTAGAAAGTCCCACACTTGTGGGACTTCATCTGTTAAGTCCTAACCCCGTGTTTCATAAACATGTTTAGAAATTCTGTGTGTCATTTACAAATGTAGTTTCTGGTATGCGGCTGAACATCCATGACTAAGTGATTTCTGAAGAAATGTGTCATCTGTAGATTTCAGTCATTTGCTTTTTAAATTCTACAGCATAAAAGAATATTGAAGGAACTTATGAATACTGCCAAGGAAATAACTTAAAATGGAAGGGTAGGGTTGGTGGGTTTCTTTAATAATTTGGTAGGGGATAGAGGGCATTAAGTGCAGGAGGCATCTGTACGTGTGCATTTCATGCCATGTAACGTTTGTTTGTGGTATGCTGACCTACTGAAGTCTGATGGCAGCACTAACAAATATGGCCAACAAATTTAACAGAGGAGGAACACACATCTTCAATGAGGGAACAAGAACAGAGGATCAACAAAAAAACCCAGTAGCTCTCACACACTGAAACATCAAACATCCGGGGTTGACCAACACAGTTGCACCACCTGAAATGCTCCAAGTCCAGATGCACTCTTAATTCCCACTTGTTGCAGAAGCCTAATTAGTGTTGACAGACAACACCTCACTGTGAAGGCTGCACATAATCTACTTCAAAGACAAATGTATAGAAATAAAAACAAAAACACAGGAGAGATGAGTTTGGGCAAATACTGGAGCAGCTATCCAAACAGAGCAGAGCAGGTGCAGGTAAGGCAACCAGTTTAAAGACCAAGCTCAATCAATCTGTGAAAAGACCTATAAGATCTAACTGCCTACAATGGTCCTTGGTTTCCATCACTTTTCTGCTACAACAGCTACTTCAACATGTCCAAACACGACGTCCTCATGCTTGAGTGTCTAAATGGATCAAAACAGGCTTTTTGTGTCATTTTAATAGACAAAGCTTGTGGAAGATCACAAGAAGGAATGGAAGAGAGATGACAGAGAATAAAATTTCTTCAGGCAGCTCTAAAGCTGCTCTGTTGCGTGGCAGCTTCATCAGATGTTCCATCACAACCAAGACTGTACAACAAATGAGCAGTGGCAGCACACATATTCTCTCTCTCTCTCACTGTAAGTCCACTGTGCCTTGTAACCACAGATGTATACACCAATCCATACATTTGATCACAAAAAAACCCCCTTAACCCCAACCACCTCAAAACCTTGGGTTAAGAGGAGCTGGCAAAAGACTGAATGAAAATGCAAATATTTAAGCAGAAATTCAGACAGATTTGAGATTTCCGGTGGATAAAAGACAATGAATGGACAGAGAGAAAAGAAACAAGGCTGTGTCTAGCTGTTCTGCTTGGCAAATTTTGGAATATTTCTTCCCATCAGCACCATATCCAGGTGTCCTGAGGCAGCAGAATGTTGTTGCTGATGTGAAGAAGCTTTATGTGCAGCCATTTCCCTTGCAGCAAACAATTTCCCAGCTGATTAAAATACTGTGACAATCTCAAAGCTTGCTAAAACCAGGAAAAGTAAACATATGGATTGCTTTACTGAAAAACTAGAATTCTGACTGGGGGGGACACGCTCCTTTTGTCAACGGTACTTTAATGCATCTAAACTACAGCTGCCACTGTCATTAACAGCTGATGGGCATTAATGTAATCCAGGTGGTACATGGCATTCAGGGCAGAAAGCACCTCCCTCTGCCTACTCCAAAGACACTGAGAAGCCACCTAACCAAATTCAAGTGCCCAGCCCTGAAAAGCAAAGCACAGGCACATGAGCAAGTCACTGTGCACCAGGAGTCATCTACCCTCCTGTGGTCAGGGCTACAGCAACAGTGCAGGCTGCTAATGGTGATGTGTGTCAGTGGACAGTCAGGACAGATTTGGAAACCCACCACAAGCTCATCCCTGCAGGTGCAGTGGGGCACTGCCTGCACGTGGGAGCGGGGAGGACACGGATGCTGCAGAGGCCACTGCTCCAGCAGAGCCCTTCAGGTGCCGCGTGCCGCTCACTGCACCTTCCAGGCTGTTTGTGGTCCAAAAGCCTCTCTCAAGGTTTGTTTATTCCAAAGGAGTTACCAATGCAGAGAACAGATGGGGAGAAAAGAGAAACGGTTTAAAGGAATAAAATAAAAATTTAAAAAAAGAGGTGTGGGGTAAGCCAAAAGCAATGCCAGCAATTACTTAATAAAAATGAAATATTCAAAGTAGGATGAGAAGAAAAACTTAGAAAAAAGCAAGGTGCACAAAAAATGTATGGTTTTGGTTTGCAGTGCAGATGTTTAGGATTTACAATCAATATGGTTTGCTTTTTCATGCTATAAAATGCATATATAATTATGCCCAAGATGTGTGTAAATGTTTAAATATTAAAACAAAACAGATATTCTAGATGCTTGATGTTTGTTTTTAAAAAGAAAAAAAATCTATTTTACAAGGACACAACCACTAAAGTGAAATTAACATAAAACAAACAAACCAGTGTAATAAAATAAAAAGCTCAAAACCAAGTTAACCAAGGTCATTAATGTCAGTTCAATGGCAAAGATCCATGTTAGCCAATGTTTAAATATCAATCAAATGTGAAAAGACTGCCTTGCAATTACACTTCACAGATTTATTTCTGCTTCTTCTAGGGTATATATTGTCTCTAGCAAACATGCACATTTCCTTACATTTCTAAAGTTTAAATTTCCTTATCTAAATTGTCAGAACTACTCAGAAACTTCAGATTTCCTCCTTATTGCCATTCCTTTTTTAGAATATTTTAGAGAATGATAACGTTGATCTGCTAAGTCCTAACTACCTCTTCCAATGGTAAATCTGTAACTAGTGAAACCATATGCTGAACAGGAGACAAAGCTCTTGTCCACCTCTTCACTCAAAAAATCCCCCACAGCTTAAAATGTTGAAATACAAGAGGCACAACATGCATTAGCACAAATTCACAGTGTTTTGCTGACCATAAAAAAATGTCCTTGTATGGATGGAAATGAAAGTCTGGGGAAAAACTTTTGGTTAGGAGTTTTTTTTCATGTCCTCCCTCCAAGTAATACTGCTTGAAGGGAATTTACAAAGAGCCACAGTCTAAAAATACATAGGCTGAGACCAGCAAAGCAGCTACATGGATTACACTCAGCTCTTACAACCTTTTGTAGTTTCATGGGAAAGCCAACTGCTGGAGCACCCATCAATAGTACAGTTCTTCCACGTGTATTGGAAAAAATAATTTGAGGAGAACAGGTAAAATGCACCAACTACAGGAAAGCAAAGTCAAGTGTTAGCCACTGTACAATGCCCACATAAAATATTCAGAGAGGGAAATGTCAGCACTAGAAAGTGCTCCTAGAATGTACTATTATTTATTTAATTTTAATACAAATCCTTCTGGTTTTCAGCCTACAGGACATAAAGCAGATACAACTGATAGGCATTTTATACTAACAATGTGCTACTGACACAGAACTATCTAAATAAACATAAATTCTGATTTTTCCTAACCCTCAAAAGATAATGAAAAAGGAGGGTTTGGGGTACTTGGGTTTTTTTGCTTAGTTTGTGTTGTCCCTCTCTTACTTCAGTGCCCTAGGTAAGTTTTCCTTATGGGCCCCCCTACATATAGGACTGTGTCACAGTTCTTTACGAGGATTAAGGCACAGCATGGGAGGACTGCTTTTTAACTGAAACAAAACAGGGCCTACTATAAGTTTTTTTGAGAGGTCAATAGAGAGAAAAGGACTTTACCAGCAATCCTGGCCTTTTCACCTTTCTATTTTCATAAACAAGTTCAACAGCCAAGTTATTTTAAACTACCAGTGGAAATACAAACCTTGCTTACAACTGTGTAAGCATTTCCCTTTCCCTTTCCTGTTGATCACTGGGGTGTGAAGTTTTGGGAGGAGTTTGCTTTTCCATTTAAACATGCTATCATCTAAACAGGTAGGTTTTAAAAGAGGTGAGTACCTAGTTTGATGTTACTGATTCTTTTCTTGGAACAGGAAGGTTCAAATTTGTTCAATACAGAGATGCAACCCAATTTAGGAAAGATGTTCTCAGACCCTTTCTTGGTTTACTTGCATAGACACACGACTGCCCCGCTGGGGTTGGACGGATTTTCACACAATTCCTGCTTCAAGGTGAGGAAGATCCTTTGAGCAGCACCAAGCTTGCAAATGCCAAGACAGAGGTTCCTGATACCCTTAAAAGAGAAATCAGCTCAAATTGGCTCTTCATCTGTCCAGACTGAAATCTGTGGTCAGATAAATGTAAAATGTATGTGCCAGAAATGAAACTGCCGGTCTAATGACAAGAAAAGAATTTTGCATAAAGAACTGTATCACGGCCATTGTGAAGTAGTCAGTTATTCAGTCAGTCAGACTTCTGCCTTCCTCCATGAAAACACTGAGGCAAAGGTACCAAGACTTCACTGGAACCACCAGCTTGGAAAACTCTTAAAGGAGGAGAGCCCTCCTTTAAAAACACACCCTTGTGTTTCAGGACAGTCATAAGGCCTGTCCAAAATGGAATTACTCACATGGGTGATAAATGAGCTCTCTACAAACACACACATGAGAACTTCCATCTGAAATCCACCACTAAGCCCAGGCAATCAGGCTCCTAATTCTCTTGACCATCAAAGCAATCTGCTCAAGATTCCACCCTCTAGGTAACATGTACTGGGAATAATCTGATGGGGCTCTGACAGGACAACTGCTCAGCATTTGCATGAACGTCTTGAAGGTAAGGACCACCCAGCAGAGTAGGGTAGAAATCGGGCAGACCCACCAACCATGCAGCATTGTGGAAGGCACTCAGAAGCTTTTTTCCAGGATGGATCTTCCCTGAAAACATGCCAAAGTGTAGTTTTATTGCTTATGCAAGACACTTCAGGAGTGAGCTTAGTAATTTCAAGCTTTCCTGGATAACATCAGTTTTTCTGGATTTTCGAAACAATATTACCAACCTTAGAAGACTGCAAAGGGATTAAGTATCTTACAGTACAGAAGTACTAATAGTTTTCTTCCAGTTCCCACTAGGAATGCGTGAAAAGACATGCAGCAGAACTCATGAGTCCAAATAGTCCCCATCTCTTTCTATAAAGAAACAGCAACGTCTCTTCAAAAAAAGACAGGAGATTTTGTGCAATGCAAACTGTATGTAGACATTCAGAAACGTGGGAGTATGTAATCAAGCACACAAAAAAATCTTTATTAGGTGTGTCCTCACTGGAAATAGGAACATACAAATGAAAAGCTCTGACAATTACCAGCCTGCTTGCAAGGTGAGAAAAAGGAAGGAATTACGAGTCACCCAAGTGTTCATAATAACCAGTGCGTACAAGCATCAAGTACTCTATGAATACAAGAAAGCATCAGTACTGGATATTAAGTAAGCTAATGAAACTTTCAAATGCCTGGAAATTAAAACATAAAGGTTTTCAATGCAGATATTAAATCAGAATGCTCAAATTCCTCCATCTCATTCTGCAATTCACGTAGAAAACCTTGCTCTTTTCCCTCTACCATCTATCTAAAATTTAAATAAAACACTCAATCTAGAGATGTTCTTAAGTTCCAATGAGGCAGGTTTCAGCAGTAAATGAAATCAGTTAAAGGAAAAAATAAATAAAAACTCAGTAACATTTTTAGAGTAATTTTTTGTTGTGCCTTTTATACAAATAATTTCCTTTCCATGGATTTGGTCAGTAATATCTTTGAATGGTTGCAAGTGCAGTGCTTTTTTGAAAGCAACCTGAAAAATTAGGTTAACCTAGAAAGTGAATTCCATCTGTCCTGGTTGTCATCAGTAAAAGACACCTATTCAGTTCCTTTCAAGCATATAATCTAGTACTCAGTCTAAAATAGGATTTTAAAGACGTCTCTTATCAGCTTTTAGCTTTATTTCAACAAGAAGAAAATACACAACTTCAAGCTGGTGCTATACTGAAATAAGAGAACCGATTCCCCCAACCCCTGGCCCCCATAAGAATGGGTACAGATAATACAGGAGTTCGATGCACCAAGAGATGTGGAGAGAACCTAAACACTTTGCAGTCACAGTAGTATTTACCACAAACCACACAGCGTGCAACTTGGGGATGGGAAAAAGGTGCTAAATGGTTAGTGCAGCCTAGGTTTGATACTTCAGTGTAAACAAGATTCTGCTTATTAAAATAAATAACATTTCTCTGAATAGATTAATTTAAAAAAATCTATTTTGCATATGACGGTGTTCTTTTAGAAGTATGCTCATTTCATTGCAAACACAGCACATGAAACTTGGGGAAAAGAAGGCTGGTCCAAACCCACAATATTTTCTCCATTAGATGCATTTCTTCACAAAGTTTCCAGGATGATGCAGTTATTTACCCAAGACTATGAGAATGGCAATTGCTCAAGCTTGCAATGAAACAGGTATTATTCCCTACAATACCTACAAATTTCTCGTTTCTCTATGAATCTTTAGTAATGGAAGTATCTTCAAACTCAGTTAATTCTAGGATTTGACAAATACCACATAAGAAGTGCAAAAAATTATTTTCTAGTTCAAAAACCAAGGCAATATGAATAGCATGCTATATTCTGCCCCTCAATAGGTGGTGTAAATTCTTTAACATTCCAACACTACTCACATGTCTGGAAAAATTCTGAAAAATTGAAGCGAGTACAGAGTGGTACTCTTACAGTTTTTACATATTCCAAGATCATTCACGGAGTCAACATTGCTATACATGCAACTGAACCCAAAGGTTTCACTTGCCAGAATGCCTGCTTGTAAAAATCAAGACTGAATGCCCTAGAAATTAAAATGTACACAAGCAAAACAAAGCAGCCTATCAATTCTTCAATAAATTGCTTCTCAAAGCAAAGATCACTTGAAAGACTTGGTCATACCTGTGACAGAAAGAAACGTGTCACAATGTATCTCAAGGCTTCATAAAGGTTTGCTGCCAGGATCTGGCAGAGGTGCACCTCAGCAGAGGGGCTGGAGAGGCAGCAGACCCCAGCCCGCAGCAGGAGGCTTCCTGCACTGTGCCCAGCAGACAACCAGCCAGGAATAGAAAAGCCACCGAGATTAGCTGGAGGGGGGCATACTGCAATCCTGAACCTCTCATGTCTGAGCAGCCCTCTCACTTCACTGCCTTCTTCACTTGAAGTCTCAACCCCAACTCCAACTGCACTGCTTTGGTGACTACACTGATTCTGCCACTCACTAAAGCATAATTTTCTTTAGGCAATGACCAGTAATCACCTTGCCAGCTCACTCAAATTTACAACTGTACAGTAAGAAGGTAAAATAGAACAACTGAAGTTATTTAAAAAACTATAAACCAAACAGGTAGGATGAGAGACAGTGTTTGAGCAGCGCAAGACTGCAAGACAGCTACCACTAATGCACTTCAGCCAATGAATTTATCAAACAACATGGCTGAGTTTACTCAAATTTCATAGTAATTACAGTACATGTTATAGAACTGTCAAATTAACAAAATGGCTGAGTTTATCCCCAAAATGTTTTCTCTGTTTTGTAACACATCATTTAGGGCTCAATATTTACTCCTTGTTTCTTTCAGAGCACAGAATGTGAAATTCACTTTCTGCTATTCTACTCCTTTAGTGTTGACTGAAACACAACTAGGATTCTTTACTACTGTAGGTTCCTAAGAAAAGCTCCAGTATGAGAAAATTAATCAAATTCCCAGCTATTATAAACTGACTTTTACTCATGTGAACTAAGCAACTACTGACATACGAGTTAATATGAGCATACCAAACTTTATTTAGGGAAGAGAAATAGGCTATTATAATTGTATTTGATTCCCATTCACTTACCAGATCCACTCTGGAAAATGAAATAAACCATGCCAAAAGACATTAATTCCCTGCAATGTATCAGAAGTACTTTACAGAAGCAGCGTAAAGAGAAATAGCTATTGTTCTTATTTTATTTCCAATCCCCTCATGCTCCTTACTGTTATGAGGATCAAATTCAAATACACCAAGCAGCTATTTTGAATGTTTGCAGCCCTAGTGAAACAGAATATGAGCACACTGCAGCTACATTCTAACTTGCCTGCCTGCCATCCACCCGTCATTTGGATGGGTAATTTCTCCCCTCGGGACCATATGCGGTGCTTAAAGCTGAGTCAGTTTGCCGTATGGCATTATTCTATAAAAGCGAGACGGCTTTGCTGGAATCTGACCTAGGAGGGTAAAGGCTTCTACATACTTGGCTCAGTACTTGCTAGACATGTTAAAGAAACAAAAAGATTTCAAATGTTAGTGTAATCCACTTGTTTTACACAGCATTTTTCCTATCTACAAGTACAGGCTTTACACTGTTATGAAGCAGAGTTGTGAACATTACTCTTGTTATTACCTACATCAAATCACACACACGAAATTAAAAAATACAGAATGCACAAAATAATTACATTGCACTGAATTATTGATCTACAGACGAATTATATATCCACTGAATATTCAATCTACTGAATTATACAGATCTGTTTTATACTTTTGTTTCATAATTTGAACTTTCCATCTTTGTTCTACTGCGCTTCTTTTCTTTTCAAACATTTTGCATGAATAATTTGGAGAATACTGGACATCAAAGGCTTCTAATAAATGGCTAGTGGATGCAGGACTGGCATATTAGAAATGTTTACTAATATTCTACACACACACACACACACATTCACTTTTGTTTTACTGCTGCAACCTATTTCAGCTTTTTACTGAGTAGTAGGCAAGTAATTAGTCCAGAAGGCTGTAGACAAAATCACTCTTTAATTGTGTCTTTCTTGAGCATGATACAATAAAAGCAAGCCAAGAAAAAACCCCACCACATAAGCAGGAGAGTTCCTTTTCATGCTTACTCTTGATTTGTTTTCTGTTGCAAATGCTGCTAACACTGTTCAAGATCAACAGAAACAAAAAAAATATTAGAAAAAACCTTCTTTAGAGAGGCTGGTAATTCTGCTGATGTGCATTTTTCAATCTGCATAGAAAATACAATATTAGTTTACAATCACATCAGACATCACAGGCAACACTGGTTTCCTAAGACGGTAGCAATAAGAAGCCATGTATCATTACTCAATTCTTTCTGGCCCCTTTGTTTTATGAAAGTTTTACTACATACATGAGAAAAGGAAGAGAGGAAGATTATAATGTATTTGTTGATGTAGACCTCTGCTATATTTCCAAAGTCCAGACAAATGGTGCTCAGAAGGGGTGCAGCCAAAATGGAACATGTGTGTGTAGTACAACCCACTGGCCTTGACCATGGGTATTAAAATATTCATATCTCCTTTCAATGTCACTTGCATACAAACAGCTTTTCCTCCTCCTTTAAAACATTAACCTCTGCTCTCCCAGGTGATACCAACTGGTCACAGAATTAGCACTGCCTTTCCATACAAAACACCACCAAGCTAAGTAGGGAAGCGTCTGTCAGGCACCCGCTTCTGTCTCCTCTGAGCTCAGCTATCTATTAATTGCAGCCTACCCACTCCACCAACACACAGGTCAAAACAAATAGGTGGGGGTGAAAGTGTAAGGATCTGCCCAGAAACAAAAGGAGAGCAGCATTACTCCCTCAAATTTCCTCTCTGGGGTAGCCACTCCCTCCCTTCCTCCCTCTCCCTGCTGTCCTTCTGCCATGGGATTCACTATGAAGGCTCTTTGCTAAAGAAGCTTCATCTTCTCCACAGAACCTTTTATTTTAAAATGCAAGGCTCCATAATTCCTCCTTTGTGGCACACAGAGGAATATGAATAATAAGCTGAGGATTCATATGGCTTTATTATTACAGGGCATTATAAGATAAAACACCCAGAAGAGCCAAAACAAAACCAGAGACCTCCTACTGTAGTCAATCTAAAGTGTTTTGATCAGGAAGTTATCCAGATTAGGTATTTACCTTTTTAACATGGAACAGACAGAACTATATTCATACAGGGCTTTAAAGCCCAGAATGATGCATACTGATGCTCACTACTTGGGGTGAGGGGTGGAGGGGACACTAAACCAAATCAAACCCAAACACTCCTCTCACTCTGCAAACAACCAACAAATAACCAACCCACCCCCAAAACCCAGCCCCACAAGACAGACACTATCAGCCTCTGAATGAACAGGAATGTTTTGGCAGATGGGTGTCCACTGGGAAATCACATCTGTGTAAGCCCAGAAAAACAGGGCTAGAAAGTATTTATCAGGACCATTCTGTCCAAAAGCCAGCTGAAGCTTAACTCTGGCTGTGACACAGCTACCCCATGGAGGCAGACAGTGGAAGGAAATGGCCTCTTTAATACTTTCACCACCACTACCCATGGAAAGAGATACAAGGAACATCACTTCTGCATTTTGCTTTTTCTCAAGCATAATTGTCACAGTGATGGATGCATCAAAAACATACATAAACCAATTTGAGCATCGAGAGCGTAATGCTCTCCCACAGCCATGCAGCAGGCCAGTTGCTATGCTGGAAGCAGCACTCAGGTTTGTAGGACCATTAGACAGAGCTCTCTTACTATAAAAGCCTGCAAATAAATGTAGGCTAAAATAAACAGCAAGTCAGATGTTTTATCTGGGGATGTTACCTCATTAAAGGCTATATATGCCAACTCCAATTCAATTTGAAGTAACCTTACGAGGGAAGACATCTCCCCCCAACCGGAATTAGATCCACTTGATCATTTTAATTATACTGCATTGCTCTTTTCAAAAGAGTCCTGCGAGCCTTCATAGGCTGCTGTGCTCCCCTTTGAAATTAACAAATTAGGCTTGGTAATTAGAGAGTCAAAATGGTGTGTTATATTGTTTGGGGTGACAAGGGATTTAAGAGTGTTTCTTTTTAAGCCGTTTTCAAGGTTTGAAGGTAAAATACTATCACTAATCATGTATGTTCCCATTTTCCACCTACGCTGATTAATATCTACGCAGTGCACTGAGATAAATTTCTTTGCATCTTAATTAAGAACATTTCAAGGCAGATTCCTCAAAGTTCTCTTCTTTTGAACGAAGCTGTAAATATCTTTTAAATGCTATTTACCGTCACCAAAAAAAAAAAGAAAAAAAAAAAGGAAAGAAAAAACAAATCCACAAAGAAAAAGCTTCTGGGGTTTAATAGTACATGCTAATTTATTCCAGAAATTATAAATTACTATTTTGTTCTCCTTAATGGACCTGTCATCAAATCTTAGGATGTCACTGAAGCCTGATACATCAATTCAAGGATACAGCTGAGTCACCCTTCCTTCTGAGAATGGGCCTGTGCACTTGCTCATTGTCAAACAAAAACTTTAATAATTTACGTCTCAGTTTGCATTGCTTAACATTATGCTTCAAGCCCTGAATTGATTATTCTTAACCTCACTGCCTCAACAGAAGGTCTGCTGTGATGCATCACTTCAGGGACTGATGTCCATCCAGACTCACTGGACAACGCCAACATCAGATCTGAGCAAAGTGTGCCACAATCTGGGGAAGGTTATTCTGAGACGCCATGAGAAGACATTTATAACATTCCATCTTTCATCTCAGACTCTCAAGCCTCTTTATATGCAGAACAACTCCTGGCCAGTTAATTACTTTTTTATAATATACAGGGATAAACATTCAGCAGCTTTGGTCACTGATTAGGGCACAAAAAACCCCAGAATTGACGAAACCCTGATGCCTCCCACACCATTGTACTTTGCAGCAAGTAATGTACAAGTTATATTCTGATATTACAGAATTTTCAGTTGCGTCAAATCTAGAGCTGACGTTTTATTCCTGTTTTCAATGTTTGTTTTTCATGAAAAGCCACCAACTCTCTGACACTGCTCAGGATAGATGCAATATAGCAGGATTTCTCACAAAATTTACAAAACCTGAAGCATAAGGTATTTTTATTCCATTCGAAGTTTTAAAGCACAGAGTATATAGACTTTCTTCCCCCAAAGTACTCTTCTAAGCTGGCATTGTATAACAGTAGGTGAAAATGTCAGACAGAAGGAGGGAACTTTATTCCCATATATAGGATCAAAGAACATAAAACATAGGAGACAATGAAAAGAAAGCAAGCAAGAAAAGGGGATATTAAAAGGGTATGATGAATGGCATATACATCCTTGTGATAATTCCTTTCCTGCTTTATTGCTCGGTAATGATCATACAATACTATACTTCATTGATCACTGCTTGAAATCTAAGCTTCATTTCCTTCACATACGTTAAACACCTTTGACTTGAATTCACTTCATGTAACTTTTCAGTACTTTCTTTTTAGTGTAAAGAGAAACCGAATATAAATACTGAATGAAGGAAAAAAAAATCATTCTACATTATTGTTCTCTATCATCTATAGAGCTAGGAGATGTCTTTGAGGTTCAATCGTGTCAGTGGCAAAGCAGGGCACCACATCAAGGCACTCTATATATTAAGTGTGTGCCTCGGGCTAGTGATTGAAAACCCACTTTGACCACGAGCTGCAAAGACTGAATGCAGATTTCCCCATAGCCAAATCATTCACTGTCTGGACAGGAAGGAGGGAAGCTCCCGTATGGTCACTCCTACGAGCAGTCAGACCTCAGGGCCAGGCCAGTGCCTGGGCCAGTCCCAGCAGCTGCTCCACATCCTCTTCTCTCACAGAGCTCACTGCCACCAGAAGTCCCCCACAAGCAGTCCGTGTACCTGTAGTATGTATGAGGCAACTGTGTGCAGACACTTATTACAGACCACTCCCTAATGCTTTTTGACTACTCGTGTGTTTTCAGATGCCAAATGAACAAGTAAGGATGCTGGCAGCTCCTTTCACACAGATAAACTCCAGCTGGAAGGACATAATTTATGAGCAGTTCCTCACTGCATACACTTCCCTTTTAATCAACCGCTAATGGTCACTGCGGTGCTCCCCTTGGACAGCCCCATCTCCTGCTCACTGTGGAGCACAATGGCTCCAAACACAGGAAGGCATATAATGAATCAACACACCACTAACAGCTAATATTCTTTTGGCAGTTTAATCCTTTATTGTGATGAATTCTCTGCCACAAAAACATTGGGGGGAAACTATATTAATTAAATAAACTAACGGAAAGTATTTTGCTTATATTGCAGTTTCAACGGTCAGATTTACATGACCTAACAAAGTGCAAATACCCATAATCTTAGAATTAATACATATATACGTATATGAAAGAACAGATGGCACTTAAACCTGAAGTCCCTAAAAATCCTCTTCACTAAGTTTCTATTCAGGACAAAAGGCATATGGGATGAGAACTGACAAAAGGCAAAATAAGGCTTTTAAGAAGCCACTTAGTTAAGCAAACAAAATCACAAATATTAAGGGGTTATGGTCCTGTGTTTAAGGCATTTGACCAGGAGGCAGAATATCTGGATACAATTCCACCTCTGCCTCTCACTTCCTCCATGACCTTGGGCAAATCAATTCATCTTTCTGTGCCATAGATACTCAGCAGGGATAGTAATAATACAGCTTCCTACCTCCCAGGACTGTTGTGAGAAGAAATTTGCTGATGTTCGTGAGGTCAGCACATTCCCTCTTAGGTCATATAGATTGACTCCGTTTTGTTTGTATCATCAGAGTACTACAGCAGCAACCCAACACTGTATAATTCCAAACAGCAAGGCAACTATTTCTGCAGACTGTTTTATGCACTAAAATCAATGAAAATCTCAAGACACACGAATTCTCCATGTGACAGTGTACCCTAAAGGTGTATTATGGACTTTGCAGCCCATGACCATCAACCACTCAACCAGAATTGAAAGAGTCAGGAAGTTCTAAGCCCTAATCACATATTTATGTGTGAAAGATTCCAGCGTCCTTCAATTTTGAACACTACTGTCCAATGCAGAGTAGTATATGGCTGGAAAATCCCATAAAATATTCCTTCTAGGAAGAGCACCAATTGTGTGGAGCTTTTCCATTCAAAGCACTGGCTCAATACATGTGAGTGCAGGCAAAATGCATTGTACTGCTCACAATTCCAGACTATCTTGTGCCATATATATGTGACTAAATGAGTTTTAGAGATTTATTGTATTGAAGAAAAAAAATGTCAAATACTATATTCTGTGTAAAGTATGAGAACAAAATATCTAGACAAGAAAAATAAGTAGTCTGTCTGGTCAAAACAACACTTGATATTTTATAAATATTTCTTTTATTGCATACTTCAAAGAAAAAAAGAATTAATTTTGAGTAGACTGGACAGGTGAGTATTAATGGAATTCTTGAAAAAAAGAACAGAAAAAAAGTGGTGAGGGTGCCTTAAGGTCAGCTTTGCACGTCTCATATTTTCAAGCCAGTTTGGCCTGTTAATATTATTCAAAACCTCCAAGTTTGTTTAATTCTCATCCATCTGCCAAAGTGCTCCAAGAGATCCAGAAAGCAGTCATGAGCCAACTTAGCATGCTGCAGAAACTCCCCAACTCCAGGTCTGAAGGCTATGTAACGGGGTGCTTGCACCACCTGGTTGCTCTCCAGCCTTTGCCCTAAGCCACAGCAACTTTCAAATACCTATACAAGCTGCTACAGAAGCTCAAACGTAGCTGTATAGATCCCCCTTGCTCAACTCCTACAGCAAAAAGAAGCCGTACTAAAGTGTAATCACTTGAACTTTTTAATGATAACTTTCATCATCCAGTAACAAAAAGTAGTAAGAGAGCACTACAGCTGTGTTGTATCACTAAACTCAGTTTCCTTGTAATGGCAGAGGTCTGTAACAGTCGTGTTTTCATTTTAAATTAAGTTTAAAATATTTTAAATCAGTCACAAAAGCTGCACTCAGCATGAAATAAATTAGAATGTTTTAAGAATTTGGGACCAATTTTAATAAAACTTCTGGGTTCTTCCTAGCTCTCAGCCACAAGATTAGCCACTCATCAGGAAACATTTCCAAGTATTTTCTTGCCCTTCCATGGCTGAAAACAAGAATAGGAGATGAGGAGAAATAAAAGGAATTTAAAGCTGCTGAAAACTAATGTCTACCACATGAGGCACAAAATAAGCATGCCATTGTATATTTGATGAAAAAATAACTGTTATGAAATATTCATTTGAAAAGTGATTAAGCTTTGCAATTGAAAAGCTAACCCTTCACAACACGAAATAATCATGCAGCTTGGGAATGAACACATCCTGTGTCCTCTGGTGCTCATTATAATATATGCAACATCTCTACCCCACTACTTCGGTTGCTTAGATATTTTCCTTTTTTTTTTTTTTTCCCCAAATTTGAAATAAAAAGATCACTAGACTTGGTTCTTACAAGCATGCTTCAAATCCAGAGAACCAGATTTACCATTCCCACATATTTCCAGGCAAGGAGCAGTAGGTAACACTTTGTTTGAATTACCTGCGGGGAGAAGAAGGAGACTCTCCAGGCCCCAGCACAGGGGCCCCCAGGACCCAGTGCAGAATCCCACCTCCCGCTCTGCAGCAGGGAGAAGCTTCTTTCTTCAAAGCTATTAACAAATTTACTCACCAGCACAATGTATGATGTCTCTCCTAAGGGTTAAAATGAACAACCTTTCATACAGAATATGCAACCTATTCCCTAAACTATGAGGGATTAATCCACTGAGCAAAAGAAATGTTTTACAATCCCATTTATTTTAACTATATTTCTTCAGGGATATTTAACTTTACATATGAAAGCTATACTTTATACATGGTATACATGCAGGCACGTTATTTATTTACAAATCCCAGGCACAGAAATCATGAGTCCGAAATTTTCCTTACAATGAGTTTCATAATTAGCCCTTCCACAGTCAAAGCACACACAGAGATCAGGGATTATTCATTAGAGGAAGGAATTAGCAGGATTTTAGGCTTCAATGGCCTGTACAGACTATTAGCTTGCATTTGGCTATTAGGCGGGTAAGCAGAGTGGTCTCTAAAGCGTCAGCAACAGATAACAATAAATTCCCGAAATGAGACTTAACACCTGCTTTCCTAATCTTGAAAGGAAGGGGGAAAGAAGACAGTTGGGTGGTGACACAGCACCCTTCCAGCCACACAGACTCCCAGCAGCACCCCAACAACTTCCAGCCATGGAAGTCCCGGGATGAGTGAATAAGCCAGGCAGCTGAGACCATGGCAACACCAGGCCGCGGTATCAAACAACGCCCTCCAGATCTGCATGACAGCATGCAGGCTCCGACTGCTTCCCTCCGATAGAGGAGGTTTTGAAAATGGAACAAAAGGATGGTACACGGGGCTGGCTTATTTGAGGACTATCAGCTGGTCTACTTCCATCCCTTCCAAGGTCTGGATCAGAGATGAGAGGAACACGGGGACTGTGAATGGCTGATGGATACACAAGCGCAGGTGTGTCCTGTCTATGCATTTTATTTATTCTGAATGCCACCAGCACCCTCCACATCCTGATAACACAAACCACCAGCCTGGTAACACCAGCCTATCCTTTCCTTTTAACACGCTAATCTATTGCTTCAAAGCAGATGGGAGAAATGAAAAGAGTCTAAAGATGTTCTCTTCTTTTTTTTCTTTTATTAAAGCTAACGCCCTCAAAGATGAAGGACAGAATAATGCCTTCACCAAAAATACAGTGCAAGACCCTCAGGACCACTTTGTTCAGCTATAGCTGGCAAGTAAATACTAGAAAACCAAGGACTTTTGATTTTAACTTTTCTCCCCACTCCTTTGCGTTTCCAAGGCACACAGAAATAACTGCATTAAATAGAGCTCCTAGGAACGGAAGTGCTGACAGATAAGCAGCATGAACCCAATCAGTGAAACGTCTCACAGCTTAGTACAACATTTCATCCTCACCTGGATCAGTAGAGTATTTCAACTGGAATAAAAAGCACCATCAAGAGTGCAACCCTAATTCACCACTACTGCAATTTTCTATCAGCGTAAGTTCAATGATTTCAAAGTAATTGCACAGATGTAAAACAAGGATAACTGTGATAAATCAGTTCCAGTGCAAATTCAGAGGAACTCTTCCATGCACATGTATAAATAAAAATATTAAGACAAACCATTACAGGAAGACACACACAATTACATATTATTATAAATGCACATTCTACTAGATCCTTGTGTCTGATGATGAAACTGAGCTACATTTTGTTCTCAGATTGCTTAAACATCATTATTATACCATGCAACTGTTTTTGGAAGAGAAAAAGAGTACAGATTTTTCCAATTTAACAAGGATAAAGACTAAGTAAACAAAACAATACAGTAAATAAAGAAGCAGAAGTTCAACAGATCCAACCTGCCCATGTTAATTTGTTAAAGCAGTAAGTTGATTTCCCACCTCACAAGAAAGGATTCGGAGGAAGCAGGAAAATGAAAACTTTTCTGAATACTGATCAAACACCTTACATGATAAAAAAATGTAATTACAAGCAAAAAAAAAATAGTTTGTGAAAATTCTGGATGAGAGAGAAAATTTCAAGGGGAACATATGAGTTACAGAGAAATGTAAAAAATTGGTAGTTTTGTTATTCCAGTTAGTAGGACTGTGAAATGCCTTCTTTTCTGTCCTTGCTTTTAAAAACAAACTTGAGATTTTTTTTCAGTAGCACTGTTTTTAGACCTATGGTATCACTCATCTCAGAACACTATTAATACAAATGAGCACTGAGTTTTGCCTTCCTCTCTCCTGGATTTTTACTTCAAAACTGTGAAGAAAGTGGCTGTTGGTAAGAACAAGGGGCTTACCGCACGATTTTGAGAGGAGCAGACACCTGCACTGTGCAAATCTCTCCACTGCTTGTCAGTGCAGTTCAATGCATGACCCAAAACTCCTCTGCTAATTTGAACCTTGGACCTTACTTGAGCAATGAGTAATAATTTTCTGACAGTTTTTTTTGACAGGGACAAAAGGATTCCAGGAGATAGCAAGAAGCTAACTTCCACTTGAGAACTGATCAGACTATTTGAACTCAGTTCTTTAAAAGGTAACATTTTCTCATTACAGAAAAATCTCTGAACATCCCTTTTCAGATCACAACCAAATCATTAGGGCCTGCCACAAAGCCTATTAAAGTCAATGGAAGTCATTCAAAGACTTCAAAGGGCTTTGGATCCAGCCCTTACGTAAAACATCCAGATGTGTCCCGGCAGCACCTTGCGTTGAGGGGAAGGCAGCACCCGCCAGAGCCCCGCAGGGCGCGGCGCAGGTGGGACAGCTCAGTGCTGGGCACCTGACTCCGGGCTCTACCCCTGCGGGGAGGGCTCTCTGTCGGGCTGGCCCACGCACCGAGTACCCACGAGCAGCTGGACTGCATTAGGCAGGCTCCTGGGGCACATTTTTCACTTTTGTTTCATCCAAAAGGAATCCAGCTCGCTCCTTGCCTGCTGGGTAACGTGAATCAAATGGCTCAACCCAGAGAGCCGCTTCAGAAGCCTTCGCCTGATAGGAACCAAAATGCTCATCCAGCCCCACGCCAGCACTTTGGACAGTTTGAGCAGCCACTGAAAGAGCAAGGCCAAGTCTCAGTAAAATAAGGTCTCTAAGAGGAATCGAAGAGGTCTCCAGAAAAACTGTGGACGTCAGGGACTGCAGCAGAGCAAGTTCCCTCAGGAAGAGTACGGCTCAGAGCCAGAACTACAGTTTTTGTTCAGTGCTGACTTCACAATACTCATCATCTGTACTCATGTCAGATCCAGCCCTTTCATATATAATTAAAAATAATAAAATACTACTGTCCAAAAAATTCTAAATCTAGGACTAAAAGTAAGTGAGATTACTTTCTATGAGAAGCCAAATTCAACTTTCAGAACTTTCCACAGATCAATGGCATTGCTATGCTATTTCAGGCCTGCACACAATTTTCTGTATTTTTTTGAATGGTTGACTAATAAATCATATAAGTTTTCAACACCTCCTACTTAATTTTGAAGTATCTTAGGGTAACTCAAATCACTGTTCGTTGTTAACACTCACACTTAAGAATAAAAAAACAAAATAAAAAATACTCCCCCCCAATACTTCAGCAAGAATATAAACAAAATATTTTAGTGATGTCTTTCTGCAAACTGGCTCCAAACCAGCTTTGCTGTTCCAAAAAAGCAGAATTTTGAAATTCCAGATGAGTTATTTTCAATGTGTAAATAGGGAAACACCTGAAAATTTTAACATACTTTATACAAACTTAATTTTAAACTGCAAGTAAGAGAATCTAAGAAAGTCCTTACTCTGCTGTAAGGAATTATACATATTCCACTGATCCTTCCTCAACTTGAAACCACTGTTTGTTAAATTTACCAAAAGGAAATTTGTGATGAACTAGAGTGTTTACTGATGTTCAACACTGGTTTAAGTAAATTAACCCAAGAGTAATAACTATTAATTATTTTCATAAAATATATTATTATGTTCTGTACTCTGAGTAATCACATTCTAATTGGGGATACAGCTCCTCTTCTGAGGTATAAAAGCAAACCTAACATAAAAAAGGACATATTAGTGCTGTCTTTTCATTTGATAAGTGAATGAAATTAAAAAACAATTTCATTATGGTAGTGGTACAGGAAATAAACACACCAAAAAACCACCAGAGCAAAACCGAAGAAGACACTTAACCTAGTTCTGAAAGGACATATCAAACCAAAAATGACAGTATTATATCACTATTATTAGCTTTAGAAACAAAGCTTTTAGGAGTAATTTCAGTTTTTAGTCCATTACCCTAAATGATGGCATATGTAAAAAGAGCACATGCAGAAATGTAGTTTGAGAAAGATTAAGAGATTATTTTAGAAGCAAATCACTCCATAAATAAAGCATAAAGGGAACACAGCATCATTCAGGAATGGACATCTGTCACCCAAGCAGATACCACATCACACATTCGCAGCTTAATTCTGCAAAGTGGAAAAACAAGACTTAAAAAAACCACATAGTCTTACATGCATTACATTTATTTTTAAATTTCTAGTTACCATAAATATCAGCAAGAAGTATAAACATTACACAGAGAGGAAATGGTGAGAAATAAAATGAACAAAGAACAGAAGAAAAGAAAAAGTCACATGGAGTTGGAAAAATCCAGCCCTATCCTGAGTAGTTCTAGTGCCGCTTTTCTTCTAGCGGGGGAGGGAATGAAGAGGGAAGAAAAGTCACATTCAATGTCATTTTGACAGCGACCTCTTATTCAAAAACTATTATTTTTCCATCTTGAATAAGAGAGAACCAAGTGCTCTTCATAATCACATAAATGACCTACCACTCTCTAAGTGCTCTCTCTTAGATCAACAAAGAGCTATCGGAAGCAGAAAGTATTGCACACTACTCCCCTGTCGTCTCAATCCAAGTCGTCTGCACAGCTCAACCTACCGTAAGAGAAACCCTGAAAGGCCAAAAGCTTTAGGAAATAGACTTATCAGACTACCCCTCCTCCTTGAAGCAATCCTTTTAGAGCTTTGCAGTGTTAAAATTATAAAGACACAGAGAAAAATAAAAGTTAAGAGCAGGAGAGGAGAAGCATGATGGGAATTAACTTTTATTTTTCTAGGAGAAAGGACTCAATAGCTTTTAAAAGGTGTTTTAGAAGGGTGGGAGGAAAGATTTCAGTTGTCCTTAGAGGCAGACCATTCCCCAATGCTGCGTTTTCAGTCAACTTGTGCAATTAACTAACTTAACATAAAGGTTCTTATTGCGAGGCATGCCACACCAGAATGTAAACTGACTGACTCACACTTCTCCCTTCTCTGGGGGAAACAGAAGAGCCTGTCCCCATAAGGTCAATGGCAAGGCTTTATATCAAAAGATCTTTATATCAAAAGAAGAGCTATTCGGGGTGGTGGTGGAGGTGTTTATTGTGTTTTGTTTTGTTTTCAAGGACTAATGGAGAAATCCCATTCATTTATTTATCTTCATTTTTTTCCTTATAATTGTACCAGGAAAGTACCCAAAGAAAAAAAAAGAAAACTGTATCATTGGAAAGAAAAAAGGGGAAAAAAAAATCCCCAAACACCTCTTTTAGATGACTACTGCCAAACACACAAACATCTCCCAGAAATGCTTTGCTGCTATTTTGAAATCCAACTGCAAATTACATAAACTTAATTTCAAAAGACGGATCTGGTACACTGAGTGGCTTAGCAAGTCAGACCTCAGGTAACTCACAAGGTGGAAGTAAGAGGGAAGTGCACAACCCAGATATCCTGCCCTTTTTAGTGCGACTGTCCCAAAACACAACTCCTGTTTCAGCTGTGAAGAAAGTGATCATCACTTATGGCAGGGAACTTCTTCCCCTTCATCCCCCAAAAGCTAAAGTCTGGAGTAATGAAAGCTTACCTTCACCAGTGAGGTCAGCCTGAAATCCTGACAGTGCAAGAACTTCCATTCATCCATCCAAACCACCTGAAAAGGTGCAAACCAAACTGCTTCTAGCAGATGGAATTGCTGGAAATTCAAATCCTCCCAAAGAGAATGGGTGAACCACTTCTGACAAATGGCATTTGTTGAAATGCTCTGTATTCACAGGCTGCAATAAATTGCAATAACTAAGAGCTGGGGAACAAGGACCATGGCAAGCACTGGGATGACTCAGAACTCCTTCAAAAACTAAATCCATATATTCACCTCTACCACTACCATAAAGCATAAGGATTATGTTTACATTATCAGTAGGAGGAACCAACAGGCCATAATGCTTTCTTCTGTTTCTACCAAGAAACAGCAAAATAAGTCACAAAGGAAAAGCAAACACAAGAACACCCTAAGAGAATCCTTGGATCTGACCTTCTCTCCATATTCTCCCTCTGTCATCTTTTTTTTTCCCACTTCCTGCACAGCTAGCTGTATTGCTGACTGCAGAACACTTACTGAAGAATGCATAATTACATCTCTTTAACCCCTTGCTGTCTCAATATACTGTGCTTGGATCTAGGGTTTTTAACATTCCCCTTCTCCCACCAAAAAGAATTAAGAGAATTTGCACAGGCTAGTAACCCCCAAAAATATACCAATGATATGGTGCAATTGCCAAAGATTCCTACCCATACAAATTACATTCTCACGTTACTTCACCACTAGCTGCTCTCATGTATTCCTCCCCACTACATTTTACTTCAGACTGCTCAAGTATACACACAGTAGAGTCAGTGAAATGCAAGAACATCATGAACAAAAGAACATTTCAGACCCAGCAGCTTCTGTTCACATGATTTTCTACACGAATCTTGCAGTGTGCAAGCGCAACAAACTCTTTCACTTCCATCATCTCAATCCCTACTCTGGAGGAGCTTGAGAACCTACTCTTATGTCAGTGACAGCAGTAACTTGCTGTGGGTTTTGTTCTTCATCCAATGTCTGAAGTAATAAGCAACTCTTCAAATTAACAAGTAATTTTGAATTTGTATGCAATTGGTATGGAATTGGACACAATCTCAGGCTTTGCAAAACTCAAGAACTAGCATGCTCTGAAACAGTGCTTTCTTATATAAGCAGTAAGTATGTTTTTGTAGGCCCTAGCTGCTGCTGGTGACAAGGACAAGAATTCTTTTCAAAATAATTTCAGAAGTACCAGCTGTGGTGTTTCAATGGACAGGAGACCTTAACTAATAGGCATACAAGACCATAGTGGCAGTCAGATGAAAATGATCGAAAAACGGAAATCCTGACCTAAAAAAGTCTAAAACAAAAAACATGCCATGGGGCAAAAGCTAATGACAATTTGTTGTTTTCTTTTTCCTCCAGTTTTTCTCTATACCCAGCTAGTCAGGGGAATGGCTGAAGGCTTAGAGTTCTGAATAAAGATATTATTTACCTATGTAACACTGGTTTCTAAATGAATTTTTCTTCATTTATGTATGGTTTGGAAATATATTGATTTCAGCAAGGCTTCTACCTGTGCTGAAGGATCCTGTTGTAGCTCAGCAGAAGGCTACAGATGTTAGCAAGGAGAGTTGTATTTTCTGGGTGCTACAGGTAGAGCACATGCTGCTATGTACAATGGTTTGCAGACTGTGTCCAAGGGGCTCAAAACAGACACTGATGCAGAGCAACAGGGTGGCAACTGGGTAGAATGAGCATTAAGAATTACTTAGCTTAATACAAGCTCACTGAAATCAGGGAAGAAACCCACTCCAGAAAAGTCTGAACTGAATCCTCAAAGAATAAGGAGCAGTGGAAAAGCAGAGTGAAATTTACATTCCTTTAGGACTACTGTAGCTGTTGTTCATTGAGTGACTTGGAAACAACCACTTGTATGGAAGAGATGCTACTGGTGTTTGAGTTTGGATTTTTCTTCCATGTGGTTGGTTTTTTTAAATAGGTTCTCGAGTCTTTCCTTCTCATTCCAAATCAAAGACTGATATCACCTACAAGAAGCCAATATACTCTTTGACTCTCATGGCAAAAAAGTAATAAAACATACAGAGCTTTCTGATCTTCTGTATGTTCTTTTGTAACATGCATTATTATAGTTAAAGCTGAACTGGTTTTAGTTAAATTATTTTATGAAAATTGTCATAGTTTGATGGAGTCAACAGAGATATGACAATTACAGCAACAAAAGGCCTACACAAAAGATTTAAAAAAGAACTGAAAAACTGAAAGTACCAGGAACTCTGGAAAAACTTGTAGAAGGAATAATTTTAAGTTGTTCTGAATTCTGCAAATACAGCACTAAGAAGAACATTGAGTACCTAAATAATTAAAGTTTATCCTCTTTATTGAAACAGTCCATGTTTGAGAATTCATGTGAGTTTTAATGTTTAATTAAGGGATTTAAACCTCGTTTTAAGTGAAAACTCAGTGCAACCTTAACTATGAACCCACGAGGTCACCTCCATAATATATTCATGTTGGGAGATCCAGGACCTGGCTTTTACATAAGTCAGTTACTACAAACACACAGTTCAAATATCAGTCACAAGCACGTGAAAAATCAATTTACAAGGAGATGAAAAAATAAATGTTCTAGGAGATAGGATATGCTAATGAAAATTAGTGTAGTGTGTTTGCTTTTTGTCCACATCCAGGTTTTGGTTTCACATCCAGCGACTGCTGAGACATGTTTATTTAGTGATTAAAAAAGAAAAAAAGATTAAGCAGCAACTTTGAAAAGCCCTGTGTAGATAAAGATACGCCTGTTTTATAAGCAATTAGTAATTTCTTATTCATGGAATGTAAACTGTTTTGTCTAATTTTCCCAGAATTTGCAGATTTAAGGGGAATGCAACTCAAAGGATGAAATTCATACCCATAAAGCCTGGAGATGAGAGTAAGCCTCTAGTCCAGCCTATTTAATAAATGCAGTTGTAATACTATACCCACACTTGGAGCAGATTTACCCATCATTGCCTTTTTTTCTTTTTTAAATATTTAAATAGAATTTTAAAAACACATCAAAGAAAAAACTTTTAAAAATTTATGTTATTGCCATATTCACCAACACTACAACACACCCACTCCAGGCTGGCTTGCAACACAGCCCACAGCTGCTGTTGGCCAGAAGTAGATACGGGTCTCGTGCAGATCTCAGGTGGCCAGGGAGCTGGGATGCCTGTCCATCTTCCATCTACCCCAGAGCCTCCCTGAGGGAGCAAATATATATCACTTGAGTTTTAGATGCACCAGAGGTATCTATGGGAGTCACATGGATGCAGAAGATGGGTGTGGTGGGGAGAGCAGGAGCCCTGCACACACAACCTCCCCGCTTGGTTCCCTGAGCACAGTGAGCTGGATGGGTGAAATTAATCTCAGCGTTTCGGTCCACTGTTCAGAAGCTGCAAGTCCATCCCACAGGAGGTACCATTTACATCACCACTGCCACATGGAATCAGTAAAAAAGGACAAAAAATAAGGAATATTTGCCTTTTCCTGAGATGTTCTTGGGAAGTTTTTAGGACAGAAAGATCTGTGATACATACGGATGGACAAAGCGAGGTGCCAGTAAGTACCACATAACAACAAATTCAGTTTAAAAAAAAGGGTGAGAGGGGGCTGGGAGAAAATATGAATTCCAGGTTTGCTTGTTACCCTCCAAGTTTTTAACAGAGAGACCATTCGTGTCGGCAGGGATGACTGAATCCCTGTATCCACAGCATTTGACTGCACTTGGATATATGCCTCCTACTAGAGACTAAAATGAAAGCTATATTTTAGAGCACTGGAAAAGTGAAACAAAGCCTGCAGCTTGTGTTTATAGCAATACTTCTACTTGTCTAGATGTATTTCACCAGCTCCATATTAACATGAAAGGTGGTAGACGTAAATACTGTGTCCCCAGGACTGTTCTAGATTTTTTGTTCCCCAGTCCTTCAACCATGAGTGCACCTCTTTTGAAGGCTGCCAATAAAAATGCTACATGTAAAGAGTATGGGGTGAAAACACTACGGGCAGAAGAGAAGATGGGCATACAAATTAAAAGGCAACCCCAAAATATTTCCTCAATGCAAATCCTCCACAATCGTATCCAGGCTCACATGTGCTGACTTCAGCATCTGCTTCAATTAAATTACAAGAACAGACCAATCTGCATTGCTTTCTAGAGTGCTTCAAAAAAGAAGAATTGTTGAAAAAAAATTAAAATAATTACAAAAGAAATTTTTTTTCTGGTTTTGAACACATTAAATGGGAGCAACCAAACCTGCTGGAAGCTTGGCTCCAAGTTTTGAAAGACAAGATCAAGGAGAGAAAGGGTTAAGTCCTGAAAAATAAAAGAGCAGCAGAGCAAATCTGACTACATGTTTGAAAGGGCCTATAAAATGTTACAAGCAAAACAGGAAAGCTTGTGTTAATAATGCATAAACCAAAGGAGGGGGGCAAAAGCTACCCATTTAATGGAATAATGCTTTTATCCCCGCAGTTAAAACGAAATAAACCATGACTATTAATCTGGTACGGCCATGTAAAAGCGCAGTTTTTAAACATTTTCTAAGAGGGGACAGCTCAGTGAGCGCTCCGGCGAGCGGGGCCTTCGCAGGGCCGCGCTCGGCGCTGAACACCAGGCTGGGCTCGGCGGAGGCCATTACCCGCCCGTCGCCATGGCGACGCTAACAGAGCGCCCGGCTTCAAAGACAAAGCTGTAATTTCAGACGCGCAGCAGCCAGAGGGAGCGGGGAGAGCTCCCTGCCACCTCACCAGCCATTACACAAATGCCCTGGACGGTGCCGAGGCGGCCTGAACGCCGCCCGCCCGGCCCGGCCGAAGGACACACGACCCGAGCTTACTACACCGACTGGCTTTAGGGTTTACGGTGTCATTCCAACCACCGCAACACCGAAAGTCGTTTTCATTCTCTCGTCCTACGTGCAAAGAGTGGGGATACTTGTGAGATCATCAGTTCTGGGGAGAAAACCCTCAGCGGGAAAGAAAAAGCTCACTTAAGTTTTGCTATTGTGTGGATAATGGCAATAAAGAGTAATGGTAGTGCAGAAATAACAGACATTAACTTAGCTTACACACTGCTGTCTCATCAGTGTGCTCTTATTAAACGTGACAAAAATGTCCACTTAGAAATCAATCTGTAAAGCTGGCCTTGTAGCCTAGCAATAGTTCACTGTGCTGCCTGGGAAGCTCAGATGCACTTTTTAAAATCTGCTGTACCAAGTCTCCAGGAGGAAATGCAGTTCTCCGAGGTGCCATGTTCCCCACTGCATCACAGCCATGTGCCGAAAACAAGGTAAAAGTAATGTACTCCCTTTCGGTTTACTGAAGTTGGGTTACCTTGCAACCCCCTCGGAGAGGAGACAGAAGAGATGCAGAAAAGCCAGATCCTTAAACAACCCAAAACTTTGAAGTATGTTTTTTATGTTAACACATACAGAGAAATGTGTATAATCAAAATGGCATTACAAGCGTAACCTGGTTATTGCCTCGTCTGGAGGAAACCTAGCCCTGTTCTGCAGAAATGGGGACACTTTACTTCTCTCTCAGTACAAAAGGCCTGTAAGGCTTTGTACCTTACCAGAAAGGCACCTTCCCACGTGAGAGAAACCCGAAGTGTCCAGAGGCACTTCTAACACTAAAGCCCAAACACGGAGCACCCTGGTTAGGCAGCAAGCACAGCACAGCACCCATGCACACACTTCAGCCTAGGACGACTGGGTGAGCAGCAGCAGGCGCCACCACACCCTGTCCCCGATCCAGGTTGTCCCAGTGCAAGGCCCAGCGCGGGCCAGCACTCGCTGCTGGCTTTTGTCACTCCGTAAGGCTTGGAGGTACTATTGCTCACAAGTTTGAGCTGGATCCTGCACGTGACCCAGGACCAATAACCCCAGACTGAACTGGGAGAAGAATAAGCTGCTAATCATGAATCTCTGACTTCTGCGGGATACAAAATTCAGCTTTTGACAAACCTGAGCCCATGTTATTCAAAATAAGCACATGGAAATCGAGAGTCTGCGAGAAATTCAAATAGACATAAATGGGTATAAAGAATGTTTAAGATTGGGGGGAAAGTAATAATTTTAAAAAGAAAGGCTAAAGGAGGAGATTGGGGTGTTTTTGTTTGTATCTTCTTTTAAATAAACTTTTTTTTTTAAAAAGGCTTTGCATCATAGCTGATCACATATTTTGTTTCCAGTTTCATCTTTAATGGATGTGGGTGGTGGAGAAAAAATGTGTCAGACTAAGTCCTTTAATTACTTTTAAACTCTGAAGTTTCACTGCATGCTGTAAGTGAAGATAGTCCTTAGTCGGCTTGGCTAGCTGACTACTGCCCTCTGACCACATCTCCATGGAAATGGAGGTCAAGTGATCAAAATTCACACACAGGAGGGAAAGTTTGTTTTTCTAGCAAAAATAAGGTAAAGAATTTACAGGATTGACTTCAGTCTGACCTATATTACTGCGAATATAGGCATTAAAAAGCAAGCACTAGAAATCACTGGTTCTAACCAGCAAAAATTAAAGAGCTAAAGAGTTTGTAAGTATGTGCAAGTACATTCATGGTTGCATTTCTCAGCATTTCATAGGATTTGATATGTAACCTCTGGTTCTTTGCAGAGGAGAAAGAAAACTCTGTAGGTAGCCCAAATGGCCCCTCTCACACTGAGCTGTGGTCTCAGTGCCAGAATGACCCTCTGGCCAAAAGCAGCCCAAGGCTTCCACGGCCAAAAAAATTCCTGTATTTTGTCATACCTCAGAACAGGAACAAAAATGCTGTTACTGTGATTTCCAGAGGGGCAAAATGTCTAAAAAGCCATGCAAGAAGAATCAGCAGTCATTTAAAAACACTGATGTGTATATGCAGTCTTCCTAAATCTTCTTTAAAAGTACAAGCAGAACAAAGGAAAGTAATGAAGACTGAGAGAAAATGGATTACAAGAGAATCCAAATGAAGCTATGAAATGGTACTTATTAAAAAAAAAAAGCCAGTCTACCCCCCCCCAACAACAACAACAATAAAACTCACAGATTTTAAGATTTTAAAGCCTTGTTTCAATAAATTCTGAAGAGCTGTTCTGAAAATTCCACTGAATTTTTACTTTTTTTCCCACTTTCATGTGGGCATGATAATAATGATACAACAAACAAGAAGGAAAAAATAGGTTTCTATAAAGCTTTCATTAAACCATACTATTAAAATCTTGGCGTGAACTGTAAGTTAAAATAAAGAAAGAATCTGGAGTTTTTCTTCCATCTCCACTCTCCAGTGGAGTATCATATGAAAAAGTGCTAAGGCTTTCAGTTTCAAATCTAAACCTAAAAGATAACAGTTTGCATTAAGTTTTATCCCACGCCATAATGAATTAGTTCACTAGGGTCAATGTCTGTACTTAATCTATACACCATTTTATCTACCTATTTAATCTTATTTTGATTGCAACAACTGAATTTAAAAATCTCAGATCACTTCAACTTCCTTTATTTCCATACTTTTCAAAAGCAAGAACTGGATATTGAATAATTTGCAGTTTAAGAAACAAAAATAGTAACATTTCAGATCTCTTTCATTACCTTTTGTGCAAAATGCATTGGGAAATTTTATCAGCTATGACACTGTAAATATACATGTGAATCTATGCCTTATTCTGTGGCATGAAACAAGCTTTGTCCTCTGCACTAAGTCCACTACTGTATATTCAGCAAACCTTACTAAAGCTTACTGATGCATAATGTATTATTATATGCAAACATAAATATACAAATGCTCATGGTATGCTTATCTTTATATTACTTCCCAAAATGATAACTTCAATTGGAAGGTGGAAGATAAACTATTAAGTGAATCTCCACCTTAAAGGAAAAAAACCAGAGCAAACCCACCAAACCCAACACCACACATTGATACAAATTCATGCAATTTAACTATAATGTAAAACAAATGATCCAGGATGGCATATTTCCCTATCCTAATGCAATTATTCAAATGTGCCTCAAAATTCAGGTCTTAGTTCTTATTTAACACAGCAAATCTCACAATAAGGTTAAGATGATTAAAAGGGTCATCTGCAATTGTATGCATGGAAGGAAAGAGATCAAAAGCCTAAAGACTGGGAACTGAAAGTAGCCTTTTCCTGGCATTATCTTCTTTTCTATCTTAATTTCAACAGTCTATGATGCTTCATCTCCAAAATTACACTGTTGATTCAAACAGGACTATCTTTACAAAGTCCTATGTTTGGAATTGAGAGGGAAATGGCACAGAATAATCTGAATGGTCTTAAAGGAAACTGATGCAGCAGGTTAAAATGTAAATACCTTCCAAAGACAAATGCAGATGCCCCCTCTGCTTGTGTGTGTCTGTGTATATGTATTTTTAAAGGTAAATTGATAATGGAAACTTGTCTACATGAAACACACTTCAAAAGCACTTCTCATGTGCACAGATTCTGTAAAAAGTCACATCACTGTCTTCAAGAGAAGATTCATAGCAAATCTGTGATATATGGCTCCAACAAAGAAAGGAAGGTTTTGGAGGCTTAAGTAGTACAAGACATTAGGTTTAAAGAAAACACATTTAAGGAATGTTTAAAAACCTGTTTCAAACCTCAAAAAAACCCCAACAACCAACCAACAACAAAAGAACACTACTAAAATATGTGAATGGCCTCACAGTACAGGACTGAATTTATCATGATTTGAACACGGTACTATGGAACAAACAGTACGTGACAAACACTTCCCATTTGCACTGTGATGGCACCTAGAATCCCCAGCAATTATGGACACACCATAAACAATCAGACAAAGCACTGTGAAACCTGGCCTAATCTTAACACTATTGACCGTGACTGCACAAACATCTGCTCACACAGAAACAGCAGCTGACCAGGACCACTCAGGAGTCAGTGTCACATCAAAGACTGGTAACTTTTTTTTTTAAACATGAAAGCTACAACAATAGCACCAGAAACCAACATGTTCCCAGCAAACAGGAATGGAAGGAGGAGAAAAAGAAAAGGCATCTACTGCTAGGCTTCAGATGTTGCTGGTCAGAGTGAGTTACTGTGTTTAGTCAAGGTTATGAAGCTGAGGTCATACTTCACAACGGTTGGACAAGCAAAGGAGTTATTCGAAAAAAAAATTCCAATCTTACAGGAAGACCTGTGGTAAAAATAAAGAAAAAACATTTACAGTGTCTCAGGTACTTCCTGAAATGGTATTCAAGTGAGTAATACTCCTTTGTCTTACTTTCTGCATTGTAATCCCAATGTTCACACAGGCATGAACAAAGACATGCACCAGTGAATACATTAAGCTCTGGAATTTATAGTATGCTATCAACTCAAAATTTACAAACAACCAAGCAGATAAGATATGTGTGGTTTTTTACACTACACATGTATGTACACACTTTATGTAAAATGTTCAAAAAGTAAAAATTAATCCTCAAATAAAAAAAAATCCCTACCACTTTAGAGATAGATTCCCAAATGCAGAACCTAAAGGCACTGACTGGGAAATTTAGGCAGATTGAAAGGACAGCCAGTGCAGTTACTGCCTCTGCAAGCAGGTACCTCTGAGCCATGAATGCAGAGGCACCCATGCTACTACAGTTTACAGCCTTGAATATTAAAGTAACCTTGGGAGCTTGCAGCTTGCCTCTCATTTCAAGCTGCAAGATTTGGTGGCTCAGGGGTTACCACAAGTGCAGTTCAGTCACCCTAGCTAGGAGGGCAGCAGCCTTTGTAGAAGGGATCAACAGGAGGCAGAGGGTGGTAAGGAAATAAATAAAATGCTTCAACCACCCAAATTAAATCTAGTTTCTTTAATTTCTGAATCAACATCAATATTGTTCCAGTATTTGAAGGTATATGATGCAACTCCACATGGCTTCAAAAAACATTGCAGGAAAAAAGCTACTAATACTTTACAATTCCACTTAGAACAACACTGGCCTATTTAACTACAAGTTTTTGCAACCTTAACCACTACTGGGATCTATAATCCCTTAGCAGGTTTCCCACATAAATTTCATGTAGAGGTCAGACTAAGTATTTCTTTTTGCATTTGTAAATTTTCTTGGATCATAAATTAGCAATTTTGTTATTACAGGGATGTTGTAAACATTGTAAATGTTAAGTATTTAGAATCTGGAAAAGGTGATGAATAGTCAAGTATCTTTTTTACAATACTTAGTGAAATTACTTTTTATACTTCAGTAACAACCTGAAAGTGTTCTTTTAAATAAATATGATCAATCTGTCAGGCAAAACCAAGTAATTCTGTAAAGCACAAAACACAAATTAATAACAACAGGTCCTTCTCTTCACATAACAAATATTAACAATACCTAATTCAAACATCTGTAATTTTGGTTTCAGTGTTTCAGCTTAACCCTGTATGGACAACACACGCCCACGGCTGTTCTGGGCTACTTTAGTTGTAACTTTTCCCCCAAAATGGGGCTTAAAGTTAATGTACAAGTTGACTGTGCGATAATGAATCACTTTGATCACCCTACATGAAGTCCTGGTTTAACTGAAGGCAAATGTGAAATGTGGACTAGGACGTGGGCACACAAAGTTCCCTCCCCTGATAACACCATCAATGTCAGTGGTGCTGCAGTGGCTCACACTGGGTTTGACTCATTATTCTGACTGACACGAATGGGAGGCCATATACAGAATCTGCATGCAGCAGCTACAGAGCATGGTTTGCACCTCAAAAACACACAGAAATACATATACTCAGTATCTCTATACATATGTATTGTATGAAACTGGTTCTAGTTACAGGTTTATTACAAAGAATGTTAAGGGGGAAAAAAACCCAACCTAGCAACTGCACTTGATCCAGAATTAAAATACCTTGGAAAAAATAGCAACTTCTTCCAACTCTGCATGTAATGGCTAAGAAAAACCTTTGAGATAGCTTAGTCACTTCTCTGCAACTTGAAGCTTTTTTCCTTTTATTCCAGGCTTAAACAAAGTTCAGTGGGGCATCAAACTGCCTCAGTTTTAAATTACAGTCTGTACTTTAAAATAGAATGCATGCACCACATGTTCCTGAAGCTAGAGGGTGGGAGTGCTATTCACTGAAAATTGAAGGCTTGTTGAGTCAATAATCTTCTTTCACAGAGTAACAATTTTCAGCTAAAATTTCTTGACCCAAACAAAGGAAAACAAGATCATTCAGTTATTTTACAATGTTGCAGAAAAGAGAAAGGAAAAGTGGGAAAGAGGCACACCAGTTTTATCCTGCTTGATGTAAAAACGGTGGAGAATTTAATTCACAAGTATTACATACTCACATTTCTTTCTTGTTCACGGTTTACCATACTCCCAAACAGATATTTTCAGGCAGAGACATGAACAACTTCAGGACAGATTTGCTATCATGTACTACAAACATCTATCAGCTGGCAACAGCATTTGCCTCCCAAGAATCAAAAAGAATCCATTTATAGAATTTTTTTCCTCTTCTTTCTCAAATCACAACCAATACTCTGTATTTTTAAAATAGCACTTACATTTAGATCTAACTTTGTATTTGCTTACCTGCAAAGAATTCAACAAAAAAAGAGGGTCATTGCACTATGTTCTCCTTTAATACTGGTTTGTCCTTACAAGAAGGGCTACAGTGATAATTAATATTTACATTATGGTAGTGCCAACAACCCTGATCATGATTAGGGCTTACTGGACTAAGCTGTGTATAAATGTCACCAGAGTCCCTCGTCCCAGTAGTTTAATCTCTGAGAAAAGAGTTACCTCCTGCTCTCAATCACAGTTGCTCAAGTAATGCTGGGAAGTGTTTTCCTGGTCTATTAAGACTTCACCCATTAAAGGCATTTGTTCGGGGTGTGCCGTTGCTTGAGATGACTTTCCAAACTACTTCATATTCTAGAAGTGGGACAGAGAATGTGGATTCCCAAACTATCCCATATATTTTCCTCATAGCCTCCACCTACTGAGATCCATCTGAAATGATGCTGTTCCATGAGCCAAGTGTATCAAGTTTTGGATTCCGAACACAGGTCCTCTGAAATCTAATTAGTACCTGCCTTCTTCACCAACAAAAAAGGTGTGTCAACCAGAGGAAAAACTATCCAGCACTCTAAATATCTTTCAGAGGCTCATTAAAATGAGGTAAAACAGAACTGTGAAGCAGTTAATAAAATCAGGAAGGGATTGCTGATGTGCTGTTTTCCACAGTACCAAGCAAATGAAACAAGACAACTGACATCTTAAAAAAGTTTATCTGTCCTAGCAACAGTATATATTGTTTTGAGCTCTGAAGCTCATGCAACTATAGATGTGTAGAATCATAACCAACCTTGTCAGGTCACAGCACTGTACAAGATACAAGTGTCATTCTGCCTCCACTGCTGGCTACTATTTTGTTTTGCAAAGGAATTCCTCTGCCTCAGTTGAAAAGACCCAGTGAATAACTGATGTCACAGAATGAATCTGTAAACTCTGAATTCTGAATGATCTAGCAGAGTAGTGATACCCTCAATTCCAGATACAGTCTTCCCCTTTCAACACTGCATGACCCCCAGAAAGCACAAAGATAAACCAAGTTGTAACACTAAAGCCACAATTTCCTTACAGTTTACACAGATGCAGGTAAGGACCACCACAAGCCCACCTTGTCCACAGCCTGCATCCAGCCATGCTCACACCTCCACACTTGCACTCATGGGCTTGCATTAGACAGCTTAGGGATGGGAACTGGCAGAAAACTCATCTTACAAAAAGAAGTGCACTGTCTTCTGTCTCTGTGGCTCTGTGACTGCTAGAGGGCCTGACTGTGAACACTGGAATCTGCTGTGCCACCACGTCTCAGCTGACAGGATGACAGCATCTTAAACCCTTTCAGCAAGATCATACAGTCATTTAGGATGTGGCTAAAATCAAAGCTGCCGTGGTCCCCACTGTCTGTCCCCTTTCCCATCACAGCTACTGATCCTCCTCCCCTCTTCTGAAGTGCCACTGATGCCCATGCAGTTAACTCAGTGATTCAGACAAAAACTGTCCCAGAAACAGAGAGAGATTATTTTTTATCTGGTTCAGTTCCCCAAGTAAAATCCACCATCCCGTCCCAGGAGCAACAGTGGAGGAGACAGGATGGCACAGACAACACGTGGTGGGGCACACAGCAGGACTGCAGCTGCCCTGGCTTACAACAGCTCAAGATGCCACAGAGCTTTCTTTACCTGTAGGTTGCAACAAAAAAGCCTTAGCAGAAACCTATCTTTCAAAAGCTTGGCAACCTTGGCCATTTGATCTCATAGCTCAAACAAGCACACCTGACACTGGGCAGAAAAGGGTCTTATTAAAACAAAGTAATAGCCAAAACAGCAACATCTATCTGAAATTACTTTAATACTCATGCCAATTTAAAAAAAAATTAAATTCATTCATGTTTTCTGCTCCTCATTCTATCAACACAATCCAATATGAACATTTACAAATGCACTTATTAAAGACAAAATAAAGGATTAGTCTTCATACACACACTCACAACCCACTGCTGACACAAGCTCCTTTACTGCAACAACAAATCTGCAGATACATCCTTTGGAAGCTTTTTCCTCTAAGTCTGCTCCAGCTTTTTCACGATAGCAAAAATGTGTATTTTGCTATTATCCCTTAAGTCTTGATAAATATGTTCTGTAGTAGCTGTTCTCCAGACAATTTCATTCAGGCCTCTCCCCCTTTATCCCTCCACTCTAATAGGGAACAGTTTCTGTTTATGACTTCCTTTCCTTCACAGAGTACCTAACTCCCATGTTTTCTCAAAGGCTTGAGATTTCCTTCTAATTGTGACCCCAACAAAAGTGCTTGGAGCACTATTCTGTGCAACTTTTCATTTGGGCTCTCAGTGACTCCACATGGTCAGAGACCCACAGGTCAAACCCTCCAGATATCAGAGCAGTTAGGAGAAGGAAAGCAAGCATTGTATAGAATCTGACAGGCCATTAGAAGTAGCTAATAAAGCCATATTTTGTTTGTAGCCATTTGTTACCAACCCACATTACAAATTTGTCTGCTTTGAACTTTATGGGAACATTCATGCCAGGACTTTTATATACAATGTGTGAAGGAAACGGAACAACTATTGAGCTGTTTAGCTGTGCTTACTGTGACACAAACCTGCTGAAAAAACTCCCCCAAAGGGTGACACAAGTCAGCATTCAGTGCTGCAGAAAGTGGCCAGCTCCTCTTCGAATCCATCAAAGGGAAATTCTTTTTTCAAAGCCACATCAGAGAAAACCATTCACCATTTAGTATTACATCTCTTTTGTTGTTTTTCGACACTTGTATAAGCTTGCTATATAGCTGCTGTGATTTTACACAATGCCCTTAAGAAATAAAAAGATAACGGGTAAATTGTATAAATACCAGAATACCATGAAACAAGACATAACTAAATTTTATTAAAAGCCTAACACCACTGCTATAATTTCAAGCTTCACTGTACAGAGACAACTTACTGACTCCTACCCTGAAGAACCACATTACCCTAAAAACAAGCTTAAGAAGCCATATTTAGTATACCAAAATGAAGCTAACTAGGAATACAGAATAAGGAGTAGTGATCGAGGGTTTTCATAAACAGTCTAAAACAGAATACAGAACTCTCCTGCTTCAGGGAAAAACCACCATGTTCAAATCATTACTCCAAAGAGACTTATATTAAAACTTTTAATGTATGGACCATCAAAAAAACCCTTGTTGCTACATACAAAGAATTGCAGTTGTTTTTAAATTTGAAAAACAAACCAAACAAAAACACCACACCAACACCAAAATACACAATTACAGTACCCTCCATTCCCCTCCACATGAAAACAGCAGTGTTTCTGAGTATATGAAGTGCTCTCAGGTTATGCATCAAAGCTTTTCAGTAATTAGGTGTCTCAGTAACAGCATTCGGGACCAACTTAGAGTTTAAGCTCTGTGGCCAGAATGGTTAACATTCACTGTTAATACAACCAGCTTACTCATACCTAGAATAATTATGAGCTACTAAATATACCAAACACTCAGGGACACAGATAATACCCAATACTCTGCTTAAATATCATGATGCTGGAGATAGGACAGAGCATGGATTAAAAGTAGGACAATTGTTTAAGAAAAAACACAGGCAAATTAGTAGAACATTAGTTGATAAATAACTTTACTTCTCTCTACCCTAATAAATACTGTTCATGAAAAACTGGGAGATAAAAGTCCTTTTTAGTATCTCTGCTTTTTGAACTAGGTAGCTGTTGCCAAAACAGTTCAATGTCCACAGGAGCTACTATATTTAAGGTAACTGCCAGCATACATTTTTGACAACTGTTCAGACAAATTAGTCTGTTTAAAAAAGGGTTCCTGAAAAACTGTCAAATTAATACTAGGCTCAAAGCAAATGGATATCTTTTCTCATACCAGTTTCCACAGCCTCTCCTGAGATTCGCATGTCTCAAATGTCATGTAAAGAATTTGTAGCACATATACTCTCCTAGGTGCCAAAGATGTAACTTCAAAATGCTATGAAGATGTTTATTGCCCTATTTTTAGGTATTTATAATTGTGCCATGTGCTAGAGGTAATATATACAACATACTACCAGATTTTGCAAATACATGTGATATCTTGATATAGTAAACTTTTCAGAGAGATTCCCTCTGCCAACTGCAAATGAACACATACCCAGTGAACTGCAGGAAATGTCCTACATGTTTCTGATACATTATTCCAAGCCAGAGGTCACACAGTTTATAAAGTTTTCATCATTTAAGCTGAACATATTCTAGTTGGTTTAAATTCATTCTGGTTTATACCAGCAAACAAGAAAATCCCCAAACCAAAAGGAGCACACAGAGACAAGGCTAAGTACTTTGTCCATTATAACACCAAAAATGCAAGCAGCTGCAATGTCTTCACAACATATATTCACTTGTGCTGTTTCCCCCACAGCAAAATGTGTAGAGCTCAGAAAAGCTGATAAATATTAGTCCAAAATAATCTCCTAAGCAAAAATCATGCTAGCCTAAGTATTGCTGTCATTCCTGCTTCTACACTTGTGTAGTAATAAACAGCAGCAGAATTAACACGTCAAACTCATTACTGATGATCAGGGTTTGGAACAGACAGCTCCTGGTAGTATTCTAAACCAGAATCTACTGAAAACATTTGAAAAAGGACACAGAAAAAAGCCTCCTCCTCACCAGACTGGTTTGTGCAAGTATACAATTCCTACAGTGAAAAAATCAATCAATTTCCTTTACACAAATACACATGTGCAGAAGCACAGAACATGCATGTGCATAAATAGTGCTGTTCTGAACCAGAACAAGCCTCAGCCAAGTCCACTTGTATACAGGCTATCTGTTCCCATATTCTTAAAAACAATTTTTCATCAACCTTATTTAGTATTTCTTCTTTCATTACTTCTCATCTGCTCATCCCAAATGCAATGAAGTGGTATGTAAAGTGCTTTCATTTTAAAATATGAAACAAACATTATTTTCTTACTGGTAAGCTCGATGGTCTTTCTTGCTGGATTAGATTCAAGTCTTCATGGTTAGGCTTTCCTGGGGCCATAGGGGGTTGAGATCTGGTTCCATAGCCTTCCTGAGACATGTCCTGCAACAACAGTTGTAGCAGAATTATTAACCTGACTCAGTAAATATAATTAAATCTGCATCACAGAAGGGTGAAAATACAACAGCTGAGTGCTCATGGTTTTTTTGATTAGAAGTTTTTACTAGTTAAATCTTTCTGATACAAGTATCAAGCCCACACAGGTACCATTATGTCACATGTTTTCTGCTCCTCATGTACTGTTTGTAAAGAAAACCAGGGAGCTGAGACACGTGCGATACACCAGCTGGGAATCATACCACTGGAACATGGGAAATCACACATACCCAAACCTCTTAAATAAGCACTCTCATTTTACTCTAAAAGAGTAAGTAGCAAGCATAAACATTCATCCTACTCTGAGATGTATTCTCGAGCGTTTCCTAAAGTACTGAGCCAGGTGGAAGACTGGACTTGAAAATAGGATTGCAATCATGCTGTGTAATCAGACTCCTGTAACCACCCTGGATTTACCATCAGTACTACTGGCGCAAATTTCAAACCCTGGCCATCAGGTCAGAGCACGCAGCACAGTCGCTGCGTCTGCTGGAGGCACATTCTGTCTGAAGGCTGAGAGGGCACATGTATTTGAGCAAGAGTAGCTCCAAAACTTGTACCAGTAACCTGGGGATCTTGCTCTCTACACAAGCCCAAGCAGTCATAGTTAGTGGCCCAACACAACACCCACCATGCACGGGTGGGGGGAGCAATGAAACAACCTCCTGTCCTGCACCCCATCCCCCAGCCCCCAGCACAAACTCACTTCACATGCAGAGATACTTGCCCATTGCAAAGCCTTAAATTCAGGCTTCATTTTAGCTTCTATAACAGCTTCTACAGCAGCTTCTTTAGGGAAAACAACAGAAAGCTCAATACTGACTTCAGCATGTATAACTGGCAGAGAAAGTTGAAGAACCAGTTCCTGCTAGAAAAGGTATCTCACCTTTTTCTTTGTTTTTAAATGATTTAACTCTCCTCTCCCCTTCCCCAGTTTACTACCAGTTTTTGCTTCAGCCACCCTCAGGACTTTGATTTTGTGGATACCTGAAGCAGGCAGGAGCTGCAAGGCACAGAAGGGCAGGGCAAGCTGCCCTCTGCCCCACCCCACGATCACCTTGCTGCTGCCTGCGCAGGGCTGCTCAGGCAGCCCAGTGCCCACAGCCACAGCTGCGGCTCATGCACAGACTCCAGAAGGCAGCTGGCTGGCAGAGCAGGAAAGCTTTCTGTCTCCGGTTTTAGCCCAGCTTCTGACAGAGAGAAATTTGTTAACAACTGTACCATTTCCATTCAGCCCCTTCCACCCATTTGGACTCTCACAGATTATTTTAAGGGATGCAGAAAATTCAATGGGGCTAATTAAACAAACCTGATACGATATAAACCCAGCAATAAATGATCCTATCCCTAAGCCTGTGCCAAGTAAAATCAAGAAACACTTAAAAGGCCAGCACTTCAATGTGGTTACCAGCAGAGGGTAACAATTAGGCTTAAGGGTGACAAAGGCTGATGGCTGAATGATTATTATCCCCTGTGACCCCCCGCACTCCCTCCCGCCCAGATTTCCACTTGTCACACAGCTCTCCTGCTGTGCACACCAGCAGGTTCCTGTGGATTAACAGTGAGGTTTAAAATCAACAAATGGCACAAGGCCTCCATTCAGCAGCCTTCACCCCAGTACAAAGGAGTAGAAAGGTGCAGGACAGCTTCACAATAGGCAAACAAATGAGCAAACCTCTGCTTTCCTTTTTATTTAAAAACGCGCACGCACACACACACACACACACACACACACCACGCACGCTGGGGCTGTCACTACACAGGCATTTGCAATAAACCCAGAAACCCCAGATTTCAACTTCCAATTCAGTGTTCAATGCTGTCCTTCCTAATTCTTAAAAAATTACACCAAATAAAAACCATTTGTTAAAACAATGACAACAAACCCCACAAAGTTATACTGAGAGTGGTGAAAAAGGATAAATGGAATATTCAGTTTAGGAGACGTCATTGTAGAAACACAATTGTTCCTTTTTCCAAACAGACACTACAGATTTTGCTGGGAAGCAAAACATATTTTGTATTTTGAAAAATCAAGAGCCATTACTTCCTTACAAAGTACCAAGCATGGGTTTTCCCGCATGTTTGCAAGATTTTAACCTTGCTTCCTACAGAAATTTCCAGGCAGACCAGAGCAGGAGAGAGAGGAGACAGCATGCTTTCTCATGAGAAATACTACAGGTTGAATGGAATTTACTTTTACTTGGGTATTTGAAGACTATGTATGAAATGTCTTTCCACACACTGAAGAGCACATTAAAAACCCCAGACACAACACTCTTTGTCTTTTTAAATGCACCATTTTCATAGAGCTTCCCTTTCTGTCTGTAAAAAATCAAATCCATTTGCTCAGTTCTAGATGAGGTTTGGAAACAGACAGACATTTGTGTTTGTTAATGATGCAGGCACCTGTGCACTCCAAATGGGAGTGAGATTACAAACTCTTTCTTACATTCTCTTTAAAGCTATGGAGATACTGGGATCACTAGAAACTTGGAAAGCAGCTCTTGAGAAATAAAAGATCTGTTTGCTCTCAGTATGCTGCAGGCATGGGAATCTCCCAGATGAAATATGAAAGGGACTATGTGTATAATTTTATCTGTTTATACATATGTATTGTCCAATAAAAACAGTCCATTTATATCCTAAACATAATGATTAAATAATAGCATATTTCACTAAGAGGTTGGCTTCATAACCAAAGTAGTGCTTAGTATCCTTTCCACTGAAAAACAGAACAGAGAAAATCCCTACTGCCATTCTTCAGTTCTGCATTTGGAAATTTTGTTAACATACAGCATATTACAGAATAGCTACAACAGATTTTGAGAGATAAATAAGAAATAAGGACAGAAGTATTAGGGTAAATTGTCTGTCACGGAGGAAATGCATGGAATTGGCAATTCTCACAGCTTTGAAAGGTCATTTTTCTTCCTAGCATCTAGGAATGGATTTATCCAGGACTGAACAGAGGGAACATAAGGGGAAGAGGAACATGTTACCACGTGTTGTGCTACAGTCATGGCTGAGGAATTCCCCACTGATACTGAGGCTCAATCTTCTCCTGGGATTCCTGACTTTTTTTTGTTTGATTCCCAGTATTTCATCCATCACTGACATCAGCTTTCAAAATAAAGCTTATGATTTTTTATGAATCACAGAAAATCCTTCCTCCCATAGATGAGCATGTGTGTAAGACAGAAATCCAGGCTTTTATAAACAGAAGGCTACAAGTTTCCACTCAGAACTTCCCAACTTGGCACAAACCCAATCATATCATAGCTGTTACAGCACAAACTGTCAACAAAGTTGTAAAATAACTAAAGTCAGGGTTTCCCCCATCAGATTTTAGAAAAGCACAAGGACAAATAATAAGCAAGTCATAAACATATACTCAAAATAGCTGAGGTTTAGACTTTTTTAGACTTTTAAAAACACATTTATGATTAATATAGGTAGACAAAAATAAAAGGACTATACAGATCCTAAAGCCTATATAATGGGTGAACTGTTCAGAAATTGATGCATAAACAATTATTATATTTGGGAAGTAATAATAATAACAACAACCAATTGCTTATCATCCACAGAGCCTGGACTAGTTATTCACTTCCTATTTATGTATACTTCCAGCTTTTTCCGCAAATTGAGGTATATGGAGCTCAAGATTTGTGTAGTCTAAGGAGTAAGGGAGGCAATGGGATATTTTTGTCCCTCTTGTTCTCTGTTACTGTATTCATCTTATAGACTTTTCAAAGTCTCTAATTCTGGTGTGGGATTTCACTACCACAGAGGTTTAAAGTGATGGAATGAGTATATGTACTGGCCTGCAATAAAGTCAAAAGCTTCTTGTTCCTGCCTGCCACAATTCCTGCAGCTGGACACACACTCCTTAGTTTGTATTAGTGGTCTTTATTAGACCACTTGGTTTTTTGGTGCAACTGAAAACTTGCCAGGTAAGTAACCCCTTCCCCCTCAGCTTTATCATGGCTTACTGAGTAGAGCTGGCCTTAGGAAGGGTCGAGTGAGCAAGAGAGGAAGGAAACTTCCTTTCTCTGGCAGCAGCCAGCCATGAGCCTGGCTCCACACTTGCAGGAGTCAATTACACTGCAACCACTTTGGAGCAGGCCACTGCCAGACAGCTTTCTCCCTTTTTCATGTGCAGTGGTAATTAGTATCATGCTTTCATTCTCCAGCAGGACCTAGCCTAAGACAAGTAAGCCTGTCCACATGGATGTGTTCTCTGCAAATCTGAATGAATATAGTGCCAAAAATGATTGAAACCATGTAGATGAAATGCACATTTGTTTTAAGTTTTGCCGAAGAAGATTAGATCTAATTATTAAATAGTTTAAATTATTTTAATGGAAAATGAAAGCATAGTGAAAATATTAATGTTTGAGGGAAAACCACATTTAAAGGAGAGCTGGGTGAGAAATGTCATTCAGGCTTCATTCACTTCTACTGCAGTGAGTTTCAGAGGGATAACATGACCACCCAGGAAGATAAGTACCATGATGGTTAAACAGAAAAGATAATTTATTGAAAATAATATGCTAGAATTCAATCTGAAAAAAAATCATTAAAAACTATTTTAGCTCATGTTCTTGATTCAGTGGATTAATCTTAAGAAGACTTCAAGTGTGAGAGCAGCAAATTCTGTAGCAATGTGACAACAGCAATACTGAAAGCAAATGTTCATTATTATTTTTTGCCTCAGACCATTTGAGAATGGAAATCAGAACCCAGTAGAGCAGCCAAGAAAAGTGGACAGCCCTACAATACAAGATTATTTTACTCAGCTCTGAAGGAATACTACTGAACAGAAAGAAGCCAAGTGATATGTTAGGGGCTATGCTAGAAGGACATGCTTTGTTACCACTCAACAAAGCATCTGTTTGTTCTGTGTAGATAAATATGTATCAACACATCTCCCCTATTTCCACCTTCTGCACTAACAGACTGCAATAAAAAAAAATTACTTACCAGAATGGTGACATATCCCTAAACAGCCAACTTCTAGCCCAATCCTAATACCTAACATGTCACCTTCCAAGCTGTATATTCTCTGGTAGCACAAAACTGACAACAAGGTGTCAAACAGCCAACCTGTTAGAGGAATATTGTAGGTAAGGCTGCACTCAGAAAAAATGTTATGCCCACGGGCACAGGCAACACTGAATCTCATGCAAGCAGCCCTGTGGGAAACGATCCACTAAGGACAAAAGAGCAAAGATGTTTGCTTGAATCCTGGACAGATGGTCTGCAGAAGTCCTGCAGGATGTAGATGGGCTCTTGCAGAAGTTCTTGGGTCAAGAAGAAATACATACATATGTATCTTGAATTTTATGAATAAGAAATGGGGAAGGAAAAATTGAAACAGGAGACTGGTATCTTGCAGCTTGAGAGCACCATGCACAATCCAGCAAGCCAGTCTCTTGCTACACAGGAGAGCAGGTGATTACAGGAAAAAACCTGTTTTGTCGTTCCCAGCACCTATTACCCCACCGACAAAGAAGAGCGTGCTAACCACCGGAGGTGGATTACCAGTGCAGGCTGGTAATCCTCTTAACCGTGCGATCTCTGTTTACGTGATGAGCTCCACAAACCCTGTTCACCACCAGAATACGTAAATCGTTTCAAGCCAATCCTCTACCACCACCAAGGAAACCTGAATGGAGACAAGGAAAGCAGCTGTCCTGAAGAACAGCACCAGCAGGCTGGCACCTCCCTCAAGACACTGATGCTGTTTTGCTGACTGCCACTTCAGTGGGACCAGCAAGCAGCGACTGCTCCTCTTTCTGGTCGTTATCATTTGCCCACAGTCCAGCCAGGGCAGAACAAACAGAAACAAAGTGCCCTCAGAAACAAAGTTAACTTTGGTCTTCAACTTCTTCACAGGTTACTAAAGGCAATCAACAACTTCAGAAAATTGCCAAAGCAAAATAGCCCCTTCCTTTTTGAAGGGGAGAAATTAATCCAGAAATCATAACTAATGGGTAAGAGAAAAATCCTACCTTGTACATGGAGACATCTGGAAAACCTGCCAGTTTCCATGCCTCAAGTACAGACCAGTCATTGTCAGTAAAACACCTCATCATCTTCTTCAATGTTATTAACACTGTCCCTTCCAAGATATCTGCAGTTTCTTTCTAAAACTTGCTATTTCCTAGATGTCCTTTGTTAAGCTTATTTTTAAAAAAATATTTACAATGGTAACATAATTTTCTCTTTTCATGATCCCAGTTGTCATGAAATGACATCTAAGTTAAGTCACAAGATACAGCAGAGGGAAGGAAAACAAATACACTATGCAGCAGTTGATGCAAAAGATACTTAACTCAGATAAGCAAATATATTATTGAAGGTCAGTTCATGAGAATTCTCCAGAAGTTATTAGCAAGTCAGACTCCCTAACTACCAAAAGTTTTTCCTGCAGAATACACTGAAAACATTTTAAGCACAGAGAGGGTCAAAAAAACCTCCCCACACCTTACAGGACAATTTTTTTGTTTGGACAATACAGCTTCTAGTCACATATTAGGTAACCTGAGCCAACTAACAAGACAGAAGGGTCTCTCTTCCTAAATGCTCTAGTCCATTTTCACATGTGTCTTGCTATATGGCCTCCAGGAGCCACATTAAGCAAGTGATGCAGGAAGAGCTCCAAGATGAAATCATTCTCAGAAACCCTTATCTTGCTTTTCTCTTTTGCCACTATTGCATTCCATGGATCACAGAGCATATCAATAGTGGATTTAATCAGAAACAAGACATTTCTTCTCGTTTTCCTCTCTCATACTTGTAACATGCCACAAGAAAAATAGGCCAGTTTGATGTTTGTATTAAAATGTGACTGTTGCACACTGCACAACCTGATAAACAGCTGTCAGCTCTTCATTTACAGGCGCAAAAGGTAGGATTTTGTTCTACGGATCTAAAGTTCCAGTGTAAATAAAGAGATGAGAGAGAGTCCAAAGAAGTAATCTGAGAAATACAACTTGGAAATGAGGGGTAAAATGAGCATTTTATTTCCATCCATTTTCCCATGTTTACAGAGCTTTTTGGACTTTTCCTAAAAAACCCACAAGGCTTCACAGTCCAACCACGCTTTCATTTTCTACACCCCCTCCTTCCTCTCCCTGCCATATTTTCACTGACAAAGCTATATTTAAAACAAAACAGAACAAAAAAGTTTTTTAAAAAAGAGGCCTGGCTGGTTTTGCATGTCCTATTCTTTCTAGTCACTTGGGACAGACTACTATGTTAATGTGATGACTTACAGATTTTGTGCCATCCAGCATCCTGCCCTGCCACACTAGTGCTTCCTAAAACTCCAGGAGGAATGCATTGCTTCAGCAGACCCGAGATGTGAAGCTGGGCTGAGAAACAGCTCTGCACCCCAAAGAAAGAGCTAAACCCGGCAAAAGGTGGGAGAGGGGCAGGATTTTAAACCTGCCACCTCTTTCAACTCAGCTGCTGCAGAAGCAGGGAGCTGGGGGGCTCTGTGCCCCAGAGGGCAGCAGCCTGCCCCAGACTGCCTGCTGCTGCCGAGGAAGCTCTCCCAAGCATACGGCTCGCTGGCAGAAATGAGGTCAGAGCACTGCCCGCAGCTTACAGCAGAGCTGAAAGCCTGAAGCCAGCTTACAGAATAAAGAGAAAAGCTGCACTGAGAGCAGCTGCTACCTCTAGGCTAATCGAGCTAGGTACCCAAGGATGAGACTTCCTCACTCAAGACTGGGAAACATTACTTCAGTGTTTTCTTAGGGGCACGTCTGTGTCTGTGCTTCGAGGTAAAAGCCAGGACTCCCATCTAAAGGCTCATAAAAACCTGCAAATCAGTGAGGAAGGGCTGCAAAACATCACTGAGGTACAGAATGGAGAGGTTTGCTTCCTAACCCCTGTCTCTCTCATATATAAAGCTATATTGTATTACAGACAGTTTATATCACAGTTCATTGACATCTGCTAACTTACTCGCAATATTCCATCACAGAGGTTCCTTAAATAAAGTCTGAAAGGAGATTTACCTACTATTTTATCAACAGTATAATCACAGGAGAAGGAATTGAAGCTCAGATGAAAAAAAGTCTGTAATAAACTTGGTAACGAAGTTTTTCTCAACTGGCCTCTACTGTTTTGGTTAACTTTGTTTTTCAGTATGTGAAAGTGTTAATGTGTTACATTTGGGGCTACTGGAAGGAGAAAATTAGCTGCATTACTCCTCCCTTTCTCTGCAGTCTCTGAAGACACAGTATCAGTGCAAAAATCTTGAAATCCACCCACCAAATGGAACAATGCATTAGTCCAAGGAGTAGGAAAAGAACAGTAATTTCCAAAAGTAAGCGCCTACCAGTAGAAGCAATTCAATGGACTGCACAATACAACAGTTTAAACCAACAGCAGTAAACCATTTCTTTATTCTTTTGAGATAGAAAAGTCTTCACCACCATCACCACAACCACAATTTCTCAAAAGAAAATATTCGCAGCTGTGCTGGTGCTGGGAGTGGCAGGAGGAGGGAGTAAGAGGGTGGTGGACAAATGAAAGAAGTGGTGAAAATTTAAAACCAGACCACTGACTACTCTTGAATACAGCAATGAAAAAAATTGTTCATTAAAAGTTAGTAAAAGATTACTAGGTAATAAAGCAACAGTAATCCTCTCCTTTTTTGTGAGTGTGAAGGAGAACAATCTTCATGAATTCTGTAGGCAGAGACCCAAACCCCAGACTGGTTATAGCTGGTTATTTAGCTTTCTACCTAAAAACATGTATGCGGAAGATATCCCTTCTTGGCAGTCAGGAATAAACATGAGGAAGACACAAAGAGAGAGGCTGTGTTCTTCCAGAGCTTGATTTATTGAGGGACAGCTCACCAAGGCCAACAGTTGTTCTCCTATCTCCTGCAACATAAACACCAAGTAGTTTTGTCAACATGTAAAGGTAAACTTGGTTTTTTTAAGTGGTATCTTATTTATTTTGATTTGCTATGTTATTCTTTGTTGTATATATCTGATTGCAACAACTAAAACACCCTGTAACAATTCAGCTGCATGCTCCAAAATCTATTCCAAATCCCACTACAGTAGGAAAAGGCATCAGCAAAAGGGAAACACTGGAAAGGATAATGAACGCATATGAAATATGTGCTGGTCAATATTCAAATAATACATTGTCTCAACAACAAAATCCCAATGCAAAATACAGAAAATGAAACAAAATATATGTACACTGAACAGCTGCAATTATTAAAGAAAATGCGTGCAGCCAAAAAAACGCAGTGGTAAATTTTATGCCAGGAATATTAACAAACTTATTTTCCCTACCTCTGAGGAAAATAGTGTGTTAATTTAAAGGCCATAAGAGAATACTGCTATATTGCAATTGGCCAAGAGGTGCAATTTACAAGACCACTGAAATTTGGAATATATACTGCTCATACAGAACTAAAAAAACAAACCAAACAAACAAACAAACCAACAAACCAAACAGTAAAAAAAACCCCACCACTTAAATTTATTAGTAGTTTTTAGACTTTACAACATCATCACTTAATTCAGAATGCTATTCTATTTGCATTTTAGAGTTTTTCTTAGAACAGCATTTGTGTCTATGTTCTAAAATATTTGCCTAGAAACTTTTGTCAATGAACAGCCATCAGATTAATAGATCATAAAATAAATGACAATTACATGATCAGGTATCTTTTGATAAACTCACTATTCTGTTTAGCTTACTGGTAAATTTCAAAGGTGTGGATAAAATGATTTCTGGGATATTAATTTAGCTCTCAGAATAACATTAGAAGAAAACCCTCCTTGAGTAGTAAGGAGAGTGGTAAGGGGAGCAACAATAGTTATGATCACTAATCTCCTACAACAAAATAGTTTTTATCAGCCTGCATTCCAGTAGTTTTACTATCAAGTTAATTAATTGACTCCTATGCTAATATCTAAATGCCAAGCAATTAATGGCACTGAACTATAAATGGGTTTTCTTTGCTCATGTAGAGTTATTTTATAAAGCAAATGCAATTCTGTCACTTCACTGATTTAATGCAGGCTTTGTGAGGTTAATATTCCAAAGCAATTGCAAAATAAAGAACTGCTTTAATTAACCTTCTGTGATTTAAATACTGGGAGAAATCAGAATTTCAAAACTTTAAATAATATCACCATCATAACAACAACAACAGTAATACTTTGTGGGTCAAAGCCAAACCGCTGATTTGAGAGCTTTAAGAAATACATTTGGACATGTGTATCTTACTGTGTTTCTAAACTCATTAAAAAGACTTTTCTCTAAGCATAGCATACTAAATCCCTGATAGATTTTACACAGTTTTTGTAGTTGAGCTGAAAAATGTTTCCTTTTAGGATTATTTACTTATAAACACTGAAGTTCTTAGTCTGAACAAATGATTAAGCACCTCCACCTTTTGCACTAGAATACTTTGTGAAGATTTTTGTTATGGACACAGGACACTGCCCACTAAATCTACAACTGATTGCATGTAAGTAACTGACCACTTAAAAATAAAGCAGCAAAACAGGACCTCTCTTTTCCTAGGAGATTAGGTTTTCTCTCTTTCCAATTTAGCTGAAAGGAGGCTTTTATTTCCAGAGTTTCTTTATGATATTGTATGCTAACTTCATTTTAGTCCCTGAAAAAAATAAAGACTCAGGCTTTTCAGCATTGCATATCTTTCAAGCACAAAAGCTGTGATATGTCTGCCCGGCTCAGAATGATACAAAAAAATAGGAATAAAATTTAAAAACCAGCAGGATACAGGTGGTCATGAACATTCCTGCCAAACAGGTTTGCAATGTGCGCTGACCTATCTGCTCTGACTATCCGGCCAGGTATCATCAAACCCCCATCAGCAGCAGATGCCTGAAGAGGTGCACTTGCTGGTTTCTCAGGAGAAGAAAGCTGACCTTCAGAATTCCTCCTTCAAATGGAAGAGCCTGCTTTCAGCAGAAAACTATTAAGAGATGAAGACAGCAAAAGAACATATATACTGAGAAAATGTTTAACTGCAATGAGGGAACTCGAAACTGAAGGTGCTGTTCAGTTGTTGAGACAACTCAGAGGCAAACAAATACTCTCACTGACAGTCCTTTGGAAGATTGTAAAACAGAAGTATAAACAAGCTTGCTACATTTTGTACATGAACGGTAGTACCACTTTGCAAGATAAAGTACTTCTCCTTTCCCAGTAGTATCACTTAACAAATCCAAGTTACACAAAGACAGCTATGGGGTAGTTATGCATGCTAACTGTAACAGCTTCAGGCCTAACAGACTGGAGTTGGATTTTTATTTGCATAAATTGATCACAATGTCTGTAAACACGCTCTTTAAAATAACAGGGCCAAAGTCTTTTCTAAAAAGAGAGCAGAAAGTCTTCTCTACATCTGAATGCAGATGTTTAGGTTTGGTCAACAAGCCTTCAGGAAAAACAAGCCTGCACTGCTGTGACTGCTGCTCTGTGCTATGCCCTCAATTTTGTGTTTCTGCTCAGGTGTGAGTTTACAGACAATTATACTTTCCTTTTCTGCCTGACTCTATTCCATCTAGCTACTTGGCTCTGGAAGATTATTCTCCAAGTCTGACAAGGTAGCACCTATTATTATCTTATAAATACGGAGAGAAATCACTGAGGAAAAAAAGAGAGAGGTTTGACACATTTCCTGGAATGATACAAGCAATGATGAGCAAACAGAGCAGTCCCCAAATGGACAATAAACAGCCATTCCCACTCCTGGGAGAAGATGCAGCACAGGAGTCACAGTTTCACTGAACTCCTGAGCTGAGTTAAGTAACCTCCACCAGATAAATAGCCTTATGCTTAACACTTATTTGCTATCATAGCAGTGTTGTGATTTTAAAATAAAACTTTATAAAAGCAGAGATCTAACTGGCAAAGATTTCAATCAGTTAAGTACTCATTGAACCTATAAAGGTTCAAACATCTCTTCCTCAAAATATCATGTGCTTAAGAAAAGCTCAAAAAGGATAAATCAGTTTTATGCACAATTTCAATATGGTTCCTAAGTATTTTAACAGTTCTTAAATCACTTCAGTGTTCAGCATGTGCTCGTCACTGGTGGCTTGTCTAGGAGTTAGGATTTAAGTTGTGGTGTGTGAGTTTGGAAGCCACTTACTGAAAGCCTGCTCCCCTTCCCTGCTCTCCCCTAGTCCAGTCAAGCTTTACTATAGATGCAAGAATATTGCACTCTGCCTTGGGGTTTCTATCTGGCCTCTCTGAAGTACTGGCAACAGAAGGTTCAGCTTACCAAAACTGATGCCTTTATACAAAGTAATACTTTTAGTGTTCCTTGTCTCCAATTTCAGCTCCCCCCAGAACGTAGGCTGAAAAAGCTGGCAGTCTGTATATCTGTATGAGCTCTTAGTGTCACGAACCTGGGATTAAATGTTTTACAGGAATCACTTCTTCCTTGTACCTCGTCACTCTGGAAAGAATATAATGACTCCTAAGCTAAAAACAAGTCCAGTATTTGAGAATGGAGTGAGTGTACACTGATCAGTAGGCATCTCTGTTGCTGAGACAACAAAAGCCATGAAGGATTTATGGTACACAACAAGCAGTGGTGTCAGCCACTGCTGCTGACAGCAGGCAACTATCTCTTCTGAACATTAAATTCGATTATGAGTTCCCATATAACTGTAATAGCCAACTTCCACAAAGAATACTTTCCTATATGCCTGGCAGCAAATGTCAGATTAACATACAAGCACGTTCTTCCCCAGATTTCCTGTGGTTCATAACCCAACAAATATTAAGTGCAACCACTCATCTAGTGTAGATGATTACAGACACAGAAGTTTAAGAAGGACAGAAGGACAAATGATTTTTATTACAACTTTAATGCACAGTTGTATGGTACTCCTTAAAACAAATTTAATTAAATTCTGAAGGATTTGAGACTAACTACAGTACAGTCGACTGCTAATTCTGTGCCAATTTCTAGCAGCTTAAGAGTGAAGATTGTATTATAAAGAGTAATTGCATTGAGGTATACAAATTTGGAGTCACTGAGGACTGTCTGTATTACTTACTAGTGAATTTGGTATTTGCATGTACAACAGTTATTCCTATTATTACAATACTATTTTTATACAGTGTTACACCCCAAAACAGCTTGACAACGTTAATTAACATGTTGCTTATTCTACTGTTTAAAGAACTTTAGCAGCTCAGATTGAATTTAAAAACAATACTTCATCTTCATTGTACCAAAATCACTTTAATAATTTGGTGCATTTTGCCACAATACAATTTGTTCTGTTTTCATGACAGTCATACAGATTGGACATGAAAACAGATTAATTAGTTTCACATTTTGTTCACATTTTCAAAGACTGTTTCAAATCAGGAAATGTTTTATCTGTCCTACCTTGCACTGACTCAACACTAGAAACAGATGTCTGAGAAAGAACGTTCTCATCATCATCTCAGGCTTGCAACTGAGACTAATTCCAATCACTGATCCCCGTTCAGGGAAACAGAGAAGTTGCAGCCCCTTATGGAAGTATCCATAGTCTGGAGAGACTGACCAAGGTGTTACCATCAAGAGATGCTTCCCCCTTCTCATGTACACTGCCTTTCTGCTTCACATGCCTTTCTACCTGGGACTACTAAAACAGTTCACAAATTCCTGCTGGCCCAAACTGCATTCATCTCCCTGGCCCAGTCTCAGAAAAAACCCCCACCAGTTAGTCTGCTCTTTATTTGTCCTATGCACGTTGCATTGGAATAAAAATCTCACGAAGATCAGTAGGTAAGGTATATTGTTCTGGGGGGCAAACAAGATTTTGGCCAGCTTTTAGAACATTTAAATAAAACTTGTGAGACAGTGAGAGAGTACTGTTTGTTCGATTGTTTATAAAACATTTTCTCCTTTTAAGTGAAGGAAGAATAAAGAGTGAGCATGAACTACTTAAAAAAACCCCACAGTAACCACAACAAGCGATGTACAAACACACACGAAGCCTTCGTGCACACACTTAACCAGAGGGACCAATGCCCCAGAAAAGGGCACGTGCATGCCCCACCTCAAGGACCTGCCACACTTTTTTCCCATTTAATCTTATGCCTGTACGTGAGAAAAGGGATCAGCATTCTATTCTGGAAACTTGCAAGCAGAGAGCTTCCAGGAAGGTGTAAAACAAAAGATGACTTCATTCAGGGCAACAGCAGTAGGTACAGAATAAAATCACTATTTTTGTTTAACTAAGAGTGAGACCATAACTATTTTGCAGATCCATTTCATCTGTCAAAAATTGATATGGTCCCAATTCATAAAATAACACAATAAAGCTTAAAGGCACGATTCTATCTCGATACATATGAACACATGCTACATAAAGCAAGGAAATATATAAACATGGCTGTTTACAAGCCAGTTGGAAAGCATAATAACCAAAAATATACATCACACTATCTTAACAAAATAATGTTTAATGATGACAGTTTAAGTTTGCAATTACATGACATTCTTGAGCAAAATATCACTTCTACTTATGGCAAAAGATTTAAAACTGCAAAAACAAGCGAAGCATTTATTCATTTATATGCCATTTCAAGATGAAAAACCCTGCCAAGGGCAACACTACAGCAGTATAGCACATCTTTCTTTCTCTTTTTTCTTTTAAAGAGCAGTAAAGGTAAAAAGAAGTTAAAGAAAAAAAAAACAACAAGGCAGTATCTACATCTACTGGCAATATCTAATGATCAATGAATCTGCTACTGCAATAAATTTGCTTAAAACAAAGCTCTTCCTTTAATGGTTTTTACACAGCAGGCTCCTGATATGAAGAGGGGATGACTGATGCTGGCTTACAATATGGTTCTATAGTAAACTGTGCCAGTATTACTATCAAATCACCTCTTATGAAACTCCCTTTCTGCCTACCATGCAATCAATTTAACAAAGATCTAAACAACTTAACAGTTCAAACATTCAAATAAATTCCATTCTCCTCCTTCCCATCTATGCTTATTAGAAGAATGAAAGTCACAAGTCACTGGAACAGTCCCAGAAATTGTTTTATCTGTTTACTTTTATTAGACAAGATTGCATATTGAATTCAAGTGACTCAAGGAAAAACAGCAATGGCTTCACACTTCCACAATATGTGAGAAATGAAGCTGAGCACCAATTCTAAGGCACAACAGAGAGTTATACCTGACCTCAGGAGCTCGCTCACAATGAGTCTGAAAGAGCAAAAAAACCCCATCATCTGCAAGAAATTTTACATCTATTTTGTCCCTGTAACAGAATACCCAGATCATCACACTATGGGGTTTTACATAAAAGGAAACTGGTGGCAAGAAAAAGTCCATCATACAGACAGAATAAACACTATTTTCAGCTTTATAATCTCCAAAACAAGTAGACTGACATAAATCTACAAGGGAAATAAAGAAAATACAGTCAGGAAAAGAAGGCAAATTAGATAAGGCTTCTTTCCCCAGTCTGGTGTTTCTCTTCTCCCTCCTGAAGTAAAAACAATTCAGTCACACTCACATCACAAAATCAGTATAGAAAGACAAAAAAACGGTTAATGAAGAATATAGAAAACATGAAGGAAATTCATTTGCAAGCTGAAAAGAAAGAGCAAAACTAAGGATGACAGACAGAAAGGATGACAGATTGTATGACTGAAACTACCTCAGCTTTCTAATTGACAGGATTATATAAACAGGATATACTGATTATTTTTAGGACCAGAAATAAGAAAGATACACCAACTGGTGCAACAGGTAATATATGATTCAGTAGTTTATTTTAAAATTGTATGTAGAATATGTAAAGCCAATATTAAGTCACAGCAACACAAACACATATATTCAAAGAAACCTTCAGAGAGAGGTCATAAAATCAAACCTCCAGTTCAAAGCAAGCCTAGCAAGACAAGGGTGCTTGGAGGCTTTGTCTAGTTGAATTTCTCCAATGATGGAGCTTTCAGTCTCTCTGAATTTTGTGGGGTTTAGCATTTTTGAGTTTGTTTCTTTCTTTCTTTTACAGAGTTGCAACTTCTCTCTTCTTAGTGTGTCCCTACTGCTTCTTGTCCTTCCACAGTGCCCCTGAAATGAGTTTGGCTCTGTTCTCACCCACATTCCCCCACTTGGTACTTTCTCCTAAAACTATACAAGTACCTACTCTTATTTCTCTTGCTAAAATTTTAATCAAATAAATTATAATTATTTTTCAAAGGTAATCAGTCTCGTATAAGCAGAGGTATGTATGCTTAAGTAAGCACAGTTTATAATTTTTTCTGTCAGCAGCAGAATTTGACATACACTCCAAACTTTTTTGTTTAGCATTAATTTGTGTATTCTACACCAGTTACCACTTGACAGTAATTCTACTAAGCATTACCAGCAGAGAAAGAACACTGAAGTGTCAGAAATACAGACTTCCATTTCTTCGTTAGGGATTGTTTTCTAGATGAGCAGTTCTCAAAGATTGGGAAAGTGCACAGTGGTGAGGTTTTACAGAGGAACATGACAGAAGAAGTGTTCACCTGCTGATCCTTCTTGAGACAGGGGGAAGAGCAGCCAAGGAACCGATCTGGAGATCGGGAAAGAAACAAGCCCCAGGGTGTTTTAGGACTACTCATTATTTATACAAAATAGTCCTATCTACACACAAATACTCCAATTACACAGTAAAATTATCATATAATTCAGAACCTGGGATCAGAGTTCAAAACTTAAGAGGCTGACCACTACTGAAGAACAGTCATTCACAAACCATCAAGAATTCAGGTGAAATTCTCACAGTAAGGACTATCAACTGCAAGGCTGTATTGGTGAGGACCTAATGTAATGCATCATCTCAACTTGCAGATTGAGGCAAAAATGCCTACAGACCTTTAGATGCCTGTATCACCCCTGGAGCCTGGATTTAGACTGTCCAATGCCTCCTCAAATCCTCAAAAAAGAAATGTGGCTACATCAAGGCTGGTATCTTTTACCTATGAATCTGCCCCTGCCTTTCTCTTCATCCCAGTTCTCTGAAGTTCAGAATACATGGAAGGCTTTACTCTAATTTTGTCTTCATCCTTCCTTCTATGATCCCTCTCACTTCACTGCACAAACCTTCACTTTCCCAGCTATGATAGCAAATGATGTAATTGGAACACCTATCAACAGATAAATCAGTACCTTGTTACTCTTAAGGCCTATAAAGTTGGTATGTTTTGTGTATTTTTTAAACCAAAATATTCAATCCGTTCAACTGACAGTATAGTTAAAACATGACAAGGTGTCCAAGGCAGCAAACAACCCATTTCAATTTCACACACTGTGATATGTAGACATTGGAGCAGCTGTGTTTCTTCTATCTTATAGGCTGTATTACTAGTCTTTATCTGCTGAGACTTCACCAAGATGCTTATGAACAGTATTTTCAAGTCATAGAGAAATCAAGCATTTAATGGCAAAGTAAAAAGGAGGAAAATTAAATTTAAAGACGCAACTGCAATCTTTAAAGTCGCAGTTACATATAATCCAAAAGATGGAATGTGGTGACATTTACAAGAATATCATAGATACAATTAAGAATTCTATTTCATAAACCATCCAGCATTTTAATGAAAAAAGTTAATTCTCAATGGAATTTTAAAATGTAGATGAAGAAAAATTAACATGTAATTACACAGTGAAATTATCATAGCTTTATTTTAAAGTCAAAGGAGGGGAGTCTCCAGTATCATTGCCACTTACAGCATCTTTTGTTAGTTTATTTTACACACTATTTTTATTTCAAGCTAAGATTTCTACATTGCACCAGCATAATCCCAAAAAGTTAATCAACCATGCCTGACAGAATTCCCCAGTGACTTGCAGCAAGTGCTGATGCTTCCACTAAAATCCAGTCTTGAGCAACTCACTTTTGTTAGATTTCCCAGGATGGTGAGTATGCTTTAGTTTCATCCTTCTATTTCCAGATCACCTCTCCATGATTAACAGAGCTGAGACTGCAGATAGAACTGAGCCTACATGTTCAGCTGCATCAGCTATGCACATCCATTTTGTTCAGTATCTAAAATCCAAGTGTTTCTCCAGCTCTGGGAACCAGACCCATACATTATCACTTCTGATCTTGGTTAAAAGCAGAATCAATTGAAATTAATTTTAATGTTTAATATATAGAGCACAATTCAAAACCAGCAATGGATAATGAATTGTGTGGTTTCACTAACTGGATGTGCAAACTGACAGTATTCAAATTAACAGCTGCAATATCCATTTAAAATATCTTTTAAGAAGCTCCCTTGACAAAGCAACTCCAAAATGCCTTGAACTCCTCTACAAAAATGCAATGACCACAACAGCAATGACCACATTGGATGGAGGAATTTTCAACAATGCTTGTCTTGTGAGGAAAGAACAAAACAAAAGCAAGGAAAAGCTCCAGCATCCACTGACATCTCATCAAGAAATTGTTACCTGTTTTTAAAAGCAGAGTTAATAGCTACTGGGGCAAATACAGTGGCTTTACTCTAAAAAGGTGGTATGAAATGAAGTCCAAAAATGTGTGCAGATGCATTTGTGTGTATATCCTAAAGACCATTCAGAAGGATGTGGTCTGATTCCATGTTTATTTGATTTTGCTCAATTTATTATTTAATTATTGTTCTTTAATGAACCCTGTTCCCTCGAAAAGCTGAGGAGTGGGTTTTGTTCACTGCACACGGGTTACTTTCACACTTCCAGCCCCAGGGTGAGTGTCAGTAGTGGAGGAGGTGCTTACCTGCTGAGCCTGGTACCTCTGCTGGGCCTGCGACAGATACTGTGCCTGGGGCGGCAGGTGCTGGGGCTGCGGCTGCTGGTTGTAGTACGGCTGCTGGCCCTGCTGGCAGTAGCCACTCACACCTTGCTGGCCATACTGAGGTGGGATCTGTTGGAAGAGCCAAGCAAAGCAAATGCATGAGCTGAAGCAGAAGGACATGAAATCAAGCTATGTCCCATCCACATGGCAACCTCAGCAGCAGTGATATCCTCAGCTACACACCTGACCCAGTGGATTCCTTTACTGAGCAGTGAACGTGAGCCCTTAGATCCTCTTGCCTTAGCAGGAGGTGTAAGCCCAAGTACTCTGGTTACTCTTTTCAGGAAGAGTCTCTAAGGAAAATACTACACTTCTGAACACCACAATTCTGTAATGCCCTGCCATAAAATACAGAAGCAGTTATTTGAAATATTTGCTATCCATGGGTGCACTACTGAGGCAAATCAACAGAGGAATCATTCTGATGTGCTGACCCAAAAGCTCAATTGTGGAAAATAGGCACAACTCTTAAACAGACACTGAAAGAGAAATGTCTTTTCTTTCTTTTTTTTTTTTTTTTNGTGAGTGTGTAAAGATGGAGCCAGACTCTTCTTGGCAGTGCTCAGTGACAAGCCAAGAGGCAATGGACACAAAGTGAAAAAAAATAAATTTCACATAAAAAGAGAAATTTTTTTTTTTTTTTTTTTTTTTTTTTTTTTAGCAATCAGGTACTATTTTTTATTTAATGTTTTGCCTGCTATCCTCAGGTTTTTAGTATTTGTATTTAAGCCCTACACAAAAGTCTTGGGGTTTGGCAGGATTTTGGTTTTGTCAAATTCAATCTCTCTTAGTCTTTTCCCCCCTAGGAGGAGGTATTTGTTTTAAAAATAACAACACAACAAAATAATGTGTTACACACCAGTTGGAACATGTATCGGGTACTGAGAACCTAAACACACTGAGAATTTAAGTTAGAACCAAAACCAAGTCAATTACAATGTCAGAGAAATTTTCTGCATTGGTTTAGTCTGTAAGCCTTGTATCAACAGACACTGACATTTTCTCGAGGTATTTGAAAGAGCACACTTTCAACAGACTCCTCATATCATGCCCAGATTTCCCTGATTTTAGGTACCCCTGCTTTTCCCCAAACTCTGGAATTTAAAATAATTTCAGAAAAATAACAGATGCAGCACACATTCCTTTCTGGAATGGACCTCCCATTGGTCCTGCACATCCTTGCCCTAAGCAACTGTCTCAGATACCTGAGCACATCTGAAATGCTTTGATCTCTGAATTGTTCCCACTGAGTTTCTGATATATGATAAATCTGTTTATTCAACAAGTACACACATACCTGTTCTACCTAATTTACTACATTCATTCAACAGTACCTACTAGGTAATAATCATCATCATAATAATAGTAATAATAGTAATACAAAGTCAAATTTAAACACCTGCTTAGGTTGTTTTTATTATCACAACTTGATCTGCTCCTATTATTTCTGCCAGAAGCTGGCAGTCCCACCTCTTGATTATTCCTAACATCAGCACTGTAACCCTACTTCTGCACTTTCTCTCTTTGCCTTTGCTTCCATTTCCTTTCCCATCATTTCACAGGCAGTTAAATGTTTCTGTGACCAAAGCAACCCTTTCTGACAAATACCCTCTCCCCAGTGATGCATAAATGAGGCCTTTATAATGCAAACTAAAAAGGGTGTGTTGGAATATCATCAGGCAAACAGACAGCTGGAGTCTGGGATCTGACAGAAGACCACATGGTGATTTGCCCATCATCTGCAAAGGTCACAGAGCCTGGACTGGTTCCTAGTAAATGCTGAGGAGAAACCTATGTTGTGGTCCATCTGGGTTCCAGTTACACTGGTAAGAAAAGAAAAGATATCCAGAGAGCAAAATGCTGCTGGAAAAAAGAAAAAAAAAAGAGAACTTGAATGCCCAGTTGACAGGATGGTGACAAAGCAAATGATCAGATGCATGAGCAACAAGAATATTTCTAGAATAAACATACTTGTACAGGAGAGCTGGAGTTCACCTGAAAATAGGAGCCAGGTCACTGGTACATGAGGTGCAAGAAAATGAAATTTTAAAATGAAGAGGGAATTAGAAGAACACATGGTTTAAAAGCACAGCATTGCTATGTCAAATGAAGACATGGAGATTCTGGGTCATCAAGTGAAGATGCTGAGAAGAATCAAAGAATGAAAAATAGACGTGCAGTGAATGCAGAGTAAATAGAGTGGCAATAAGAAATTCCAACAACACATGGACTTCTACACAAAGGGGGAGGACTGGATCACTGGAACATCAAACTGCAACTGAAAGCACTACTGGCAGGCATATAAGAAATATGGTAGAAAGGAAAAGATTGGTGGGGTCACTAGTAGGCCTCATCCTAGGATACAGATTCAGGGTGAAGACACCTAGTAACAAAGAAACAAGATATGCTACAGGGCATTTAGAAACAAATCAAAATGAAATCCACCTCACCAAGCAGCCAGAGGTCTGGAGCTTGGTCAGATCAAGAAGATTGAGTGCTGGAACCACCATGCATGGCCAGACTACAACAACACTGACAGCAGCACACTACATAAGATCAGCAAAAGGCACGCCACAGGATGGACTGGGGGAGATTTCAGCTCCTCCCAGACAGACTGGGTAAGCATACTACAAAGCTGAGACCAAAGTATCAGGTAACTGTCAAAGGCTGTTCCATGGAACTGCTGGTTAAGGAACCTGCATGAGGAGCTGCTGCCTTTGGCTCAGTCCAGAGCAGCAGGGATCATCTACTACTGCATCCTGCAGCTGCAGAACCACTGTGCATCAGTGACCATAACAGAGTTAAATTGAGCATCCCTACAGGAACAATGAAACCCAAGGAATCTACTACTGTTGTGCTTAACTTCAAAAAGTGTAACTACACAAAAATGAGAAAGCTTGTTGAAAGGAATCTCTAACAGACAGCTATGAGAAATAAATCTGACTCGCAGCATCAAAGCTGTTTAACAACAACCACATGGAAAGCACAGAAACAATATTCACCACCCATTCAGGATGACTTGATAAGAGCAAAGGGACACCAGCATGGCTCACTGCAGATCTCTGGAGGCAAAAAGGCATATCCTTCAATAAGCCAGCACCAGGTCCAAATGAGGAAAACAGAAAAAACTGCAGATTCTAGCACTTCAAATGTAATAAGACAGGCCAGAAAGAACTGTTGGAACAGCTAGAAAAGGGAATCAAATGAGTAATGATTCATTTCTTCAAACACATCAGAAGTAGGAGGTCTGCCAGAGTCTGAAGTGATGAATGATGATGAAGGTGTAAGAGGAGATACAGAGAACACAATACCATCACAGAGAAGCTTAACAAAATCTTTGGCTCTAGTGTGCAGAGTGGAAAAATCTTGAGGTGTTTCCATGCTGGAGTCCTTTGTGAGGGACTTGATAAATGTCTGAATCCGATGGGAAGTTTTATGGAATAAAGTGACAAGTGAACCGTCAGAAGTGGCTTGGGACCATAAAGTATCACTCCAGAGGTCTAATCAAATTCAGAAAGCTGAATTACTAATGACCATACAGTCTCTAAATTGGAGCTGCCTTGGTAGGTGAGAATTGCAGCATGGCTTAAAAAGAAAAGTCAGAGATTTAAGTAATGTAAGACTACATAACACTGATGACTGTTCTGGATAAATCAGGACAGGTAAGAATGAAGATGAGATTTAGGAAACATCAACACAGCAAAACAAAATCTCTACTGAAAAGAAAGTCTCTACTGACTTCTTGGACTTACAAAAACATTCAGGAAAATGCAACAAGAATCATCATAGGTATAAAACAGTTTCCATACAAAGAACCTATAAACCTTTGAGGATGGAAAAGACACCAAGAAGTAGGAATATGATAGAAAGCTACAAAAGCATCTTGTCCAACAACAATCAGGATAATTTAATAGCAGAAGCAAACTTCAAAACCAGAGAGAAACAGGTTCTCTAGTCACATAGGTAGCAGATGTTTAGAAGTCCTTGCCAAACTGATGTTTTGAAAGCTGAAAGTTTATGTGGGCTCAAGCAAAGACTGGACAAGTCTTCACAAAAGAGACATCCTCTGAGGGTTACCAAATTTATAGAGCCACATCTGGCTCAGGAAGTCCCTGAACTGAAAATAGCTGGAGGCTTGAAGAGTACTGGGGGAAGTATCACATGCTTGCTTTGTTCTGACTCTCCTCTAAGCATCCAATTAAAGCCTCCACTGGAGGCAGGATAAGGGGCTACATGAACTCTTGATCTGCCCTGATAGAGCCATGTTTATGTTCTCGCCTCTTTGCAAAAGAAAATCGAGTCCCCAGAGAAAACAATGAAACTTTGGTCTGCAAGATACTAGGCAACAAATGTAGGCACCCTGACCAGGCAATAACACCTTGACTGCCATAGCTCTGAGATTGCTCCATTTTCTTAAATATTTTCCCAAGCAATCAGCTTGCAGACACTGGTTTAGGAAAGGGTACCAGGCTCTTCTTCTCATCTTATAGATCAGTTACTTATGTTAGAATCTTCCTCCATATCCTCCCAATCCAAACTGTTTTAAAGAACCAATCAAACACCACCACCTAAAATACAGCAATAATCATAATGCTACATGTATGTTTGGATGCTGTTCTCTTCAGTGCAGAGACCCATCACTGCTGCCTTAGCAGAACACTCCATATAATTGCTGTGGCTATTAAAATAGATAACAAACAGCAACAGGCAAATTAATCATCCTGCTTTACTGATGGGGATCACAAGATACCGCTTATGGACAAATGTTTATTAAACAGCATATAAAAAAAAAAAAAAGCTTAATTAAAATCTCCCCAGAACAACACAAATCTAAAGCCAATTACTTACAATGCTTGGAGTGAATGACCCAAGCATCCTCTTTCTTCAAAAAGTAAACTTTCCCTCCCCTTCCCTCTTACACCCGCATTTTTTTTGGCCAGACAATGCAGGAGACGAGAATTTGGCAAACTTCATCATGCCTGTGGTAGTGCAGACATTTTGGGGACAGCTGAAAAGAGAACAGACCTGAGTTTTTTGAATCTGTTTCTAGGAAAGCACAGAAATGGTAATAATTACTTTTGACTCCTATCTGACTTGCACAGTATAAATAGCATTATTTTGGGAGAAGTATGACTGACCATCACTGATTAAACCACTCTGAACACAAACAAAGAAAGGATGAGAATAAAAGGAACAAAACTGGCAGCCAAAATGAAGAGATGGGGCAAATCCAATTAAACCTATAACTTAGCCCATTATCTTTAATTCTTGTTTGAATAAAGGATCTGGTAGCAGACATTCTTTTCCAGGTAATACCTTGATAGAAATGGAAGTTTTAAGCAATTTTTGCATGTGAAATCCATGACTGATGTCAAAGAAGAAGGATGATTAGACAGCATTAAGAGTCATTATAATAATTTTTAAAATTAAAATGTAACAGAATTAGTGTGTTAGCTTAGGTACACCAATAATACAAGCAATATGCAGCTACTGCCCTTTTACACCATCCTGATGGCTAAATCTAGTCAATAATGGAAGAAGCTTTACATACCCCCGTGACAAAAAGCTCTGCCAAGTTGCTCTGGGATCCACCTGAATACATCAGATACCATGGCATGCTCACTACAGGAGAAAAGTCCTGGCCACTTCATTGCTTCTCTCTGAAATCTATTTGGTGCCCAAAAAGTGAGGCATGATATTGGATATCCATTACTCTGGATGATATTGGTAGAAGGCAACAACACAATCTGGAAGCTGTGGACCACAGTTGTCGTGATATAAAAACTGGGGGGAAAACAGTCTGGCCTGATCGGCATTAAGCCCTGCTTACAGAGAGAAGAAAAACTGAACAGGTGTAGCCCCTGGGGAGGCTTCATCTGCCCAAAATGTACCTGAAGGCCCTTCAATAAATATAACCACTTTTTATTCCCTCAGTTTTGTCTGGCCTCTGTTTTTAGGTAGTCCCAACAAGGCGTAACAGAGGGCAGGGCGCTCAGAAGAAAGGGTGGCACTACCTGGTTCAGTGCCCAGCTTTGATGAGGAACAGTGAGACAGAATATTGTGAAACAAGTACCATCCTGAGCAATGTAATCATCAGTAACATTCCACTTTCTTAGCACCTGTAACACTGTAATTACACAGAAATTAGAATCACAAAATGTATAGTGAGGGGCATTCTCAGAAAAAAAACCCTACCACCTGGTACTTTACACTAGGAGTAAAACAGCACATTCCTTCAGTTAAAAAAAAAGGTTATAGTATTTAATTCTAATTATTTCAATTTTACAGTGGTCAATTCAGTTATATGAATAAAGATGTCACTCAGTTCTCATTGAACCTTCAAATAAAACACCTGTGATTTCTGAAAGAAGTTCTGCATCAGCCTTAGACTTCCAAAGCCAGACCTCTGCCAAAACCTAAGTATTTCCCTCCAAACATTAAAGCCATGCATTTCTCCAATACTTTCCAATAGAAAGTTGTAATGGAAAACTAACTCCCTGACTTTCACACACTTAACGAAAAGATCTGGTTCATATCTAGAACTTTCAAATTCAGATAAGCCCAGGTCTTCATCTGTATGTTTAGCTGAATTATAGAAAGAAGAAAAATATAGTATGCTTATACAGCACAAGGAAATCCTCTGACACATGTTCAGTGGAATATTCTGCCACAGTTAGGGCAGTATGGTCTCCTGTCTCAAATCAATATGTTCAACCCTAGCATGTTTGTGCACACAGTTTTAATGAAGGTTAAAAATCTTTCTCACTGAACAACAAAAAAGAAAAAATCTAAAAGGAAACCAAGCAGAAAGCTGGGTGTTAATGTCAACGCTATTAATCAGAGGTAAATCTGAAATCCTGATGCAAAGGCATTTTATTCATACATTCTATAAATTCTATTACTTCTTATCACTTAGCTTTGACCTTTTGACAATACATTGGTCACAGCGTTTACCTATGTTACTGTCTTTCCTACACTGCTTGCCTTTACACTGAAGTATGAACTTTAAAATCTTATTAGAAGCCTTTAAAATATTAACACTGGGCCTGATACTGGTCCACCCTGTGACCCAGAGCAAGGAAGCAAAAGCATAAAAAGCATGTTTCTGTGTCACAGAACAATAATCCCCATTCCAGAACTTGCAAGGTAGTGGATTTTGCAGAGTCATTAAATGCATGTCTATGTTGAAGACTGCAGTGCAGCACACAGATCTGCAAACTAGCTCAGATACTGGCAGGAGCCTACACCAAAAGCTGTGCTCAGCTAATTTGCTGTGCTCCATAGAAGGGTGAATTAGGTCAAAGGGAGATCCACACTCTTGTAGCCAGACTGCTACTTGTACACAAGCCAGTTCATTTCAAAAGGTAGCTCCACCATCTTCACAAGACGCTGCAGTCTGCAATGCAGTCCTGCCCAGTACTAGGGAAAGGACAGGACTTACACACGCCTGTAATCCCCTTTTCCCCAAGAACTACACGGCAGCACAATCACACCACTTGTCAGTGCAATGTAGATGCCACCACATATGTACCTGTCATGAGGTGTTCTCTGTATACTGCCTTTTACTGTAGCTTAAATCAAAGCAACATGAGCTAACCAATTATTAATACAGGCAATTTTCCTCTCCTAAAAAAAAAAACCCAAATCAACCTACAAAAAAAAAGTTTAAAAAATCGACTAAGATTACATGATTAAGGAACTCTCCAGTCAGAAAATACAGATGTTAAAGTTCCAAAAGCAACATTAACTGAGCCATGTTACACATATATAGCACCTTCTCTTTCTGATTTATGTTGTCAAAGGCATTTCATAAAATACAGAGGATGTGAAATGTAGCTTAGTTAATGTGGCTGCTAGAATCTTATCATTTATGTTTTCTGACTTCTTAGCTGTGCAACCTTCACATCTTATTAACATAGTTTTTTGCATAGACTGTAGTATGGAATAGTACTTATGTTTTATGTATTGACATATTTTTGATGTATTGAGATTTTGAATAAGTTTGCTATTCTTCATGATGAGAGCCAAATAAATAAAGACTACTACCACAAAATAGTCAATCATTTATACGGAAAAGCAATATCTCTCCTTCCAAAAAAGAACACTTTGATTCCCCTGTCAGAAATTGATGAAAACTACCTCTGCTGTAAACGCTAAATCTATGCCAATATCACAACCACCTCCCACTCCCACCTTCCCCTAAACACAACAAACAAACAAAAATAAAAAATTTGCATGTTTCAGATGAGCTAAAATTAGTTTCAAGGGAGAGGTAAACAGCTGAGTCTAGAAACAAAAGGAAGAAATTTTTCCTACAATGGTGCTCATTCGCACAGTGCATTACAGCTCAAACTAATGCAGTATTTGGTCTGGTCTGCAAGTTAAGGGATGAAAATATGATTGTCTCCAGTAAGAGATTTCCACATGGCTGTATCTATGCTCTCAGACCGACACTACAGAGAAGACTAAAAATTTGCAACAGAATTGTTTTTAGAAGACCTATTTTGATATATTGTATTAGAAATAGGGAGAAATCATAGTGCCTACACACACACACACACACACACACACACACATACACTCTCAAGTGATGAGTCAGGTAAGATATCTATTCTTATACTCTACCTTCCTTCTTTTTTTAAAAAAAAAAAGTGATCAAAAGAATTGAAAGGAATCATGTAATCTGCTAAAGTAACAGATTTCCACCTTACAAATCAACATAAGGAAAAGCACATCAGAACTGTCATAACCTGATCTCTGTGGTGATTCTAATGGTTGGGGCTTCAGGAATAAACATGTAGGAAACCTCATCTCTTGCTGCGTGAGTAGCATGAAATGCCAGCCATTACAGAAACATGCAAAAGCCTATATTTAACTGATTTTTAATCATATAACAAATTATTTATTACAAGGCACTTCTTGAACATCCATGAATGGAATACACAGAGATCTTAGATCCCCAAATCCTCTAGTTGCCATTTATTTTCCAGGAAATTTGTAACAATTTTGTCCACTATTTCTCAAATGGTGATTAAAATAAAATACGGTTAAAAAAATACAGAGAAACATGTTTCTTCAGACAAATTCTGCAATGCCATTCAAACCTTCTAGAGCAGGGAACACAAATAAGAGGTATGGGTTGAGTTTGAATAGCAGGTAATCCAGCTGTATGAGTAATCCTCCATTTTTATGCTTTTATACACAGAGAGACACCTAACACTTAACTCCTGGAGACTGAAAAATCCTGCAGTAAAATAGCTTTTACTCTACATTTCTTCTGGCACATAGTCTTGGTAGGTGGAAAAATTGCAAACATTCTTTAATCTCAATAGTGAGAAAAGGCAGAATGTGCACACGCCCTGTTTATCATTGCTTCCCTGGCATCTTGCACACCCTCGAGTTTTCCTTCTTTCTTCCAGTCTTTTGAGAGAAAAGAGTGCTTTTTAATTAATTCATGTTCTCCTCCAAAGATATCAATCTTGATGAACACTGTCTTTACCATTCCTGAACTCAATGGCTTTCAGAACTAAATCATTTGGGATCGTTCAGAGCCCTTCACCGTATCTCTTAAAACGGCAGGAGAAGAATATAAAAGATCTTCCACAGGGAGCAATGCCACGCACTCTTAAGCAAGCTAAGCCTTTCTCTTCTTTCCACCTAAACCTGTCCAGTTCCACCACAGGACTTCACAGACCCTTACAGTGCACTCTCTCTTTTCCTGACAGCTGCTTTTCTTCCTTTCTTGCTTTCCTGCACCTATGGAGGAACAACCCCAGGCACCAATATATGGTGGAGGCCACCCAGCTGGAAAACAGCTGGGCAGAAAAGGACCTGGAGGTCGTGGTGGACTCTAAGTTGAACACCGTTTTAAGGGATACCACACTTTTAATCAAGAAAAGCTTGCAATGAACACGGAATGACAGAACAGACTTACAGCTCTTTGTGTTCCCATTATGGATCTGAATCCCCAAGTAGTGTCCATAGCACAGGAGGTCAACACACAAAGAAAAGGGATGACCTTCCATATCTATCATTTAAGTTCAGCAATATCTGTGACAAATCTAGTCATTTGTACAGTCCAAATTCTTCTAGTTTCTTCTATTATAGCAGGATCAAAATCATACTTTTCATCCGGACACTAAAAATTCCCCACAGCAAGGAATCTTGAGGCAAAGAGAATGACTGGCTGAACCAACAGTAAGAAAATTTGATTACATCTCTACCCATCCAGCATAATTTATTATCCTGCAGCATAGCAATAACTGCCTAAGATCAGGATCCATTCCTGTGACACAGTTCCTCAATATTCCTTTGGGGGTACTTACACTGACTTAGAAAAACAAGAAATACAGAGCAAGTCCTATCAGAAACCCTTCGTCTTTAGATGAATTTGACCAAAGTACACCACCAATAAAACCAAAACCAACCAACCAAAACAATTTTAAAAAAGGGAAGATGTAAATCTTTCCTGTGATGGCTTTTCTTTCCCTTTCCCTAGTGGGAAAAGATAAAAACCAAGTCAGTCTCTTAAATAGGAGTACTTACATAACAGCTGTGATTTCAAATATTCCTGCAAGTATTTTTAAAAGAAAACTTTCAATCTATTCCTTGTAGTCACACAGTTCAGATATTTGATTTATTCCATTTCTGTTATTTAATTTGACCTATTACTTAGCACTGGAAAACATCAAAAGAACCCTGACATTAACATCAAAGACATCTATCTTATAAATTCATAGCTGAAATAATATAGCACATCATAATTTTTAAAATAATTACAGTTTTATTATACTCAAAATAAGATGATTATTGTAAATTATTCCTCATATCAGTTTCCACAAGTGAGTTTTAGAAACATTTGCTAAATGTAAGTATCTGCATACAGTTAATCTGACTCATGTAATATTATACTCAAGATGGAACACAAAAAACAAACAAGAATCTTTAAAGTCCTAACATCACTTATCAAAAATTACCTGTTTTTGCTTAACTGAAAATAGTCCCCTTAAAAACCTATGGAAAATCAACCACCAAATTCATACATTCATTCTACCAATCTACTAGAATTTTTTTTAATTAATATTGCAACTAAATTTAACTCAAATATTGTGCTCCATCTGTTAATCTTTGTAACACCTACTACTCTTTCAAAGCATCCAAGCATCTCCAGTACATCTATGCATGCTCCTTCCTTGAAAGCTCAAGCCCCCCTTCCCACAAGTCTGGTTGTTTTGGGCTATTATCTGAACACCTATTTTGTTTAAACATTCACAAAACAAATTCTTACACTCATAAGAAAATGCTTCCTTCTCATTTATGTCCAGACTGAAGTAATATCTATCTGTACACAAAATTAACACACAAGTGTATAATTGTAGTTTTATGCTCAAGTGCCCCAATTATGCACTTTGAAACACTTTAAAAGATCCATCAGGAACATTCAATACCTCCAAACTGTAAAGCCTTGAGGAGTGTCTTTTGACAAGACAGCTGCATTATGGAGAAATTTTTCAGCTAAAAGCGAAGAAAGCAATCAGCTTTGGGTTTTTTTTCTTCCAAGATACTCATGCTGTAAAGAATGGGGGGATGTATCTGGTGAAGTGCATTTTGACACAACTAAGAGGCAAGCAGGAAACTGAATGGTTTGTTTTGCTTTTGTGTAATATGTCCCAGGTAAGCACAAGAGGCCCAGCCTCCAGATTATTTGGAAAGGTGATTAAGAATGTTTGCAACAGACAAGTGAGGACCCTACACTTTCCTCACTTCAGCCCCAAGTCAACTGCAACTCCCCCCACACACTTGGTGAACATTCATCCTCTGCCTTCTCACTTCTCCTTACAAAATACTTTTAAGACGCACTTTATTCAAAAAGGGAGTGCAGGAGGTGACTGTCAACAGTTTTTTTTTTAGATAAATAAATTTCTCTGCCCGTGAGGTGGAGAAGGGAAGTCTATGTTAGTCCATCTGACATTGCACTGAAATGGGTTACAGGTGCTCACACAATGCATTACACTCTTTCACACAGACTGGTGATGAACTTGCCATATCCTTTATGTTACAGTTTATTAGAACCGCTGGTGTTGTTCATGGTGGGGGGTAGGCGGGGGAATGTCTCGGCAAACACAAGAGAAGATAAGGAGACAAACTTGTTTCACATGACAAACACATACCAAGTTCTTAATAAATAATAGGTGAGGAAATTAAGAGTGGTAAAAACAGTGTGAGAAGAAGGTAGACAATTCATTACACTAAAAATATACTGAGAAAAGGGCTTCAGGCTGACTCACAGATGGTTAAATAGTGAGGCCATGTTAGCAAGAGTTTTCCTCAGTAAAACCAAGATCCAGAACTTACAGTGAGAAAATGCAATGCTCTGTGCAGCTCATGTGGGATTTAGCATTAAGTGTCAGGGGCATGTAGTCACTGTTTGCTGACCATCAGCAAAGAGATAAGAGGAGCCTATTTAGAGGTCACAGTCCTCAGAGAGTGATCACAAGTACCAGGCAGAGTGAGACAAAGTTCCAGCTGCTGTTGCAGCTCTTCAGTGGGGCCAACAGAGTAAGTTCTTCCAAGGGTGATGGAAAAACCACATATTCTGAGGAAGATGCCATTCAAAGGTGTTCTAGAAAAACCACGCCGTGCAGAAATGCTCCCAAGCTCCTCATCCAATGCACTGTGTGGGTACCTGTCTCACAGCTGCCCAGTGCCCACCTCTGCACGCTGAGGAGCTGCAGGAAGAAGAGATCTCCTGACAGCAGGCACCATCAAAGACACGGTATGGGTTGATCACATTTCTTGTAATGCTCCAGAGGCAAAAGACCAAAACAACTGGTCTACAGCTGCATGCCAATCTGTCTGCTGCCACAAAAGCCCCACTACTTCACCCAATCTGTCAGTTCTTCCTGACTCTCAGCCAAGGGTTCTGCCACAGTCAAACAGCAGAAAGATAATGGGCAGCCTTCTGCTGGCTTAGCACACCAAAACAATTCAGCATGGTCAGATGAACCTAGCAGTGACAAGAGGGAAGTGGCACTGCAGGTACCAGCTGGGTTCACTTTGGCTGCTGTTGAACTGCAGATTCTTTGGTTTTGGTTTTCCATGGCTCTCTTCATCTCATGAATCTAAATCCACAATTGCCACTTTCCAAAAAAGCACCCCATGTACAAAGTAACAACTTCCCAGCTCTCCATGCAGAGCCCTTCTAAGAGAGAGGTGCCAGGAGAAAGCTGCTGCACTACCAAGTGAAGCTACAAAAGAAGCCTCTCTTTGGCTTTTGGGGAGAACACTGGCATTTCAGATCTCAAACTCAAACACTTAAATTCTGCCATAAAATTTAACCCACTTTAAGCAGAAAGTAATTCATTGCTGCTTTCAGCTAGAGTGACATCCAAGGGAAAGTAGTGATACCGGGAGGGGGAGATACACACAATTCTCTCTCGCTTCCTTGCAAGTATTTAATGCATTTCAGGGACATTCTTAGCATGAAAGTAAAGTGCAAGTGGGTAGTGCCCATTTAGATTAGTTCTTGAATATTATTAGGGCAATGATCACTTATCTATGTTGGTAGTTAGGTATTTCAACCTCCTGTTTGGTTTGGCAAATCTTCCTCTGAGGGCCAGTTGTACTTTAGCGGCTACAGCGTTGTTCAGGCATGAGCTTCTAAGATTAAACTAAGCTTCTGATTTTGCAGTTGCATAACTATTTAAAATATTTCAAACAACAGGTCAATATTTCTCAGAAGCTGTATATACCTTCCAGAGCACAGAGTTCACATGTCCTGAAGAACAGGCAATTTTAAAACCAGGTATTTTCATTACTTAATTGGCTCTGAAGTATATAATTTTTTAAATTTTTTTTTTTAGAGTATAAAACTAGGGAGAAAAGCTTAGGAAGCAGCACTGTCTGCTTTGGAGGGAGTACTTACCCATCTGCCCTTCTGGCCAGAGGTTTAATAGATTTCTATTTTTATAAAGGACATAAGGGGAGGGGGTGGCTCCATCAGTTTCCTACAGAAACCCAGCTGCCAAACTGGATGTGCCAAAGGGGAATTTTAGGGAATTTTAAAGAGATAACCTCTGCTGAGACTGCAATGTCAGCTTTGTAACCTCATGACTGGAACATGTGCAGTGAATGCTGGATTGAAAAAGCTGTGCTATGGGAGTTAGAAGAAAGAAAAGGAGAAAACAGGAACAGCACGAACTGGGATTATTACTCTGTGATGAGAAGAGGACTGGAGCTAAAAACCACTGTTAGTTCACTGTGAAAAAATACATCTATAGAGAAAGCTCACTTTGATTTGAGTATTTATTGATAACCTCTGTTCACTTCCCTTCTCCCAGCCCTAATATGGTCTCTGCATTTTATGCTGATGCTGTTGTTCCATTTAGCAGGTCACTTGCAGCATATTTTAAACAACACACAGACCCAAACTGACCTCTGGTTTAAATGTTCAGCATAGAAATTGCAGGGTAGGGGTTGAGCAGGGAAGAGACAAGGGAAAAGAACAGAAGCATTGACAATTAAAAGCAAACAATAAATAAATGAATAAACATTAAACAATTGGTGCTTTTTAGATCTAGTCCTTCAGCTTCTACTCAGTTTTTCTTGCATGTCGAGACAAAACTAAACTAAATCCCCTTACTTTAAATTATTAAAACCTTAAAAAATTTATTTTACAGAAAATAGATAAAGAACTACGGCATTTACTACTATTTAATCACTAAGATCAGAATGTTTGAAGAAATTCAGTATGCTAAGGAAGCTGTAAAACATTCGTGATTCTAAACTAAGATCAACATTCAAAACAGTAAGGACAGCCAAAAAACCCACATAAATAGAGTAGCCACAAATAACTTCGAAGGTCTATAAAAATCTATTATCAAGTCTTACTTGGGGATTAAAAATGTGAAATTAGTGATTTGCACTCAGACAAGTAAATTCCTACACTAAATACAGAAAGGGAAGTCTCTTATGTGTAGGACCCCATTACAAAACATTTCTGATGTCCACCTGTTTTCTTCTGCTCCTCACATATAACAGTGTGCTTGCAGAACCATCTCTTTTACTACACTTAAAATAGATGAGAAAAGATGATGTCATCACATTTCACCTAGAAGAGAAGCAGTAATAAATACCCTTTTGCAGTGAAAGCAGGAATGTTTTATGATAAAATATAACAGCTCTTTAAAAAGAAACATTTCAAAGTAACAGGAATGTTAGAAAGGTAAAATAAATTAATAGCCTATGTTGTTAAAAACTATCTACAAATCTTTATAATCCAATTCTTTCAACAGCTCCGATATGTGGTGAATGTCATTAAATTATCAATCTAAGAGAAGAATGTGTCTTCAAACTTGAAGATCTATGTCCTGTTTAGTCTAATATCGGGGACTTTTAGAAATATTTTTTTCACATTTTGGGTTAGTGACAGGGTTCGGGGAGTGTTGCTTTCTTTTAAGCAAAACTGTCAACACAGGACCCTTAAAAAAACAGCTACAACCTCACACCGTAAGGCACACGCTAATACATGTGATCTTTAACTAAATGTTAGTTTGTTTCAGTAGTGTTTGCTCTTTCTGGGCAGCACTTCATTGAGGATCTGCTCCCTTGAGGAAACATAAGCTGCTTCAGTGCAACGTATCTCAACATCTCTGCAGAAGAAAAGGCATGTAGTCAAATAATTAGCAGCCAGTGTAACCATTCTGTGCATCAGAAACAAAAACCTAGACAAGCACCTCTCTTTAATAGCACTGCCTCCTTTGTTGCCTTTAACTGATCTGAAAATAATATTATTTCATCTTCAAGTCAAAAAGAAAACAACTTGTTACACTGCAAGTGGCTTTTCCACTGCCTTTCAGCAAGAAAAGCTTTGCCAAGTCGGAAGATTTTTGCTCTCTCAGAAAAAAAGTATTTCTATGATGTATTGTAAATCTTTACCTCCCTCAATTGGGAGGTAGGTTTTTATGCCTTTCAAAATTTATTATGTCTGCTCGACTGTGCTTTCCTAAAGATCCCTTTCAGCTTCTGTTCCAACTAGCAAGTGAAAATTCTCTCAAGTGCAGTAATGTAAAAGGAGTAGGAAAGAAATTCAGCACATGAACAGGGCAGACACACAATGTAGTGCAGTGCTTTGCAGAGCCCTACAAAGCACATTATGGCTCAATTCATGGAATACCCGAATTCAAAGTACTTGCTCTATGGGTCTTATAATTTATTAAATTTGATATTATAAATAAAACCATGAAGTCAGTCCCAGTTGAAATGCTTACATTTCCAAAGAAACCCTACAAACTCAGCAAAATCTCGAGCCTTTTCTGTATGTCTTTCCTACCCACATCCCATTTATTTCCATTATGTGTGATTCAGGTTCCAACTCTACAAGCCACTACACAATTTAAAATTTTTATCACAAGAGTAGTGCCACTGAGCTTAACAGGACCAATGCCACTAACAGCCAGTGATGCACACATCAACCCATGACCTGAGGGATTTACACCACAATATCCTTGGGGCATGGAATATGGCTTTCCCTACATTTCACAAAGCAGCACATAATTTTGCTGGAAAACAGGAAATAAAGATTTCAGTTTTAAAATTTTCCTATTACCAGCAAGCCCAAAGAGGAGAGCAGAGAGCCCAGAAAAAGCTCTGCAATATGTCAGATTAAAAGGATCTCCACAATCTTCTGTCTCATGATGGTAGTCAGGAAAGGTTCCATACAATATATGACAAAAGAAAGTTGTGATTAACTGGAAAATTAATCAGGAACCAATTTCTCCTGCTGCTGTTCTTAGCTATCTTTTTCTACTTCTGTCTAAAGCAAAAGACTATACTACTTCTATTAAAAAAAACAAACACAAAACCAAACCCAGTTTCAACTATACTAACTATACCTCCCTTACATTTTTCCTGCTGTTAAGCTTAATCAGTACATAAAAAAGGGAAAAAAATCACACACAGATGCACTATCAAATTCACTATCAGAGAAACAAGCAATCATTAGCCTAGCAATGACTCCTTCTCTGATATTTCAGTATATATACACTGCATTAGACATTCAGCATTCTTTCTTGAATACCAAATTCTTCCTTCATGTGTACAAAGTGCAGTAAATTCTCTCATCATTTTAAAAGTGCAGGACAACCTTGATAATTTTAATTACTGGGAAGTTTGTCTTGGGTTTCTAAACACTACTGGTAACAAGGTACACAAAGCAGGTAAGACACACAGAAACGGAAGCCAAGGCTGTTTTAGCAAAATTATATCTTACTAATATATTAGGATTGCAGGGTTTGGTTTCGTGACCAAGTATGAGCAAGTGTATTTCATTGACTTTTGTAAGATGAATTGATTATTACCATGACATTTCAACCACACAAAAAAAAAGAGAGGTGACACTACAGCAGAAATGTGCTACCAGTTCAGCAGCGGTGATTTACAGAAAGAGCTTTTCAAGTTTATACTAACAGGGTTATTTCATGAGCTGAAAATAGTTTTATTCCCTTATGTCAAATAACATTTATGTATCTGTAATGTGCACCGTGCCATAAAAGGGAGACATGAAGAAAAACATGACTTTACACACATGACTACCATCACACAGTATTGCTTTATAAATAATGCTGAAGTAAACAAAATCTGCATATAAATAACATTTCTTATATTGACTGTTAAATACATTGACAGAACCAAACAGCAGCAAAATGTTCCTTATGGTAAAAATCTCTGCTTTTATTTTAAATATATAAACAAAGTATTTATTTTTGTAACCATCAAAGCAAGCAGCTGACTTTTGATTTTGTCTGTGAGGAGCACATGTCTACAAATAAAGGAAGAGAGAAAAAACCCAACATGGTAGAGGAGAAAAAGACACAAGTGAGGTTTCACACTATTGACAAGGCTTATAATCCAGAAAAATCTGCCGTGTGAGCCAAGGCACGGCAACATAGCACTTAGGCACACAGAGGAGAAATGCTTGTAAATTCCACTGGTCCAATGAGCAGAGACACAGTTTTCATAATTTTATCATTGTGCTCCACGGCTGAGCGGCTGTCAGGTCAATGGCAAGGCACAGGTTCCCATTTGAATGACATATGGGTTCACCCAACCAGAGAGATGTTAGAGCATTAAATACCACAAACAGACAGGACAAGAATACAAAAAGCCAAATTAGCGCTCGCGCAACGGCGCACTTGGGCAGGAACCTGCCTGCTCCAGCCCAGCACCTCTGCCAGGTCCCCAGCATCAGGAAAACCATGTCCTCTAGGTAACAGTCTCTCACCTCATAAAACTCAAAGACACGCTGGAAAATTATACTTCAAAGTGTGGCGGGAAAATAAGAAAACGTGTATTTTTAAAACACTGGGAAATGTAGACTTAAGACATGTGGGGAGTGAGAAGGGAGCAGGAACTATTCTTTCCCACAGTATTTCTAAAAAAGTGCCATGGAAAATACATTTTACCTTTGTGGAAAGCTGTTCTTCAGACAGAAGTGTTTAACACGTTATATAAACATGTTATGCAGTGAAATGTAAAACACAGGGGGATTTTCATCACATTTATTGCGTTTGTTAGCCAAAACGTAGTAGTCTTGTAATCACCACCACTGCTGCAGTAAAACACTTCAGTAATATTAACAAAAAAGTGCTTTCAGACAGGCTTCTCGAAGGGGAAAGAGATTATATTGAACAACTTGGACCTAAACAAAACCAAATAAAATCCCCAAAGAAATGCAGATGAGCATGCAAGAGGAGATCATGGGGCTGATTTTAACTTGTAATTCACCATGCCTTGGAATTCTCTTTTATGAAGAAACCAAACCCAAGTCACATAAATTACCAAACACTGTGTAGGACAGAGCTGTCCCCTCCCTGTGCAGTGTGATGGAGCAACACATGAACCACACAACACCACCAGTCCACAGGAGATGTTCAGACTTCGGGGGCCTGATGGAGGAATTGCATTAGCAATTTTCAGTCCAAGTCCAGAAGTTCACCCTGATGGTGTGTAATGAGTACCACCTCTGCACAGCAGGATTTGCAAAAGCAAAGGCAGACAACAAGCTTTACTCAGGCTGCCTAAGACACCCTGCCTGCATACTGAAAACTTCTCAGGTGAGGAGGAGTGGGCACCTTCACCCCTGCCCCTCAGCCTGCACCCAGTCAGCTGCAGCCTCCCCACAGCTCAAAACAACTCAAGGAAGTTCTAGAGATGGTGCCTTCCACCAGCTTTAAGGGAGTTTTTCTTCTCAGTCTTTCCGTGCTCTATTTTCACTCTGCAGATCTCTCTAGATGTGGTCTCTTTAGATTTATTTTATAATACCAGGATTCTCTTCTGTTTGTACTGTGTTTTTCCTGCTCTCATTTGTTTTACCCCTTCAGTGCTAATGCCATCATCTATACAGAAGACTTGGGAGACTTCACTGGGTTCTGCAACATTCTCTGTCAATAAACCAAAAGGACCAACAGGGAGCATTATCTTCAGGCATACATTCAAAATAGCTGTTTAGATCAAGGGTACTGATTAATTAGTGCAGCTCAAAAGTCACTGATAACCTCTTCACGACAAAGAGGAACACCACTGCTGCAGGAGCAGCAATCCAAAATAATCTTTATTAAAGGTTATTTAATCACACAGTTTATTTTTTAAGAGGTTGAATTTGTACCTTAGAGGCAAAATTAAATATTTTTTAGGACAATAGTGAATTGTTAGGAAAAACAACAACAAAACTGTCTCTTTCCTTAAAAATTCCAGCACCACATCACTGTCTGCAACAGTATCTCCACACGCTTCACATGGTAGATCCAAGAAACCTGTTTACAGGTTAAGCTTGGCCCCAAAGCTTATCCCAGCAGTATCTTTTTTACTTCTGAATTTGTTTTTGCCTGAAAACTTCATATTCCAGCATAACTTTCAACTGAGCACATCCAACTAGTATCCTCTCATCTTCTTTTTTATTGTAGTTAATTACTAAGAACTTATTTTAAGACCATATACACCAAAATACTGAAAGAAAGCCCATCTGACTCAGGAAAAACCCCAAATTCATTTAAATATCTCCCTAATTGTTCTTCATATAAGCAAACTGTATGCCACCTGAAAGCATAAGATGAAGAGCAAATGAATCAAAGACTAGGAAATGTAGTCTTTAGTTATTTTAACATCTAACAGCAGAAAATTATTTCAAAGCTCCCCATACATACACAGAACAGTGCAGGCAAACCACAAGAAAAGTAGATATAAAGCAGAATTGTCAGTGATGTCCTCCTTAAAATACTATCTTAGAGAACGACTCTCATACCCTCTAGGCTAATCCATTCCCATGCTCTGTGCTGGAAGATGATACTCATATTAAAAGATCCATCAAAGCCCGCCCTACCTTAGACAAGGAAAAAGAAGTCAGCTCAGCTAATGGGAGAGAAATCTTTTGAGCCGTAGGCAGAGCATCTCCCCCCTTGCCATTATCTCTCCCCGCTCTACCATACTGAGGGAAGTTGGCAACCTGAGACAGAATTCCCAATTCAAAAAAGCAGGAGCTTTCAAGAAAGCTTTAAAAAGGGGAAGAGTAAGGATGAAGATTAATAGGATCTTCAGAGCTCAGCAAAGTGCAGGACAGAGAGAGAAAAATAAAATTGATGTCTATGACATTTCAAAATAAAAGAAATGTGAAAAACACTTTTTCCTTAGAAGTTGAAATTTTTAGTTATATGGATGAATATTTCAATGTCTGATATAGAGATATGAAAGCTCCTGAGGGTTACTTTAGGGTGTTTTGTTGTGTTTTGTTTTGTTTTAAATAAAGTGCAGTACTAAAGCATGGCAGAAATTATTAAAAGTGGTTTTCAACCAGGAAGTTCTCAACTCAGACTGAAAGCAATATTACACAAACACCCAGAAAAAGAAAAAAACAAAGTCTGTGAAAACAGAAATCTAAAGTAAGTTACAAAATCTGAATATTTAGATTTGACTATAACTGCCAAGAACATACAAGTTATAACTTACAAATGGATAAAAAAAGTCAAATAAAAGCAGTATTTGGGGTGGAGGGGACAAATAAAACTTTTCAAATTCCCGCCAAATATTTCTTTTGAAACCGATTTTCTTTTGAGAATACTTTAAGTATGACAAAAAATCATCACCCAGTATAAAATTACACTCGCCACATTTTCCAACACTTCACAGGTAACCAAACAAACACACTGCAGTACACCAGCCTACTTTGGTAATGTGGAAATTAATAAGTACTTCATATAGATAAAATTTATATGTACTTACAACAGACTTACACAGAACAAAGATAAGCATATTGAGTTAAAATTTATACATTGTGTTATAGTCTGCTTAATGTAATGTTCATGTAAACCTGTAGGCAGACACACACACTAAACTGAGTCACAGTGGGACATGACTTTTTTGGAGGCTAAGGTAATTTTAACATGAAAAATGCTGTACCCATCTACAGAGCTCCAGGACACTGACAGGCCTTTTCTACCTCCATTTCTCTAGAACATAAGCAACTTGACATCAATAAAATGAACAAATCGTTCTCACAAAGTTAATGAAAATGGAGTTATGATACTAAATCTACTGGTATCCCCTCTTAAAATTGCTCTGAAACCAAAAGCACCAAAGATTCGAACAACACTGATGAAAATGTTTCAGCTCAGGAAGTAATGTAGGTTTGATGGTCAATGACTGGGCTGCATAGCTCAGGGGTTTTTCAAAGATGAGATTTCAGTCGAACCCCAAGCTCCAAGGGGAATGAAACCTCACAGGCTATTGCTTTTCCCACCCAGGTGCAGCAAAGCCCTTGCATGAATATCATCTGAACTCCCAACCAAGCAAGACTACAGTAAATAAATATGGCTCATCGAACACTTACCAATGCAAACTTAAAACAGGAGAAACAGGAGACTTTCTTTTTAAGTTTTAAGAACAATATCCAACTGTTTGTACCCATTCTGCACCCCAACCCAAGTTGTATAAAAGATGGAAATGGTAAGGGCCTCACCACCACTGTGAGCAGCTGTAAGAATGAACAGCTGTCCTCATCTTTCATCTAACTGAAAGAAGACACAAAAAAAGTCATGCCTAAATTCATTCCATCTCCAGTGCTTTTTCAACTGATGACCAAGCAGTACTTAATAGAGTGACAAAAAGACAATGATGGGAGAGAGGGTGAACAGAAGGAAGTACATTAACAAGGCAATGATGCCCATCCTTCAAATGTATTTTTTTCCTTTCAGTTATAAAGCTGTTTTTAGATTTAGGGTATACTCAGAAAAATACTCTGTATTTCTGCTTTCAGAGCCAACCAGATAAACACCACAGTCCTGCAGGAAGATAGGTAAGTCTTAGACAATCACCCAGAAGGAGGAAGGTTTCAGGTATTAAGATACAGAACTGCACTGAAAATACAGGCTAGGCAGAAAGCTAATGATGGTTTGATAAACCTGATTAAAAACCCCACATGGATAGATGGCAGTCAGTGCCTATTATTGCAAGGCTTGGATGGGATTACTTTAATTAATGTTCTACCTAAACTCTTACTTCAATAGCTACTAATTACCATTAAGAACTACCAGCTATATCCGCAGATTAAACATTTCTCCCCACCCCAAAGACCCAATTTTAGAAGCTGCTTCTACAACAAATTATTTGTTATATTGTTTATGGTGCCATAGAAACCTCTACATCCTTTTAAATTTGTGGTAAGATCCTTTGATGTAGGTCCTTAAAAAAACTTGTTGAACAGATACTCACAAAACAAATGCCTCTTTACTCTATGCTGAAAGAGTGTGAAAAAATGTCAATATACTACATAACTTTAAAGCAAAATTAGAGGACTCCCAGTATTTGATGCAATCTTCAGATTGACTTAAATCATGTAGCTTTCTCTATCTTTCTGAATGCAGATATGAATAGAGAAGTAAGAAAGACCCTGTCTTGAAGATGCAATTTTTTTGTAGATTGATGTATTCTCTTCTAAAGGGATATAATTTTACAATCCCTCACAGGTGAGATAGTGGGTTTAATATCTAAAGGAAAGTACATATTTGTCTTTATGTCAATCTGCATGAAAGAAAAATCACTGGTAAAGTAGCAATAAAATACATGCACCGCAAGGATCCATCTACATTCCTATTTTGTGGCTCGGATTTGACGTATTATTTGCCATACTCAGAAATGCAGTATTTCTGTATGCACACACATTAATCTTGACAAAAAGATCTTATTTCAGTCATGCTGATCCTATTTTAAAATTTATTTAATACTCAGCTATAAAAGGCAAATACTATTTTATAATTGAAAAGGACATCACAGTTGAGAAATATCCCTGATTGAAAACACTATCCGAGCAGTTAAAAGAAAAATTCTACTGTCTTTCCTTTAAAAATCAATAGAAGAAGACAGCTATGTACAGATTTGGAGAAACTAATAAACAAATTGCAAGAAGAACAAAAGCCTTACCAGTTTCCTACACACACACATAAAAACTCTATCATATTTTTCCCCACAGTATTGTGAATTTAATAGAAACTATGCTGTGTATATCTATGAGATGCTGTATTTAAGAATTTTTCTATCTCTTTATAGATATCCACAAATTTCGGTAAACAATTATATAGGCTTGCAGTTTGAAAAAAGTGAATAAAAAAAGGAATGATTCTAAGAGAGAATATCTTTGAAAAAGAAATTTAATCTATCCTCCTGCAAGACAGAACCTCACACTTTATATTTCTCAACTGTGAAACTGTGTGAGAGCATAATGATTTTAGTACAGCCAAAACAATAGCTTTGTACAAGTAAGAAACCACGAAAAACAAAAAATAAATGTAAAACCAATCAAACTCTCTACAGCAATTATGATTAAAAAGTGACTATTAGCACAGCTACAATACTTCAGACAAAAATTTTAACAACATTTGCTTTCTCCATCTGTCTTTTTTGAAGACTTATTTTATCAGTGAGTCAGATTTTGGACAACATTTGATGTGGTGCCATTTAAAAAGTAAGAGAAATAAGGAGGAGATTTTATGAAATAAATTCTGCCAAAATCCAAGGCAGATCTGGAATATGACAACAAATTCATGTCAAGTAACAGTCTGCCTGATGTTTAGATTGTTAAGATTATTTAGAAAACGTGAAGAAAAAAGTAAGCTTTCCCAACAGTCTTAAGGAACTTAGATTCTAGTGTATGTAACATATTATGAGAAAATTAATAGATACATGAATTTAATTAAAAGATTCTGTGTTTGCCTATTGCTGTTATACACAGAGGAGCAATCATATGCTGGTAGCAGATCCGTGTCATTAGAATGACTTCTGGAATTTCTCTTTTCCATGTACAAAAGCAACTACGCATCTGCAAAGACAGCAGCAAGAGGCTGCTATCACAGGCTTTTAGTGTTTTTATTTACCTTTGCTACCAGTGTTGTACAGGTTCTTCTCTAACAGAACTAAAGAGAACAAAAAACATGTCAAACAGCTGGACAGAGCAGACAGCATTTTGGTGAGCGGCTCTCTGGCACAGAGAACAAGTTCATAAGGTAAGAGCGCACTGACAGCACATCTTTTTTAAAAAAAAACACCAAAAAATTTACTAGCCCATTAGGAGTGCCAATCTAAACAACACTTTTCCACTGTCCTTCTGAATAAATCTGGTTTGAGAAGTCAGATAAAGCATCTTGACAAAGCTCTGTTCTGTAAAACTAGAAGAAAATAATGGAAACTTATCAATTCCTTTTAAACATTTATCAGGTCCAGAACTGGACTGTTGGGCAGAAGAGCACAAAGCATTGTCATACAGTTTTGGCAGATCCAGTTGCAGCCATCAAGGTGCCTTGTTCAATGACATGAGCCTTAATTAGCCATTTATGTCTTATTTTTAAATTATTCTGACTGTGGCAATGCAACAAAGCAAGTTTATCTGCCAAGTGCCAGAGATTCACTTCCTCTCCATCCTCCTGGCACATTACTCCCTACTTTTTTTTTTTCCATGGCTTCAGGACCAGCCTAGCCATGAGCTGAGCCATTTTAGTGCACTGGACCTGCAACCTTCTTCCTTCCTTCCCAACAAGACCCCCAGGTCTCCCATTCAATTCAGCAAAACAGTGCTAAGCCTCACAAAAATTAGGAACGTACTGGACAGACCCAAGGGAAAGCAGGAGATCCAACTGGAATCAGTGTGCTGTAAGGAACAGAAAGCCATCCAAAATTAAGGAAACTGTTTCCCACAGTTGCCCAAGTCTGACTCAGATTTTTAACACCAGCAAAGTGCCATATAACAGCAATGTGACTGGTGCACACTGTTATTTTGCATCATGCAAAGCAGAAAAGGCGTAAGAAAATCTCAGAAGCATAAAAAAATGACTCCAACATCCAAGACATTAAATACATACATACACATCTATACTTAACACAGACATCCTCACTGAATTTTGTTAGTAATTAGTCCTTCATCTGAGAATGCTTAAGTAATTCACAATGATATATAAAATATATCAGTGAAGCTGACAGATGTTATTACCTCAGTAGAGACTGCATATTAAACCTTTCATTCAAATCTATGGCAGAGCTATGAAGCCCACCACATACTCTCAACTCTTTGGAACAAACTCTCCCTATATAGAATTCCATTTTGCCTGTTTATCATCTCCTACCAATTTAGTTTGCTAAGTATTTTTTCCCAATTCCTTTCTTCCAAATACGTTGTAATGTGTCTAGCATACTGCAGATTTTAAAGCACTTGGGTAGTCAATGCACATATATAATCTGGTTTTCAAAGTCATAACATGCCTTGAGGGATGTGAAAGGTGTTAGGAAAAATAAATAAGGCAGCAAGAGTTTTTGGTTCAGCCAACCAGCCAACCAGCCTGAAGTTACATTTTTCTAAGTACATGTATGTATTCTTAGCCACTTTTAAGTGTGTGTTAAAAGCATAGAAACAATAAAGAATTTGTAGTTCTTCAGTGAGCCACGAAAATGTCTGCAGTTCTCTGGTGTACACGCAGAGAAGTAATGGGTGAGGAAGAAAGATGGTCACCTTCTTACTACTAACTGGATTTGGGTGTTCAGCCTACTTAAGCTCTTGAGTAACAATTTACTTCAGTGGCTAAATCAAAACCAATATTTAAGAAATTCAACAAATTCATAGCAAAAGCTGCTGAAACCACTGGCAGAGAAAAGCCAAAAATTATCTGAATGCAAGAGACTCCATAAATTAGTTTTTAAAACACTGTTATTAGGATATTGTCAGGACTCTTCAAAAATAAAAGGCTAACATCTTATTTGTTCCATTTGCACACTGCATATCTATATGGTTACAAAAGCAATGACATTTTTAATATTTTTTCCTCAAGTTTAGTATTTCAAGAATTGTTTTCTGAAAAATGCAACTGCCGTATAAATTAAGCGTCTCCAGAACGACCCCAAAAAGTTGCAGAAAACCAAGGAGGGATGAAGTGAGAAAGACAAGCCTAGATGTTTAAAACATTGCCATTACTAAGGGTAAAAAATGAAAGGATGAATTGAAGATCTGCTCAGTGCTCAAAGCACATTTCTGAAATACAAGGTAACAATTTGTCTGAGAACATCTTCTCTTTAACTTCCTCTGAGGGTTGTAGGATTATTAATCTTCAGAGCACAAATCACTGCAAAACTACAATTCCCGATGTACCCTGCAGCCCATTCAATTACCTGAAGTACATGAGTCCTTGTTAAGAGGAGGCAGGTAAGTTTTAAGAAAACATAAACCTAGCTCTGCTGTGCAGTTTCCAGCTTTTATGCTGGACATGTATTTTTCCCGTGCTCTACTCTTCTTACAGAAAAAGAGGTAAGGAATTAATCAACTGAGTGAAGCTGGGTATTTTTGGTTTCCTGTGAAAGAACAAACTCAAGGTGATACTGCAAATACATAACTGCTTCTGGGATGAATTTTGGCAATGCCCTCTACACAACTCCATATGGTACCAAATAACCTCAGAGCAAAAGGGTATGTTACTAGGTTTCCACTATCCCTCAAAATGCTTCAGCTGACCAACACAAGAAATTAAACACAAGCTCAAATAATGGAGTGGCACCAGCAAACAGGAACAAAACCTTCTGGCAGAGCTCAGACAACAGGATCAATCCACAACAAAAGTTTGTTTCTCCTCTCTGAGTTTACAACTGCACCTGTGATTCTGCACTCTGGAGCAGCTTTTTACTGACAGGGAGAATGTCCCATCCACTGCTGTAAGAGAAAGCCTGCACATGGCACACATGTGAATGCCTGCAGTAAAGATGATGCCTATGAGTCAGGTGCATCCTTTCCAGGCCTGAAGTCACAACTACCACACCAGGGGCTGACACCACACTCTACAGTTACGATTAACAGCTCAACTTCATCTGAAGCACCTCTCCTGTGTGGTTTTACAGGTTAAATGAGGAAAGTAAAAGGGGTTTGGTTAGGGGGAAATGTTTTATCCCCATGATATCCCCATGGTTTGGCTACGCTTTGTGACCTCAGCCATGTCCCACTGCCTGACTCCTACATCTCAGGTAACTCAAGTGCTGCATTAAAGATGGAGCAGAGAGATGTCCACACCACATAAGCACCACATAAGAGACTCTGGCAGTACCAAATTGCCACCGAAGTCTCCACAGTGTCCACCAGTGCTAGAAAAGATCCACCCAGTTGTCAGTGAAAGCAAAGACCCCTCCAGTGTACATTGCAAGAATGCACAAACCACCATGTAAAAGTACCACTAATTACATTTACTGCATCCACTGCTTCAGCAGCAAAAGCAAAAAAAAAAAAGGAAAACTTTGAACAGAAAGACCACTGTTAACCTCTAGAAAAGTAAAGACATGGACTGGGAAGCACGCAGGGGAATTAGCTGCTACCCCACAGAGAGGACAAGGGGGTCTCACCCAGGAGGTGGCCAACACCAGTTTGTCCCACCAGGGCCCCAGTGGGTCAAAACAAGCCAGGTAATACCTCACCGAAGATTCAGACACTTGGAATTTGGTGTCTGTTCCAGTACCCACCCCATTACGATATTAACCACTGGGGAGGAGGTAGATGACATACACCAAATTTACTGCCTGGTGCTGCAAAACCATTAATTTATCTTACAGCAATTTTACTGGCACAACCCCTGCTCTATAACGGCGCTCTTTTTCCTGACTATGAGAAATTATTGGGCAGTTTGTGCTAACTGCTTTCCCGTCATGTTTCATTTCCAAACACCATCTTCTGTCAGTTTATTCCCATTCAAACCAAAGTGACTGTCAGCATGAATACAGATGATCTGTTCATTTTTATAATGGTCTAATTTTGAGAGCAGATTCCAACTCCCCTACTCCTTGAACTTAAAAGGCCAACTAAACCAAACAAAACAAAAATAAAAACAAAAACTAAGGAAAAATAAAATCAAGGAAAATCCACCAAAGCACTAGTAGATTAAACCTCAACATTATGGGAAACACATTTTGTATATGTCATTGACCCATTTATATTTCATTTTGTTTGAGAAAAGACAAGAAATGTGGAACAAGGAAAAGAAACAACCAAATGAAAGGGAAAAAAACCCAACCAAATACAGAATCACCCTACTCCCTACCTGTTTTATCTGCACATAAAAATTTTGCACCATAAATAGGCAAATTCTGCTTTTATATTCCTGCTTATTCCACTAATTTTAACATATTACCAAAATGAGAAACCTTTCTTGAGAGGCTGAACTCTCTCCTCCTAGCAGCCACAAATGTGCATCTGCACTGGAAACACTCTCAAAAAGAAACAAAATCCAGTAAAGACTGGGAGGAGAAACGGTAGGGTTAAAAAGAAAATAAGGAATCCCTGGAAATGGTCCTGCACTGCAATTATATAACTTGATATCAAAGGTGCGAAATCTAGAATGAAAATATTTGATGTGACAGCTCTTCACCTCAGTTGTAGCATGCCCCATCTAAATAGCAGGAGAGCAGATGGTAATTTTCAAGCACATTTAGACCGGAATGCAAACGATATTTAAAAATAAATACATAAATAAACAAATAACACTATACATGGAATAAATAAATGAAGCCTGTGTAGGGGGAGAGAACATCTAACCAGACTAACCATGTTAGTTGGAGGGAAAAAACCCACCACTGCACACATTTACAGTCACACAAACCCTTCTTCAGATCTGACATTTACAATTTATTTTTCAGCTAAACCACTAACTTGTGGAGCAACACAAAGAGGCATGCACTTGTCCTGGTACAAGCTTTCAAAGTTCATTGGTATTAAATCTGCAGCCCAGTAAGCTGTGAAAACTCTGTCCTTTCAAATGAAGCAGCTTTTGAATACTTGTTTTGAAAATTTCAAGTGAATAAGCAGACTGCATAAAATTTGTTCAAACACCCACCACTACCTAGAGATTTATGCAACGTCAGACTCAAACTCCAAGTTATTTTAAAGCTAAGGAGAAATAAATCATTTTAATGTTAATAAAGACTGGTTTCAAAATGCTGCTTGCTCCACAGATAATTCTGAATAGTCTTCCAACTGTCCAATCAAATAAATCAATATCTGGGGTCATGGCAGAGGGGGATTTGTGAGCCATACATGCTCTGTATTTAATTGTCATAGTAAATCCCAGATTTAAAGCATCACTACGGCTGACAGAGTCAAGAACAGCCAACGTCGTGACTAAGAGTGCTGCCTACTACTGCCCAGGAATCCACAGCATCAGGATGTTTCTGGATATGGAGAGATACCTACCAACACATACATGGATGTGTGTATATATATTTATGTATATGTGCACGTGTACAGTACTCCAGGACAAAATTTAACTAAACTGGGACCAGATGGAAGAGAAAGGACAGAAATACACAGTGAATTGTTTTCAAGCATCTACTATTCACCAGTATGGCTGGTGGAAAGGAATGCCCACACACATCTTTCCCAGTTCTCCTCAGCAATACAGTAGGCCACGATGTTTTTCTGGGGGTCATCTTTTCTTTTCTGTTCTATTTTAAAAAGTGATAACCAACACCTGACAACTAAATGGAAACTGTTAAAAATTTTATGTTTAATTTGTTTTAAGGAAAAAAACACATCTGTTTGTCCACTTAAATAAACCTTCTGAAACTGCTTTTACACTTACTGTTTTAACAAGCTACATGTATACACAGCCCATTGCAGTATACTGATCTTTCAGGGATCCAGTAACATCTAAATCCGTGAATCATGGCAGAAAACATAAAACTAATTGTGCTTGAATAAACCATTGAGCACTCTTACCTCAATAACCCTCATGTTTATTATTCCAAAGCCCTGATGCTTCATGCAGAGCAACAGCACCTAAAATTCCATTTCCCCTGCCTGCATAGCTACATATCCTATGTGTGCTCCCACCAGTTGAGGTCAGTCACTGCAACATTCCTCTTGGCACAGTCACACCAGCTTTGTATCCCACTGTTCTAAGCTCCTGCAGACCCTACTTGACTTTTGGCGTTGGCCATGTTGTCCCTTGAGTACATCTCTGTTGGTTTCTGCTTCCCCTACTCACAATCATTTTGAAAGGTCTCCCCCACCTCATCTCCAGACCTTCTCCTATGATGTAACCCAATTAAGCCTGAGCTGGCACACAACACAGCAAACTCCACCACTCCTGAGAACAAATCTAGAGCCCGGGTGTCAGAGGGCAGCAGTTCCTCATGATGGAAATATGGCACATTAGACATCAACTGAGACTGAAAAGATTTCAAGACAAGATTGTATTAAGGGGGGGGAAGTGAGATCAAATTAAGTGCTGAGATAAAAGCAATTAATTGCTGCATCTACAGCACAAGTGTTTCCACCTGATGTGCAAGAGCAGATTTGTTCAAAGCAAGCTAGAACTCCAGCACACTGAAAACTCAGATTTCACTCCCATATTTTGCAAGAACACCTTTTCTACTCAATAAACATTATTTGGATAAAGCTCTACTAATATGCAGCACCGGGTAGGTATTTTATCATTTATTTGCAAGTATCTGCATTTTATAATAAATTAGCATAGCAGTTCAGCAGCAGAGTCAAAATTTGCACCCAAGCATTCTAATTACTAGGATTCTTTCTGTATTCCAATTCTAAAGTGTTATCTCATTTGCTCATTAGTATGTAATATACATGCATTACTAAAAGCACATACAACTGAAATTATCATAAATATATAACTACAGTTACATTTTTATTAGGTTTACCAAAATCTGGAAGAAAACTGAACTATTAAATGCAAAACTTACATGTAAAATTGTAATAAATACTGTCTTAAGTTTCATTTATTCTCCAAAATACCCCCAAAATGTCTAAAGTGAAGATTTAAATTGTACATAAAAATTAGTAATACCTGTCTATTCATTGTCGGGAAGAATGAGAGGTTATAATCTGAAGTAACTTGCGTGTATTGTAACGTGGCTTCCAGGTATTAAAAAAATATAAAGCCATTTCTTAGCTATTGACAGAGCCAGACTAAACTGATATGATTAGGCCTCAGTTTCATCTACTGTATAATTTTATGAATTTGTTAAACTTGCTTGCTTGTGGTCAATTTTGGGAAGTAAACTGTTAATCAACCAGTATTAAGACCGTTATTCCCAAAGCATGCCAAGGCAGACAAGAACCAGTACATGGGAGTGTGCTTAGTATGGGTACACTCGTACACATTCTCACAAGGAAAGTTGTAAGGTAATCTTTGTTTTATTTGTATGTTTTTGATTTCACAACAAGCCTGAGAATCAAGATGATGGCTAACCAACATAAAAAAATGCAAAAATCATTCTCCAGAAGTGTCTCATGCAAAGTCCACACCTGACCGCCCTTCCTAGGAGAAATTCTCAGTAAGCTTCAGTGAGATATAAACATCTGAAAAGAAAAGACCTCCACTGTTTAAATGGGCTTTACAGAGTGGGACGAAGTCAAATTCAGGAGATAAACTTTTGTGTGTCCCATTTAATGAGTGCCCTGTTCAGAAGTCCTCCCTATCAGCTATGGTGGGTCAGTGTTTCTCACAGCCAAGCTTGCCCCTGCTGTGCAGACCACGGCAAGCCCACAGACTGGCCTGCCCACTTGCTGCCCTCTCAAAATAAGATCTCTTTTCTGCAGGATGCAGGTGCAATTCTGCCAATGATTCCAAGTGAGACATAAAATACCATTTCTGTGTCTTCTGAACTCTTACAGTTTACATGTGGTATTTCAGAAGAAGTAAGAATACCTTCCATCTCCAGAAGGTGTTTTCACACCTTCTACATGTATTTTAAGTCACTTGCCTGATGGCAAACATCTTGGGCCCAGAGAACCCACCTCCACAAAAAGCAACTCACTTTTACAAAATTAGGAACCAGAGTACATTGGTTTTTTAGTAATTAAAGTTTCTGGTTTTGAAGTCATAACAATGTGGCGCAGGTTTAATAAACTGACCGCACTGTTGGAACATGTGATTCACTACAGAAAGAAAAACAAATGCTCTGACTGCAATATGGCTGAAGGAAAGTGATTTCACATTCATGTCACTCAATACTTTAAAGACCATGTTAATTTTCAGATCTCTTGGGGTTATTTTGACTGTCTGAGTTACCTGAAGGGCATAGCAAGCCTTACACGACATTTGCACACAGCCACAGCTCTCCAGCCAATAGGCCTCCCTTGTCTGTGAAACTATAGCCCATATATACCTCTGTGCTGGACTGAAAAATTCTTTAAAGCTTCTGTTCCATGTATTCAGTTATACACAGGTTCAGGCCAAGAGACCTGAATCACTTCCTTTTAACCTAAAAGGTTATTCAGTTCTTTGGAATTTTTACTATCAACCACACTCTCCAGTTCACTATAGCCATCTGAGCACCATCTCTATTAGCCATTTTGAGGGACCAAAACCCAGATTCAGTTTGCCAGGATCACTTTCTTTTACTCAGCCAAATATCATATTAATGCTTTTAAACTGCAGGACTGCACAAGGAACTTGCACTCAACTGATTATCTACCATGACCTTCAAAGCTTTCTCTGTCACTGCGTTTCGAGAAGAAAGCGATATCCCGTAAGTGAGAACTGCATTTTAGTTCGTAGATCACAATGGATTTATTCAAATCAAAGTATTCTCTATAAGTCTGGTCTTATCTTCATTTAAATTGGCAACAGGAAAATGTGGTATGAGTAATGTATTTTAATCCTGTGTTGCATTTTTTTTAAAAATTATTTTAAAGGAAAGTTTAGTCTCACTGATTGGTAACTATTCTGTTTCAGTTTATTATTAGCTCTAGCTTTCACACTATGCTTGGCAAGTCTTTTTGCTAACCAGAAAAATGTATTTAAATGTCCTCATGCACTTATTTAAGTAATTAGGTGCTTAAACAAATATTTATTCAGTCCTTAAGTTTAACATGCTTATTACATTATAAAAATGGCAAACAGAACATTTCTTTCTTACCAGATCGTTTTTTTTAATTCATAATTAGTGCTCATTTATAGTTGAAGGAATTTTACTCCTTTTCAAACAAGTCTTCATTAGTTAAAGAAACCACTTAAAAATAAACTTGATCCACATTCAAAATATTCTTTATAAACAAAACAAGAAATTGCTTCAAGTGAAGCTTCTAGTTCTAAAATTCTGACAGATGCTGGAAACAAGAACAGCAGGACAGCATTAACTTTTTCTTCAATTATTTGTTTAGTAAAAAAACCTTTAAGCCATTCCAAGCAGCATCTACAGAGAAAAAAAAAATCTCCAACTGATTCAGCTCATAACCATTCCCATCTTTTGTGCTGCTATCCCTCTGAAAGCAGCAGATATGTTTATATATGTACACAATATATCTATCAATCGATATATCTATATGCATCCATGCCCACAGATTTTATATTGTTGCTTATTTGAGCTCAATTCTTTCTGCATACAACTTAATTGAATAAACCTATGGTCCTTTCAACTAAAAAACCACTGATTTACTTTTATGACTAGTTCTTCTTCATCTGCTTTTGAATTCCTCAGTGATCAGTCCCTGGATGCTCCTTCTCCCCCCAGTGCAAGGAGGACTGGTCATCTTGCTTTTACTTCATTTCAGTGGTGCCTAGCAGAACCTGGTTAGTACCCTCATCTCCTGCCTTCTCTGCCAGGACAATAACTCACAAGCATTTAATATGATTTGCTTTTGAGTACTCAGTTACTCAGAAATACATAATATCACTCTTGATATAGAGTACCACTTTCCTTCCCCTTCTATCCATTCAATTCTCTCTAAATAGGTTATAACCATTTATTTTAACATTCAAATCCTGTGAACCTTTCCACTAGATTTCAAGTAATACCAAGCAGACAAAATTTGTAATTGTAAATGAGAAATTTCAGCTTATTTTGTTTATTATCCTGGCTGCCAGCATTAGAGTATAGACAATTAAATGGGATGGGGGGGTGGGGGGGTGGTGTATCCCTCCTGTCATGTTTAGTTCCTTGATCACTGCTATCCACAAAACTATGATTTCAATCTTAATGTGTGCTTACATGTTCCTGTAATGTTACCCTCCACCTCTACTGCCTCAGCTCTGAGCTCTTCTACTCACCAAGTCAAAGTGACCCCAAGAAACAGCTTCTCTGCTTACCAGGGGGAGCTCAGCCAAAGAACCTGCTCCCTTCTCTTTGCAGACAACAACCAGCTTCTCCAAAACACCAACAACTTTCTACACCAAATTATTCACCCTACCAGCGGGACATTTACAGGATCTTTGTTTCTGTACTGCTTATCAGGAAGGAAGGCCTTTTGAGCCAAACAACTGGATAAAAAGACTTTCAAAAAGCTTCTGCCTCCTGGCAACTAGCATCAAAAACCTACCTTACTAATGTGAATTCTTCCACCAAAGCTGACTGACAGGACAGCCAAATGTGGCTGGGGAAAAGGGGAATGGGAAAAGGAGAGGTGCTAGGTTTCTTGCACTAAATGGAAAAAGTGGATTTTCTCCCACCTCATGGGATGTTCTGAGACTTCAGAATGTCCCTTAGTAATCATCTTCTGTATGCTGTAGAGACTCCAGCATCAAGTGTGTGAGCCATACTTCTTTATGTCAGAAAAGGCCTGTCTAGGTATATTTTCACAGCATCAGAGTTCTACAATCCCACAGCAGTCTGCTTATTTCTGCTACCTTGAAATTTCTGAGATAGTAATTCTGTTCTCTACGAAAAAAAAAAAAAAAAAAAAAAAAAAAAAAAAAAAAAAAAAAAAAAAAAAAAAAAAAAGGAAACTACTGCTTTGATATGCAGTATGATTTCAGTTCTAAATCAGTAGCCAGCCACATACCATCATCATCAGCTTTGTTCAGGAGAAAGATTATCAACTTTTTTTCTCTAAGATTTGCATCTGTACACTTATTTTCACATGTCACGTCTTTTTTTAATAGTTATCAAAACATACCTCCATCCAAATGACTGCTGTTTCAAGATGTATATTTTGTTAATACAGGTCCAGATTTTTCCACAGCCCTACTGTCACTACATTTACCTCGACTGTCTCACAATCAGACAGGGAGGCCTTTGAGACAGATCAGCTCATAGCCACTGCAGTTTCCTACTAAAAAACTCTGTGAAGGGACAGGCTGCTGCAGGAAGGGCTGGTAGCCTCACTCCCCCACCCAGATGGGAAGCTTTCTGTGCCTCCAGTTGGAAACTGCAGTGGTAAGTGCAAACCTGACATGAATAGCACAACCTTAGGCAAATTTCACTAAAAATCATGTAAGCCAGCAGGAGAGCTAATGGCTAGTGGTGGCCTTCCTGAACATAAACAGGGAGCCCCCCCAGCAATATCGTTTCCTCACCCAGTAGGGAGGGCAAGCAGAAGACTGACCAAGCATCCATAACACCTCTATCCAGAACGAGGTTTCAGGCTTTCATTACTCACTTAATTTTCCACTGGTAAATATAGTGTAACAAACAATATTAACGTAGCAGTATGGACAAACATGTACACCTCTGCCTCAGCTGACAAGTATGTTTGCAAGGCTCATTTCACCTCCAACTAAACAGAGAAAGTTGCCCCAAGACAGGGAATCTTAAGGAAAAAAAAACAACAACCAAAAAAATCCCTCAAGGCAACTGCACACAAATACACTGCTGTATGTTGCTTGCTCCAATAAGCACTTACACTGACTTCAACTGTAGGAAAAATTATGGGACAAGAATGAATTCACATCCTTTCAAGGAGACCTACTGCCCAATTCATTCCACCTTTTTTTGAACACAACTGGGATTTTCTCAACATAGCACAATCTGATATCTGAATATCTCAATTTCCAACCCAAAATGTTAACAGCGTAGATTAAGTATTCCGGCAAGTGCGCAAAAACAAGACTATGGTGTTTTCAACCACTCTTCAAATTTCATCTGCAATCTCTTCCAAGTATATGAAAATAACTAAGAAAAGTCATCTTTTTTTCAGAAAAATATTAAGTCTTAGTATTCTTATTGCATCTTTAGGTGCACCATTCATAATATTTGTTTCCCATTGTAATTTCTCCCCACACCAGGTGGTTATTAGATGAACAGTACTAGTGAAAGCAACAAAAGGACAACAAATGCTGCATTTCAAAAATGAAGATGGCACAGTGATAAGGATGTGCAGATTTATGTTACATTCATTGTAAAAATATCTCCAGGGTAATCACAAAGTGTTAAAGCATTCTCAGTATTTCCCACTGCTACGGTTTTACTTTAAAGGAAGAGGAAAAAAGGGGGAAAAAAAATCTGTGATTCAAAATGGAAGTTCAGTAATTATTTACAGCCCAGTGTGTAACTGGCAAAATGACTGGCAAGGTTCTCAGCACATCAGCTCAGACGTATGTAAGCAAGGCATTCCTTCCCCGCGGTAGGCGGCCCCATGTCAAGCAGCTATGTGCTAGAACTTGTCCTGTGCTACCTGTTCAAAGGAAACTGTGCAAGAATATTTCAAGCTCTGACAGATACCACTTTGTGCAAAAACATCCACAGGAGTATTACAAAAAAAGACAGCACTGATGTTTCAGCAACCCCTGTGTCAAGAAAGGTGCTCTCCTGCATTTTTATTGACATGCAGGAAGCAGATGATCATTCCTTGTACAATCAGTGCTAGCACTGCCAACACTGCTTTTCTACTAGTCCCAGGCTCCCTTCCACGCCTTTTACCAAACTCTCATTTAAGAATTTGCACCCACCTTTTTCAGAGAAATTACCATTTGGTATTGCAAATAGAAATGTTGCAACTCTAAGACAGTAAAAAGTACTCAAAAAACCCACAATGCAATAGGAAACCCTATCATTTGCAGCATTTCCATACTACAAGATCAACACCAAATGCCAAAGTGTGTTCTCCTTTCTTTCAGCAAATATTTATTAAAATACTGAGATCACTTAAGTTTATTACCTGAAAGAATTCAGGACACAGCCATTCCCACCTATGTCTGGAAGTGCAATATATAACATCAGATCCATGTATAAAAATACTTTTCAAGTAAAAACATGTTTTCTCCACTAAGCACAACACTACACGTAATATAGATCTTTCCACATTCCTATAAACAGCAGTCTTACAACCAGGTTAACTCTTCAACTCTTTTAACTATATTTTTTTTAATCTACATATGCAGAAAGCTGAAGATTTAAGTTCCTGCAAGCAGGTCTAAAGCAACTACAGTAAAGATACAGCAACTCACACGTACACAGGGTTCTGGTATTTTGTCAAGTTTTTATTCTGCTATACGAGATATTAATGCATGCCAAGAATAGGAGTGTATTTTTAGTCAGTTCTACATGTGCAAGACAAAAATGGGATGACAGAACGCAAGAGAGAAAGAAGAAAGAAAAGCCTACACCTAATACATCCAAAGTATATCTGATCTTTCCCTGGATATTCTTCAATTACTTTTTGTGGTTATGCTCCTCTTGTAACCCTGGTGTTATAAGCCTAAAGGAATATTAAAAAACATTATTTTTCTTGTAATGTATAAAATCAAAGAAGAAAAGGCCAAATACCCCACACAATCTTGGCATTTACTAAATCTACTCTTCACAACTTGCTGCAAGACGGCAAATTTACTCAGGTCATAAAACAATCTTCAGTTTGAGAAGGATACATGGAATTTCTCACAGCATCACCTCAGAGGACTAAAAACCCACTTGCCTGCTCTCCAACATCAGGTAGGATTTTTTGTGAACACGAGGTCTAAAGTATAATTTCCACAGAACTTAAGGTTCATTTTAGAAATAATAGTTTCCTCCCTAGAATAACTTTCCAAACATAAAAGGGCCATAAATCTACTAAGTACACACTTCCCAACCTGCAGGGGGATATCTTGGCCTCTGTTTTTCCTCAGTTTTGCCAACCAGCAATAAAATGAAACCAATGAAAAATACAAAGCAGTCAATTTGCATCTGTCCTTTAAAACACTCTCCAGTAGAGGAGAAGAGTCAAAACACGTGCCAATTTTCAGTGCTGCCAGCTGGGAAACTTAGGAGAGACAGCAGAGGCGAGCAGTGGAGTTTCCGAGGAGGGGCAGGAGCAGCTGAAAGCAGAGGTCCTTGCTGAGCAGCCCTGCTTGCTTTGTCTGTGCCCAGGCTCAGTCTGCTCTCGGCACAGACTCTCAGGTGTTTGTTTCTATTAAGCACCTCTTGCTGAGCACAAAACACTTCGGGGAGAGAGACGATCCTGTGGAAAGAACGAGGTGCTTTTGCTAACCTGTCCTGTAAAGCACATCTTTGCCAACATGGCCTGTAAAGCACACATGCATACAGACTCCAGGTAACTAATGTTACTTCTATAATTAAAACATCTTCCCTAAGTGGCCATATAAACCTTGTTTATTTTGGACTCTTGTCTCAAAAGACAAGTTACATTTCAGTTCGCCAAGAAATATGCAGAAATCTCTCCATCACTGTTCTGTGAAAGAAACTAACAAGCAAATGTAATTTGTCCCTCTGATACACATACCCAAACTAAATCCACTCACTTTCCTGAAGGTGTATTTGGACATAAGATTCAAATATGATTTCTAATAATGTCCAGTCGTGGAATTGTTTATTACCTGGTATGTGTCTTGCTCTTACACTCAAATGCAAAAAGCATTACTAAGAAATGATATTAAGAAGAGGAGGAAAAAAATAGAGTGTACAAAGAAATAAATCAGACACTGATTTTCTCCTTGGTACTCTTCCACACCCCCAAAAGACTTTATAAGATTCAGAGATGAAATACGTTATCAGCAAGGATGCAAGCATTTAACACATTTTTTCTATTTTAGGCAAAGCAATGAACAAGTACCAGAGAAGTACCCAAAAATGGGGTCACCCAAGGTAGCATAAGAATAAAAGCCTACAGAGATTGCATGAGCTGTAGATTTGAGTTATTCCTTAAGTTCTTAAATCTTTCTTTCATCGGTCTTGAAAAAGAACAAACCACCAAAAGCTTAAAGTATTTACATTAGGATTTTTAGGTGTGCCCAGTTAGAATAGTTACAAAGAGCAATGCAATATATAAACAAACACAAGTATTAGAAAAAATTACCTACGAAGAATTAAAATAGTCTCAAACATATTTAACATTTTTTCAGAAGATTTTATAACTCTACTCCCACAAAAAATCTTAATGTTCTAGGTGATAAAACATGCAAAACTAAAGCAGGTTACTGAGCAAGCTTGATCTGTACTGCATGGAACTCATGTCATTTAAGACTGACTACATAAAAAAGGTATGGAAAATACTTTTCATTTTTTGCAGTACTAATTCTCTCACTGTAATTTTTGCACAAGTTTTGTTGAAGCAAAATCTAATATAGATCTTAGTCTATAAAAAGTTGCTGCTAGCAATAGGAGTCTAATCTTGAATTACTGAAACAACAGATTTTTTCTGAAAAGCCAATTGTTCCAAGAAGAAAACTACCTGACTCTGTGCCAGGGTGACCAAAGTGAAGGGTACTGACCTGTCTCATTCTGAAATTCTCTTCAATTGACTTAGAGGATTAATTCTGCCTACCCTGATATCAACTACAGACAACTCACCCAACCCCAGCAGTGTGGCCCCGAAGTGAAATTGTAGTTCCAATGAAGTCACAGCAAATTTCCCACTGATTTCCCCTTATCTACAGCCCTATTTTCAGCTGTGGGAAATACACTCCCTATTTTTAAAAAAAGCATACTCTATGGCCTCCCTTGCTTCCTTCGAGCAAGTTCAAATTTACAGACAAATGATAGCATCTTCTGAGAAACTCATACCACGATTTTAAAAAATAGAAAAAAACTAGCAAAGTTCCCTCAGGAATATTGGGAATACATTTACAATATGGTTGCAAAAAACTTACAGTGTATGTGCATGAAGGGTTGGGACATCATTTCAACAGTTTTGAGTGTCAATTATTCTTTGATTAATATTATTAACAAAAACCTACTTATGACTATAATATTAAGAGTAACAGTCAATTATTCCTTACCTACACTTTAAAACCCTCCTGGCACAGTCATTATATGGCAGCTGTTGAACAGAGTAATGCAGCAGCCTTTTCTTAAAGCAAGATGCTTATTTTACTTCAAATGTAAATAAACTCATGTCTCCTGCTGCCATGTAAAATGAGCTGTTCATAAGTAAATGATTTTGTACCTTCCTAGTGAAGCAGCAAACAGCTCTCTGTTCTCCACTCCTGATCACCAAAATCTATTTCCTGCCTAACTCCAGTGCAGACTGACAGCTAATTCTGCTAGCAAACCAAGCTCCCAATAACAAAATAACTGCCTCTTCTTTTAAAAACATTCTTTTTCAGAAAACCAATACAGAGGGCTTGCACGTTTTCCTCTCTCATGCCCCCACTTCCAAGCAGAACAACAAATGTGATTACAGCTATTAAATATTCCAGCTAAATGACAATCGTTTAGCAGTAACAGAAATACATTTCATATGTCTTAATACACTGATGATTCTCACACACTTTCTGTACAAATGCTGTCTGCCTCTACATTCCAGTTTGCATGTAAAAATTAGCATTAACTGAACATCATTGCATGGTAATTCAACAAATAAAAATGCTGACCCAGTCTCATTTCCAAGCCATCTCTCACCAGCTGAAAGATCAGTTCTTTTCCCTTTTCAACCTACATTTTTTTCTGCACTGTTTCAAAGAATGATGGAAGCTACTGAAATGTTTCTATTTACCATAATAATGCAATTGTGTTACTTTAGGGATTTTCTTCGGTAAACAATCTCAGATGACCAGCATTAAGATGAAGAGCTGAACTATCATAAGGACCACAAACTTATGTCGAATTTGATTCTGCGATTATCTGTAATCTGTGCTCACCTCCCTCTATAGAGTGAATTACACTCAATAGAAGGGATAATTCTAAACGAGACAATACAACATAAAGCCTTATCCTGCCATGAACTAAAGTAGCAGCCTTTTTTTCAATTTAGTCAATGAGGCTTAGTATACCAAAAAGAAAGAACCATGCTAAACATTTTCCTACAGTCTGCACAAGCACAGTACTTAGCATTTTCCTAAATCTGAAATTTAAAAATCCAACTTCTTTACATGACAAAGAGCAGCAACTTTTCTTTGCAATTATTAACACTTGACTATCAAAAGACCCATTCTTAAAGATGACCTTACATGAAAGACAACTAGCTGTGACTTCTTGTCCCTTTTTCTGGTTCAAACTTTACATTCTCCAGGAAGCAACAGTTTGACTTATTTTACTGATTTTTTTTTCCTAGAGGTTTACAGAAGTTCAACAGGATGGCAGATATATCATTCAAATAAAATGTTACTGAAGAATTATTTTAATTAAAAGTATTTATGTTTTTTACAGAACAGGAAGTTGGGAAAATTAATCCTTTAGAGTTTCAACATTTCTGCTTTCCAGGAATTAACAAAGTAGGTCCATAATCTGCTACAGGTCCTAATAAATGCCCAGTAAAAAAAGCAAACCAAAATAAATGAAACAAGCAAACGAAAACCTAAATAGAACACACACACATACCACAAAAGCCAATACCAAAACCAAAAGAAAAACAAATGCCCCCCAAACCCCCAAGGTAAATCAAACAAAAACCTGGAAAAATGTACTTCTGAAGCACATGCTGATCAAAGCTTCACACTCCCTTCTTATGTGTGTGCATCAAATGTGTCTATCAATCTTTAAGAAAAAGCAACACATCTCACTATTTTGTCCTCTGCTGGTTATTTCTGAGATTCAATCACATCGATTCATTCCCTGTTCTTGCAAAATAAAAGACTAAGAACTGAAAATGGTCTTTATTTTCTGTGTCTGCTCTCTTTACCAAGACTAACATCAATTGTGCTAACATCTACTTCACAGCAAAAAACTGCAATGCATTTAATGTCATCTAGATGGTGAGGGTAATCATACACAGAGAGGACAAAAAAGGTAATCACTTGACCAGTACTTGCTGTATGCATACACCACATTAATGCTTCAGAGCAAAATATGACAGTAAGCCTCACTTTCTTGTCATAGTTCAATCTTTTAGAATTAAAATGACTTCAGAAAATAGCACATACAATTGGCCAACCAGTAGTAAACACGTGTGTTTGCAAGCTTTAAAACTGTATCTGCCAGAGCCAACCGACTTCCTTGGCGTAAACTCGACATTTCCAACCTGGGACATTACCCAATACGGGCACTGTAAACCCTTTCCCAAGTGATGTAACCACACTGCTGCTGCTATAGTTCTGGTTGACTTGCAGTTTCCATTACAATAAATCCTTGCTACATATTCCTAGAGGTTTTACAACTTTTTTTCCTCTTTGAAAAAAGAAAGTTACTCCACATTGAAAGTTTCCATATAAGACAATAACAGGCATATTTTCCTTACACCTCAAAATAATCTGTATATGAAAAAAGGGGTGAAAGGAATTAGTACTTCTCTGAATATCTACAGTTCCATTCTTAAAACGGTTGAGGACACTGACAACATTTGGTTTTGAATTCTGCAAATCAAGAATATTAAAAAAAAGTTGAAGGGACAGGTGATTAGCATCCTTTCATCTCACAGTATTTCTCTTGCAAAAAACAGAGAGAACAGACCCAGGCTCGGGCCTCATAACTTGTCTTGCAGCAAGCAGGCTCAAGGCACTAAGGCAACTGCATGATCAGTACTGAAACGTTCCATTTTAAATAGCTATTAGGAATGGCTGTTGTACACATTCATGCAAATATCTTTCATAAAGAATTTACTATGCATTATAGCAACATGATCCTATTTACACAATAAGTTGTTGTTCCAGTCCATCAAGTACACAAGGAATTTTAATGCATGCTAAAAAAAAATCAATTAGGCAATGATCATCTGATTAAACAGGCACATCACACCATTCAGTTCTTTCAAATATATTCATAAATCCAAGCCTTCAAACTTTGATGAAAATTTTCAAGCCTCTAAGTGAATATTTCAAGTATATTATTTGCAAGCTTAATGAAATTCATAACAAAATAAAATACTGCACACTATTATCATGAAAAAGCAACACCACTGGTGGGAAAAAAGCCCCTTATTTTGATTGGTATTCTGAGGTCTTTTTATTTTTAGCAAAGATGTCTTTAAAAAGCAGCAGAAAGCTTTCCTACAGCACACACACAGTACTAAAGCACAAAAACACTTTGAGAGGGCAATCGACCCAAAGCCAGAAGGAACTGAACATGGCATCATCACTTGCTTGACTGAGGTTCAAAAAGGGTGTGAGGCTAAAAAGAAGTTAAATGAAAAGCAAATTGTTGTCTTTATAATCAGATCTTATTACTCAGATAATATTTCACTACTAGTGAGATGTATTGCAAAATCAAGCCTGAAGTTTTCAGGTGCTAGCTATCCCTGCATATTAGGATTTTCCATTTTGACATTATATCTTTGTAATTCCAAGTGGTATCTAAGATATTAGAAACTGAAAGTTAAATCTGAAAGAATATTTTTCTGCTTTCTGTTTTTATATACGTTACCTGGGTAAGGAGTGCTAATAATCCAGAAATTATATTCACCCCATGCAAACCAGGAGAGAGAGTTCATGAGATTATGAGATAGCAGTATTAAGATTTACATGCAAGAACAGTATTTTAAAGCCTTGTTGCAACTTGTGTTTCAATCATGAAGACTTACAACATAGTCACAGGTCATCTTGCTCCCAGCTTTCCCTTGTGTTCTTCCCCCCTCTCCCACTGAAGGTGAATGGGAAAGAAATAAAATCCCAAGCTTCCTAACAACATAAAAATCTCTTTCTAAGTACCTAATTTTCCATATTAATACATCCTGACAAGAGATATGTCAAGTCTGCAATCCCATAAATTAAGCATATGACTCTTTTTGCATCACTTCCCTTTCTCACACCTTCCCTTTTATATAGGTGTCAAATCAGTCCAAATGCTTTCTCTATTTATTTGACTCACACTGAGTTAACCGGACATGCACTTAAAATCTTACAAAATGCTGCAGCACTCTTCAAACTGCTTAGCACTTTGTCCCATGAGGCTACCACCCCTCTTGACAAATTTGTATCTCTGTTGTCAACTGTCAGAGAAGAAAGCAAAAACCTCGGGTTGCCATTACCTTTATCACAACCTACCTACCTTTCCTATATGGCCATTTATATATCTAGACCTCTTTATCTTTAGTTACATCAGTGTAAAGAGATTGCCTGGATTTCAAATTGTGCCCCTTATGTAAGGCTCAGTGTGTTGTGCTGGGGCTCATCATCAATAACTCATCAGAGATGAGTTTCAAACTCACTTAGGGGATCTGCTTTCTCTCTTCAGTCCTTTGCAGTCATGTCACAGAACACATCCCATACCTTCCATAGTCACTCCAACACCCTGCAGTTTCCACACAGGATTTTAAGAAAATCTGGGGGTTTATTTGCACCTTCATGTTTGGTGTCAAGCATGCCTAGACCAAACAGCAGTTGTAAGACAGTGTCTGCAGCATTTCATAGACACCCCTTTTACAACTGGTTAGCAGGCTATGCTTGACACCCATGCTGCAGATACGTAGGCTGACTGCACCTGATAACATTTCATCTTTTTCATCCTCTTTAATCTTTTACTGCTTATGCCAGAGGCCTCCCTTCCTGAGAGAGAGCTCTTCCACCTCTGGCTGCAGGCTGGAACACTCTATTCTCTGCTGCAGTATGACACAGACCAGCTAACTACATCTAGGCAATTATCTTCAATTCTACCACTTCCAATAATTTTAGCTCAATCTTTAGGGTGTTGTTTTTCATCTTTATTTCTTCATTTGCAGCATCCTGCAGCAGACCCTGCAAGTTAAAATCTGTCAAGTCCCATAGTTCTAACCTCAAGCCACAACACTTGCTGACAAAGAGCCAGACTTAACATTTCAAGGTCTTCTTCAAAATTCAAAAATCTTCACAGTTTAACAAAAAGCCTTCTCATTTCATCCAAGGAAACAGAGCTGACACCCTCAGCTATCTTTGGGCAACAGCGAACTATAACTTAAAATAAGAACAACCTCTCCCATTGATGCTTCCCACCCTTCCTACGGTGTGGCACTTCCACCCTCATAATCCATCTACTCAATGCTATCTCTGCACAATACTTAAATCTGAGCACGGTATGTGTTTAAGGCCCAGTATTTTTTAACCAATCGAGTTTTTGGAAGTGCCTTGCTCTTTTGATAAATTCAATGTGACACTGTAAAACAGTCCAATTTCCAGGAAGTGCTGAGATTCATCTTCTGAAACTTCTGGCAATATTATATATTTTATATATATATGATACCTAAAGTAGGTACGTGCTACACAGTTTTAACAAGCGTAGCTAGGCTCTCCTTATTTAATATTCATGTCACAGGAGTAAAAATCCAGCCAGGAATCAAACTGTGGCATCCTGTGCCAAAGACAACTTACCACTCAGCTGGTAAGTTGGCAATTCAATTTACAAACCTGCATTCCTGCATTTTAATCCTTTGTAGAAAGGTGGTAATATATGAGCAATATGAAAAGAACCGGATTCAGATCATTAGAGGTTCACAAACCAAACACACGAAGCTTTGGAGGCTGTCCAAAACAAAATCATGCCTAGGTGGTGATGTCCGTTCAATAAAAATTCAATGTCATAATTATGCTGTCCCTTTCTCCCCGAAGAGCTCTGCTGCTCGGGCCGGCGCTGCCGCTCCGCCACTTACGGCAGCGCCGCGAGGAGACGGAGGGGGCCGGCAGCCAATGGCGCTGCCAGGTCACTGCCTGCTGACGGGTAATTTACAATTACCAAGCAATTAGCAAATGCACTGAAAATTCAACACTCATCCCCGCGTAACACAGAATAACTCATTTTTAAATTAAAAATGTGTTTTAATAACTTCGCTTTGGCTACGGCTACACAGAGAAAAATAAAGCCTCCTTTATTCAATTTCTCCTCCCTTTTGCAACTGACAAAATGCTTTGCTGTCTGAATCTAGCAACCAAATGTATTGTTTGGCATTTCTAAACTAAACAATCTCTTCCTCACCAGTAAGTATCTATTTAACAACAGAAAAGAAGAAAAATTAAGACTTGTGCTAATGATGCTATAATATATTTGAAACTGTTATTTAATTAACTGCCTGATTAACATCTTGCCCTACTGGATGGGTGATAACAAGAATTGGCCAGGCACCTATCTGCCAGGAGTCCAAAATTTTATTTTATTTTCTATATTTAACAATAAATGACATAAAAAAAAAACCCCAAACTAATCTGTGACTGGTCAGTTGCACAAAACAAATGTTCCTTCCCATTAATGATCAAGTTACTAATCTGCTGTGCTCACAAGGCGGTGTAGAGCTCTCACTGCCTACACTCACATTCCTAATTAAAAAAAAAAAAATTAGCAAAACATTAACTTCTTGATAACCTCGGTTTATCTCTCCCTTTTGAAAACTGCTGTATTTTCCTTAGTATATGGTATGCACATTGAGATTGACCTTCTTAAAAAGGGTAGGAAAAAAGCACGAGAGATCTCCATCAACAGTGAAATCCAAGCAGATAAAATAGAGATTCTTACCTTTCTGTAAGGTATATATATACTCTCTGTACTCTGATATATTAAAAAAAATCCTGACTTTAAAGAGTTGGTAGAAGAAAAAAAACAGGAAAAGCTACAGACTCTTATCAAAACGAGGAGAAAAAAGAAAACCAACCACCACAACAACAAACAGCTGACATAAATATGTAACACTTTTGTATGCACTGGACTACAGTAGCCTTGATGTACTGATGTCAGTTCTAGGTTTTCATCTTACATTTAAATGTATGTAAGCCAGAGAGAAAGAGAACATAAAACCCCCCCAAAAAAACAAAAACAAAATAGCAACAACAGCAAAGAAAAGAACCAAAAAAATATGCAAGGCTAAGTGGTGTCAACTGGGAAAAAAAAAGAAAACTCATGGCATTTGACATACTTCTCTCTCTCCAAAAAGATACCAGCAACAAACTTAATCCTGTTCGAACTGTAAGGGATTTGAGAAAACATTCACACTGTGAACATAATTTATTTAGTTTTAAAACAGTCTTTCATCCTCCTTCTGCACAAGAAATACTTATTTCTGAGGTTTTTCTCTTGCACCCTCTGTGCTACCGGAATGTCAGAAGGGAAGAGAAAGAGAGGAGGGAAACCAAAGCAACCCAGAAAAATCCTCCACAAACCTGTTGCTGTGGATACTGCATTCCTCCCATGGCTGCCGGGGCTCGGCCCTGCATTCCCACGGGATAGCGCTGGGGGCCGGGAGGGCCGTAGGACTGCCCGGGGTAGGGGCTGCTCTGCTGTGCCTGAGAGTGAGGGTTATTGCCCATGCCGTACAGCTGCGGCCTCTTCATCACCATCGGATCCATCGGGCTGCCCTGTTGGCAAACACAAGCAAAGGAGTATTGAAGACATGCAAAGAAAAAGGTCAGAATCGTCATGCACGCTGTGGGCAAATTATACATGTTTTCTCAATGCTTTATACATCAAATATTGACTTTATGTACAAACTGGCAAAGTACCGTACCCTGGTTCTCTGATTAATTAGATGAGGTTTTGAATAGCGATTTATTCCATTTAAAACAATTTAAAAAAATTTTTTGCACTAAAACTTGAGGCTGTCTGTTACTGATGCAGACAGAAAGCAGAAAAACTGCCCCAAAAAAATTCAGTTTAAGAAATAATTAAATATGCTGCTGCACACTGATTAGCATCACTGACTTTAATGTTAAAACAAAAATAAAATAAAAACATAAATATATATCAAGAGAGACACAAATAGTGGACAAGCCATTTAACCTTGAGAAAATGTCTGTTCTCTCACATCAAAAAAAAAAAGGAAACTGGAAAGAAAAGAAAGTTTCCAAGAAGTGTAACGCATACAGAACACTGCATTTCAGCATTTTCCTATTGCTTTCGTGCACACTAATAAGTTTCCAGATCAAAAAGCAAGTCATAACCCACATTTTACATGAAAGTTTATTTGCCTCCTTAATAGACCTCAGAAAATCCAAACTGCAACCAGTGATAGAGGGGGAAGGGAGGTAAGGGAGGGAAGTTTTATTTTTAGACTTTTTGGCAGCTCTTACCAAGCCCTGTAACAGTTTCAGGACAGGTGTCAACCATTGTGTAGTATTACTCTCATGTTTTATTACTGAGAACTAACTGAACCAGAAAAAATACCATACTTCGTGAGGTGCAGTCCTATATTGTTAATATGATATCCAGTTTTTAATTCCTGATTAGATTCCTGGAAGAATGTGGGGGGAAGCCTTCAAAAAGCCTATCACAATCTCATCTTCATGAAAGTGGCACATACCCCCTTTCTGCTCCCCCCCACTGAAAAAAGACCTATTAATTCACTCAGCCAACCCACTCCCCCACCAGGAGCAGGATTCCCTCCTGCAGCACATTTTGCACGTTTTCCTGCAGCATGCAGCATACTGCTGAACAGTTTAATTTTGAAACCTCCTATGTAATAAGGCTTCTTCAAGTCCTTTCTGGCTATTGTATTCTGATGTAATAGTTATTATGACAATAACTAACATTTCCCACTCCCATCCCTGTTTCTTCTCATCATTACTGTTTGTACGACTAACACATTGCTTTTTTTTGTTCCCATCCAAAATATGCCCTTTCCAAAGTAGTTACTGCTTAATGAACTATTTATTCTTTCCTTACTGCAAATAAAATCCATCAAACCTCATCTTTTTCCCCTGGCTCTCTCTACCATTACCAATACCAATTTTCCAGGAATGTCACCCAAAACTAATAAAGTATGTTGATTATGGGCACACTACACCTGAGGAGATGGAAATGATAGCCTTCTCCTCCTCCTCACATGACACCTCCATTCACTTCAGAAGAGGACTGCCCTTTTTTGCTACCATAGCAAATTCCACATTCACTGCTAATTTTGGGTATTACTCAGCAATTTTCCCTTTATTGTTTGCCTGCTCTGTAGCCAGATTACAAGTTTCTATTTTTTGCCACTAAATGTCTCTGGGTAATTTACTATTTATATTTCATACTTTTCAAAATCAATGGTTCCTCAACCACTTCAGATCACCTGATCCACAACAACATTCTCAATTTTGTTTTCTTTTAGGCCATCATGCACTCTCACCACAGTTTCAGCTAAAAACACAAAGGCTAAGAAGATGAACTATAGATTCCTTATTACAGTGTCCCAGGTGACAACTTACATTTCCTCCTATAGACCATAATACTTTATCTATGTTTATTTCTGTGTTCTAATGTTCATTCTGTGCATCACCTGTCATATTCTTCTTCTCAAATATAAATCCTTGTTCAAAGTGAGTCTTGAGCTTCCTCCATTAGATTCCCATGAAGCCAAACAGCACTCTTCATTGCCACCATCTCCTGTTTCAGGGTATAATTTCTAGGTCTCATCTCCAATAACCACATTTACTCAAATTCAAAATTAATTAATTTTGAGTGTAGTATTTTCTTTTCTGCATCCAATTCTTAAATATAAACAATGCAGACAGATACACAGCTAAAACAATTTGACATTTTCCATTATTAAGACTTCTTTCAGGTGCATATAAACTTTGCCAAACTTCAAGCATTTAGGCTGAAGTTTTCCAGGGCATATGTATGCCTGAGGCTGAAATTCTCTGGAAAATTCAGCAGAAATAGTTCAGCTATGTCTTAGAATGAGGTCACAGAAAAATACATGGTTTATGTTCTCACATAAAACACTTGAAAATACCTCCTGAATACCATGCTTTGAGGCAGAGAATTTTAATTTCCCAGGGTGACACTGGACATTCATGAAAGGCAAGGCATGTGCCCCTGTCAGAGAGAGTACCTGACTGTCACCAGACTAGGAACGCAGGAAGAATAAACAGGAGCACATGAGGGGCAGGGCAAGGTTTCTTCAGAGGAGTTACAAAGTGTATGGAGGCTGCCTTTAATTTGCCAGACAAAGGAAGAGGGATAATGAGTTAAAAAAGCAATGGAGACAGAAGTGAGGCAGAAGGAGTTGAAGGGGAGAGGAGGAAACAAGGTCAGGAGGTGACATGGATACAGGCCAAAGAGTCTCTGTCCTCTGGACTAGTGACCTCCAAGCAGCAGAGCTCCTGTGTGTGTGTTGGGAGAGTGAGCCTCACCGCCAGTGCATCCTTCCTTCCCTCCTTCTCACCAGCCTGCCATCACTACACTTCTCTGTGCTCTCTTCAGGTGAGCCGCTCCTCTTTCCCTCAGGTGATATCCCTCCAGTTCAGAAAGGTGGAGGGATGAAGAGCCTCAGATATTGCTGTAAATCCAGTCACCCAGGGCTGCAGTGTCTCACACAACACTGGAATTGAGGGGGTTGTGGTCACTGGGTAGCAAGGGATCTGGACATACTCAGAACTTCTTGTGAATACTGCAAGTCAAACATCTAGACCAAGGACTGGAGACACTTGAATATGAGAGGGTTAGACTGAGAGAGCAGTTAACTGTGCCTGGACAAACTACTGGGACAATCCACAGGGACTCATCCTAGCTCTCAGTGCTGCCTGTTCCCTCCTCCCTCCAAAGACCTCAGGGCAAGAACAGTAGAGTGTTCTATGATCCATAGGGTTGCAGGAGACACACTGGGTGAGGAAATATTTCTCATCCTATGAACTGGTCGGTCCTTATGGGGGGTGGAGAGTCACCACTGCTATTCCTGACTCCCTTCATACTCCCAACCCTCTATGTGGGGCAGCTAAAGATGAAGACATCTACCAGTGACTCAGTGGCTGTCAACATATTTCTGCAAGGCAAAACAAAACCAAAGAGCCAGCTCTTCCCCAGGCTTAAGAAACATTATTATTGCAGAAGTTGAGAGCTTTTGGAATTAAGTTTGCCCTTGCAACATTAAGTGTGTCTCCTTGACAGATATAGCTGTCTTTAAACACACAGTCACACTTCACTCCTCCCAGGAAGTGGATGTGCCTGCTCCAGGTATCCACCCAGCACAGGGCAGTGAAGGGGCTACTGTGAGCGACTGGAGCAAGGGATTCACTCACCACATGGGTAGTGAATGAAGCAGACAATTGTCTTACCATTGAAAGTAGGTGTGTGCTGCTCAGGCAGAAATGGACTCTACCTCTGCATCTGCCACAGTTTTTCACTAAACAAAAAAAATTTCAAAATGTACCAATTTAATGCATCCTGACTTGAAATCATGGGGATTAAATTGCAGGAAATGCTGTGTATCTAAAACTGCAACTACTTTAGAATTTGATGATAGATGTGCTCTGAAAGTGTTTCCAGAAATTCTGTGTTTCAAAAAATTTAACCTACAGCCATCAAAATCAGGCCAAACTCCCTACAACAACGACTCAATTTCCCTTGTGCAAAAATGAAAAAAAGGGGAAAATTTTCCAACCCCAAAAATGAACAAAAAAGCCCCATCATTTCTTCAACACAAAACTGATTTTAGAATTTAATATATCTGCGATCAATACCACTGAAAACTCTGTAACAAGAAGACAAATTTTGTCTTCAGAACAGTGTATGGTGAGAAAGACCTGGAGCCATATACTCCACAGAAAGAAAAAAGAGCTGCTTATCAAGTACTGTGTCCCCCTTACAGTTGAAGTAAAAATCTCAGTGTAACTTTTTCCAGCTTTAATGCATGCACAGTTTTTAGCTTTATCATTCTTGCAGACTTTCTGATTTCATTCTTACAGCAAGACTTTCTCTAACCCACAACATTTTGAAAACTTATTAGAAGGAGTTGCTAATTGAAAAATACATATTATAATCTTATCTGAAGGTTCCTTTAACATTTATTAAGTTCCAATATTTTCTTTAATATCGGTTCCAACAGTTTTCAAAGTTTTCAGTGACAGGATGATTATGAGAAGTATCAACCTCTTTATGCTGTAGAGATCATAACCCAACAACTCCACAAGTGCTAACATTTACCAAAAATGACAGCATTGCTCTAATTGCATCACACTCCTCTAAAACCCAGCATGCATGTTTGATTATAAATGGATGATGTGTGTATTGTCATATCTTCCATGCCTTTACTTAATTCTATTACATGCTGTAGTGCAAAGTCTTAATTACTTACTAAATTTTATTTTAGTGTCATTGTAGTAATCAATATCCATTTGTTTCTTTTCCTGCCTTTACAGTAGAGTCCAATTTTTTCTCTAGTGCTGCTTTACTCCTAATACATACATTACCATTTTGCCAGTTTATCTAGTGTTTACTTATGCTATTTTTTACCACCATATTCTTCCAGGCAAGCCTAGATAGATTGCTCCTGATTCCACACCTCCTCTTCAACTTGCTGCATTTCATTTAAACTTGAGTAGCTCTGCAGTTCCTCAAAATACCTCAGTCTCGTTCTTTGCTTCAGTCCACAGAAATAATATAATTTATAACCCCTTTATTACAGGGCCTATCTCGTGTCAGTATCAGATTCATTTGCACATGTACTATCAGGCTTTGTGAGAACAGAGCATTTCATAAGAGTTCTTGCCTATTATGTGCCTCATGAGCACATTAAAATACCCAGTGGAAGGTTTGCTTATGATTTCAACAGGGCCAAGGTTTCATTCCCAGTCTTTAGATTGACAATACAACCATTAAGGTAGGACACTGAAAAGCCTACACTACTTACAAATAGTAACTGACAACCTCTTTCTCTTACTTGTTCCTTTTTTCAATGTTTTGTGTAAAAGAATACATAAACTTGACATTCCTGCTATATGCAGAAGTGAAAAAATTAATATTCTACACCCACCTGTAAGCTTGGTATCATCACCACTTCTGCTCTCCTCCCATCCAAAACAATCAAATAAATCATCTCACCCCGAAGTACCTTGAGATTCAATTTTGCCTTCTCTAAAGTGAGAGAAAAATACACTACCATTTTCTTTAGTCATTTAGCTACTGTTTTTCCCAGTTACCTCATCTACACTCAGATCTGAGACAGTTTGCACGAGACTAACTTGAGAAGCAGTCTGACCAAAACCAGCTCTTACTTTTAAAGCATTACTGATGTTATGCACCCACTACATATATATATATCCAGTATTAAGTTATCAATTAGTGTTTCACTTCTAACAACAAAATGTTTATTTGAATGGTATCTATGAATATGAACAACACCAGTCACTGTCCCAAAATACAACTAACATCTCCATTTAAAGATGCCACAAAGACCCCCACCACTGAAATCTCAAGACAAGGAGAAGTGGGAGGCTCTTTAATAAGATCACAATGGGATTCAGATGTGAATCCCATTCAGGTAGTACTCTTTTCTACAAGGCAGACAGAGCAATTCACTAGAAGACAACAGTATTTACATGAGAGATGTAACTACTTTTCAAGTGAAAGTGTGCTTTTTTGTTTGTTTAAACAAAAAAAAAAAAAAAAAAAGAGGAATTGGTTTGGCTGACAACAGCAAAAGCTGCGATTTAAAGTGACTATAAGCCACAGAGCATCCCAAGTAATTCTCCATCATTTGTGCCTGTAACAAAACAACATGAACTCAACACTCTCAAGTAGGCTTCCCCTCAAACTCCTAGAGCTATGAATACAATAACTCTTTGTTTATTCATTGATCTGCTGCCAAAGCTTCTGTCTCCATATTAAAAAAAAAAGAAGAAGGAAAAAAAAAAGAAAACCCATCTCTGTATAAAAACCAAAGCCTTGAAACCTCATAATAAATAAAGACAGCTGACAATCAGTTACCGACATTCCAAGGAAGATGGGCACGGAGCTCTCAACTCTAGGTCAGGCACTAAGTCACAAATTTATCACTAAAGATAATCAGAAGTATTCACTATAACACAATGACACAGCTGGCATGAGGATGGAACTGCAGAAAAGATAATCCATTCCTAGATAATGTCATCATTTGTATGAACATGTACAAGGACGCCTCAGCCAACGTTTTTACGTGACAAAAGAGGGAGTATCAAAACAACTCTCGTTACGCATGTTTCAATATCCATTTAATGAAGTTGCAGGCAACTGTTAAAAAAGTATGAATGCACAGCATTAAATTCTGACCTTAATAATAAAGTCTGAGAGGTTACTAGTAAACATCCTTCCTATTTTTCAGAAATAGGAAATCTACAGTCTGTTTTACTAAAACTTTAATTTAAAAAGGCAGTTGCACAAACACACTAAGTAATAAGCAAAACCAAAAAGCTGAGTTCAACATAAGCCTATGATGAAAGAAAATCCAGTAAACGAAGAAGCATAAACTAGCAGAGTTTTAATATGAATAGCCATTTTCCTTGTCTTAAAGGCTCTGTATACTGTCTGATTTCAGCTGCAGGGAGGCATCAGAAAGATTATTTCCCACTCAAAACAGAAAGTAAGTAATTAACAAGGGAAAAGAAAGGAAAAAAATCAAAGCTATGCCTCACAAAGAATCAACTACTCACCTAGAACATTTACAAATAATTTATACAAGCAACTGTTTCTGCAGGGTGAGGAAGAAGGATATATTGTTTTTCAGTCTTCTGAGTCCTCTTTAACACACACAACCCAAAACCTGTAAGGTCTGTGTATCAGCCATTCTCTATTTATTATTTTGCATATAGATAAAACTAAACAACTACTGAAAGAACAAATCACAACAAACATAGCAAAGAAAAGAAACCTGTTTTCAATGAAGTATGCATAACTAACCTCTTCAGTTGCCACTACAAGTGCACGCAAAGGTTAAGACAACATCAAGAAGCAATTATGCACATTAACACAGCTGATGGCCAAAACAATCCCAGGTTTCTGACAAGTTCACATGGATATACAGCTCAGAACCACTGCCCCTCAAGTTGCCTTTGTCATTGCCAGCTACTGACAGGTAATAGGTTACTCTGAAGTTAGTTTAATGCGTGTCATCTGTCCTCATCACACCTTAACATTCAGTCTTCTCCTGTAACCCACTTTCCTAACATCAAACTTCTTCCAGAAAGTACTTAGGAATTATAGTCCTGTCTTTAGATTTGTTTTCTACAAACTGGATGCCCCTATAAAGAAAACCACTTTTCTTTAGGCATGCAAAAGCTCTATTCTCCTCCTCAACAAGTTTGCAGCAATTTCTAGTACAGCAGAATTCGGGGGTTCTTTAAAAAGTCTCCAGCAAACCTATCTGTGACTATACAACAGGTCACTCATTCCAGCTAGTTTTCCTGTGTGCTGTCAGATCGTGACCATGCTTTGGCTACTTCCATCCACAGTCCAGTCTGAACTTAGAATTGCCTGTGTTGGGATGGTTTTGCACCAGTACGACAGCTTTGGCACTGGAGCACGGTCAGACAGGGGCAGAGCTCTCAGTCTGGCATTTCTACTGTCAAAATAGCAACCCCCAGCAGGAGAGCAAGGCAGATAGCAAGGGAAAATAGCAACCTAAAATTCTCAGGCTAGATTTACCAGTGGATGCCTCAAAGCTTTAAGGCCTCCTCAGTAGCCAAGGCTATGGCTCAACAAGGAAGAGAAAATCCATTCATAAACCCAGAAAACCAAGTTAAAAAAAGAAAAGCCCCACCCAGAATACCAGTTACTTCTATTTTGTCTGGCAATGAGGTTCTCAGCTTCCTAGACAAGTAAACACCTTCACTCACTGTGCATGGCTGCCATCTGGAACTCGGAAAAAAAAAATTCCCTTACCTACTTTGTACAGCTCTTACACAAACACGGCGTTAGATGGACAGAAAAGGATGTACTAAAAATAGTGTCTGTCAGCCAAGGAATAGAGCACTGCCCTGAGTGGAACGAGAGGAGCTCTGCAGGAAGGCTCCCTGCAGAGAAGTATTGCAGTAAGAGGGGGAAAATGCACAGCGTCCTAAATATAAGTGATGGGGGGAGAGATGTAAATGGAAAAAAATCCTGCATGCACTTTAAAAAAAAAATCTTCCTAAACCTAATATCCAAGTGGATCTGAATATACTTTTTCAACTACTTGGCTTTACTCACAGAAATAAAATTAAAAGCTAGATGTATTTAATTGCTGGAGAGAGTGACATAGCTGAGAAAGTGACATTGTGAACACTGGGGACAACAGAGTACCCACAAAAAGGTATAACCAATCACATCTAGGTCACAAGCCAAAAGTACATACAGTTAGCTGCAGATTTTTTCCACTCCAAGCGATATATATAGTTCTATATTAACACACACACACACACACACAAAAAGGTATGCTGGTCATATATCCTCAGCATTTATGGCAAATTATTAATCAAGTCCCACCTGAAACAATTTGTTAAATTGATTTTAATCACTGGGCCTCTCATGTGAAGCTTTGTATAATCAGCATTTCATTTACAAAATTAATTGCCTGATTGATTCTCAAGAGGCAGTAGCTGTCATTACACTGCTGTCATAACTTTTGAGTAGGGGTGTCACAACACTGAATTCTGACAGTATGAAGAGCACTGCTATTTAAAAAATGAGGGCGGGGAGGTATGGGGGAAACAAATACAGTGATTTCACAGAATTGCTCTTTAGCCCGATAGAATGTTAAAACCATTTCCTAGCAGTTTCAGCCAGCCTCCCTGTTTTCCATTCATTGAATAATGTGCTACTCAGCTATTCAGTATCTTTTCTTAGAGGCAGGTTCATTTAATTCAATTTTATCATAGTTGCGGTTGCATAAAATGAGTTTGTTGTTGAATATACAAAAGATTTAATCACAGGCCGCTCTTAAGGTTATTTGTAGAGCAAAGTTTGACTTTCAAACACATGGAACTTTTTTCCACATCCAAAACCTTCTGGAAAGCTATTTCCAATTAGCTGTTTGTTTTTTTTTTTTTTTTTTTTTTTTTTGTTTTTTTTNGGCAGGTTCATTTAATTCAATTTTATCATAGTTGCGGTTGCATAAAATGAGTTTGTTGTTGAATATACAAAAGATTTAATCACAGGCCGCTCTTAAGGTTATTTGTAGAGCAAAGTTTGACTTTCAAACACATGGAACTTTTTTCCACATCCAAAACCTTCTGGAAAGCTATTTCCAATTAGCTGTTTGTTTTTTTTTTTTTTTTCTTTTTGCTGCTGTTTTTAAACAAAGCAAAGCAAACCGTAACTTTACAGAACGCATCTAAGAGCTCCTTTAGAAAGCTTTTTTTCCCTCCCCTTGTATTTTAAGCTGTGTGTAAGCCTCAGAGCCCTGCCAGAGCTGGAAGCAAAGCTCCTGTATTTGCTGTAGCTACTCGGATACCCCATGGCTACTATATTCTTGGAAGAGAGCGGTGCTCCGGGGAGGCGGCGCAGGCCAGCGGTTGGGGCACTGAGTCATGAGACAGGACTTCTATTCCTGGCTCAGCAGCTGACCTGATATGCAAACATGAGCACAACACTTCACCTTCCTCTGACTAGGTTTTCACTCTCAGAAGCACAAGTATTATATGCACTTTTAACAAGGAAAGAGACATGAGGACTTTGGGGAGACTGAAGTCAGTCATTAGCAATAAGAAACGGGACTAGGAGTCAGCAAGGGCAAGCTAAGGGGCAAGCTAAGGGGCAAGCTAAAGTAGGAAAAACCCCCAAATCTCATCCAGGGATTAAAAGGGAGAAATTGTATCAATAGGCTGCAACAAGGTACCCTAAACTTTCAGAAACCTTCATTCCAAAGGAAAAAGGTCCCTGGAAACGTCTTAAAAAGGAGGGTGAAAAAGAATTTTAAAAAATACCTTAAATTTCTGCTGCTAGATCACTTGGAACAATATTAATGCCTTTGGGAAAAATCACCTATTTCTAAGATAAGCTCAAAAATAAGCCCCTCAACTGCTCAAATTCAGCCTTATATACTAGATTTCATCAAGTGCTCATGAATGAAGCAAATGTAAAATTTCTAGGCCATGTTTGGAGATTACACTATTACCAAAAAAAAAGCAAGTGACAGCTCTTCAAAAATTGAATTATACTTACTGCTGATATTTGTAACTGACCTCATCAGAGCAATTCCAGAATAACTCAGAGCCCAAGTAACACTAGAATCTAGCAGATACTCTAGACAACACAGCCCCTTTTCTCTTCCTACCTCTCAGTCCTTACTCTCACTCCTAACTGCTGTCAAATATTATCTTCCATTCCTCTTTGCAAAGTGCTCTGCCACTTGAGTAGATTTATGCAATTTTCTTCCCTTTTTGCAGGTGTCTGTGTTCATGATAACTAAAACTGGGGAGGAGGGGAGACATGGACAGGGGGACACCAAAACAAGCATCACTGACAAAATTGATGGGTTACTGAAATAAGGAGACATAAAAGGATAAAAATAGAAAACTCCACAAGGCAAACAAAAGCAATCAGTTGTTTTCCTTTTCCATAGCCATAACATGAAATTTCACCTAAGGGAGGTTCAGAAAGTTTTGTCCATGCTGAGAAATAGTTGCCAGTTTTAAGTTATATCCTTTTGCTACGCCATCAAGAGTTCAAAAAAGGAAATAATCAGTCACCCTACTTACAACACAGGATAGCAGACTGGGCACTAAAAAGCAGTGCAAAGCACTGATTTTCTCTATTTGTTGGTTTCTAGCTTCATAGCAGGTAGCTTACTCATAAATTTAGCATCTTTTCTTTTCAAGCCTAACCTTTTTTTTTAATAGGTAAAAATGCTCTTAATTAAATATAAGAAAACAGGGGAAAGCCCCTAGCTAGAGCCAATATATGCAGAATTCCTAAAAGGATATATTTAGCATCAGGATAATTGGAAAGCAAACTTAGCTCTATAACAGAAGCCCTGTCACTTCTTCAACTGCCAAGAAACTTCTCTCGTAACATATTTTCTATATTAAAACTGCTTCCTGTAGAGGCTGAGAAAACTTGGTTGCAAATAGTGCAAAATTTTAAGTTACCTGGAAACTAACCAGTTCATCTTTTTTTACCATCATTCCATAATGATCTCTGTATCACATTGGTTGAACATCACAACAATCCAGCCTAGTTAGAGACATACCAGCAGTGTCAGCTCAGCCCAAGGGTCCACTATAAACAGATAATGAATCTGGAGGTATACACACATATTGTGGAGCTGGAGCAATCTTGGTGAGAACCTGCCTGTGATAATTTTGCATTTATAATGACCTTTCTCATCAACACAGCCACTGTCAGCAGCATGGAACTAACTTCCTGGGCAGGAGCAAACAAAAATTCACTAGCAACAGGTGATTTAAAACACTAGAAGATGGGGGGATGTCACTAGTTTAAAATTAAAATCAATCACCAGAAAAAGTTACAGTTATGAGTGAGAATTTTCATTTTTGATTGAAGACATTTAATAGCTAATTCACAAATTAGAAGAAACACTAAACTGAAGGTTGAAGCCCCTGTATCACTTGAGAGAACAATGTGACTAGAAACCATGAATCCACACACATGCCTACCTACATTCACACCCGCCCTATTGTATAATGTAACTGATTCCCAAGTATCATTTTACAATTCTGATTAGGTCTCACAAAAATCTTGTTTATTAAATTGCTTTCTTTAGGCATTCATAGCTGCTAATTTGTTTCCAACTAAATCATGTATCATCTGAAAAAGACTACACTGCAACGGCAAAACAACACTCCTGGGATTACACTTCATCTGGATTTTAGAATTAAAAGGACAAAGACTAGAGGAGTTGTAAATTTCACTTTGAAGGTGGTAGCGATAACACCCTGCAAGTAATTCTAAAGCTACTAGTGCACTTAGCATGTAGCAGCTGTACCGACACAAACATAGCAAGTCAAAACCTCAAAGTATTAAGGGATGTGTTCATCTTTAAATTTTACTCTCTACAATAAAAAATATTGATCGATTCATTATGTATTTATACAAACATTTTGAAAGCAGAATAACTTCGTTATTATAATTTATAAAAAAGCTATGCTGATTTAAAAATATTGTCAGCTCTAATTCACACGTTTTAAACAAACTTAAAATTTTGCAGAGATTTGGGAATGACTTCTGAAGAACTCTAGAGAAAAGACCTCCAAAAAATGTATCTTAATGTTAATACAAAGTTCACTGCAGCTCACTCAGGGTCAAAAAAGTCAGACCTGGGTTTAAACTAGGTCAAATTCTGGTTTACCCTGGAGCCTTCACCTATTTCTCAAAACTGGCAGAAGTCACTAAGTCTTCATTACTCTTCTTGCAATCACAACAAATGGGACAAACTCTTCCACAAATCCTGGCAAACTATGAAATATCCCAGAGCAGCTCAACTCAAACACACACATGTAACACACACAAAGGTGAGTGCAGAAATAAAGAAGGGGGATTAATTATGGGTATGAAAACCTCTGCAACAAATCATGCAGAATGTTCAGAATTAAATGCATAGTTTTAATATAACTACTATCCAGAACTTTCAGTTTCTATACAAAAAAGGTATGTGTTTTCAATATATGATCATAAGTTTTTTTTAGTGCCACACCATTTAAAATTAAATTAAAAATCAGCATGTGAGACATATCTGGTCTGAGAAATATGAAAGCAGGAAAGCTGATCCACTTCTTCAGTGCTTCTCATCCAAAAAAAAAATTATTTAACAGGAAATCTGATTATGCCGTATTCATAGAACTGCCTTACCTCTCCCACAGCAGAAACCATTATATTTTCAAATTCTCTCTGCCTGAAAACTCTTGGCTTCTTTCCACTTCTATGCCCACCTCTTATTTCCCAGTCCTTAAGAGAGCCCACATCAGCCATCATGCAAGAACACCAACACAGCTTTCTAAACGCACTTCAAAGAAACTTCTTTATTTGTTAGAGAGGATCTTCAGGATTAATGACCCCCTTTGGGCACAACCCAAAATAGAGTATTCCCAACTTCCTAAAATTACTAAATCTAGAACAGAAGTAAAATTAACAATCAGATTAGACTGGAAGAAGAGAGAAGGGAATCACTACCTTCATAAAGACTGAAGCAGTACAGGTACATGGAATTTTTTCTGTAAGTCTGGGGGCAACAGCTATTTGAGTATATTTACATCTAAACCTTCTCCAAGGCGGCAACTTGCATCAGCACCTTCCTGCAGCTGTTGAGGGCTCAGGACAGTTCACTCTGTCACAATCACTTGGCCGAGTCAGAAGAGGTCATTTAGCAACAAAGACAGATGTTTCTCAGTTGACACAACCAAAAGGCAAAATGAAGCAAACAAACCCAAAGACTCATTTTAGCAACAAGGTATCTACAATTCCAATTTCAGGTATTGTTCAATTTAGAAAGATGCTATTCATCTGACACTCATTTGCAACCTTCAATTTAGATTAAAGAGCTGCAGATACCACATGTAGAATTCTGAAACATATGTTCCCTTTATTCTTCAAAGAATATAAATCTTTACTTAAGGCCACACTGTTCACTTCATATCTAACCTGACATTTCAGCTAAACCCAGCTCTTCTGCTGAGTACTATCGTTTCTCGAACACATTCTTCCCCTTCTCACTTCTACACTCCTACCCACAGTTGCTTTTCTTTTTTCTGCTCAGCTCTTTCAGGCAAAAGAAATTGAATAAAAAAAGGAAAACTGAAACTGATTACACACTAGAAATACTGTCAAGTATGAAAATGAAATGCTACACATTTTTAAACTAAACTGCTCAATGCCAGAGAAGAGGAGACACTTTGGTTACAAAGCCAACACAGAAAAATAATCATTTCAGCAAGAAATACACCTGAACAACAGAGAGACAGATAAAATCAAAATGGGATATTACACTCAAAAATACACAAACATCATTAGACTGCTTTGACAGAAAACACAGAGTTCCCAAAAACCAGAACTCAGAAACTTGAAATAATCCTGAAGGAATCCATATATCCTCTCACACCAATTCCATGTAAAGTTCAGCTTGCACAAAGCTTTGGGGAGAGAAGGGGAAAGAGTAAGTATAAATAATTCTTTCTTGCTCAGTCTCTTATTACTACAGGACAGATGAACATCTGCCATGAATGTTAGGTCTGCCTTACCCCGTCTCAGAGCTGAGGGATAGATTAAATGACCTCTTCATGTCACTTCAAGCCCTGCTCTTCTATGATTTGGAGGTTATTACATCACCTCTATTTTATTATAAGGTTTCTCCCATTTCTGCAATTTCTCATTTCAAGTCATAATCCCCAACTTCTAGCACAATGAGACCACATGGACATTACAACAGTACAAACATACTACATACACTGATAAAAGAAAATTAAGGGAATAAAAAGAGGCATGTTTTTAAAACCAGTCTTTTCATAAGGAGTAAAAAAGATACGTAAGAAAAACTGTTTCTAAGTAATTTACGTTGATATTTGCAGAAACTGCTAAAATGCTGTAAGAAATGTTTACATATTCCTTTTTTTGGGGAGGTGTGAATGTAAGGATAAGGATGAGATGAGCTGTGTGCTAAGCAGCAAAGGAGAAATGGGGAGAAGAGAACCAGAGAAGATGGCCAACTTCAAAGCATCATCCATGTGAATACCTCTCTCTAGGTACCCACCTTTGACTGAACCAGGCAAGAGACATCACCCCTACCAAACACACCTTCTACACATCATCACTCTTCTCCTGTCTACACTGCATACCAAAAGGCTTCCTGCACCTTCCCCTTCCTCTGAATCCAATTTGAGTTGCTCCTTGCACAACTTGTGCCTTCCAAATCAATTATGGTCCTATCTTGTGTAAAGATCAATAAATTTCAGCAATTTTCCAAACAATTAACATTTTTGGAAGCAGTTTTTTCAACTTCATCAAGGAAGCTTCTTTCTGTGATCCATGGAGATACATGCAATTAGAGCCACAGCACAACAAAACTCAAGGAATAATGAGAAACAGCAGACCAAGTGTCCAACACAGAACTCATTAGACAGCCACACACTATTCCACCTGTTGTGCTGTACACTGAATACTGGTAAAATCACAGGGGGGGAAAAGCATATACATCCAAGCAGCTAGGAACATGAATTCTGATCCCTTTTTATATCCTATTGTTATCCACAACCCAGGAAGCTGTTAATTGGCCTAAGTAATTGGTTTAAATACCCAAGTCCCATTATAAAAATATACTATAAAAATGCTTAGACACTTATCACAACCAAGAAATTCTTAACTAAAGTTCAGAGCTGAAAAGGCACAAGGGACTTGTCTACACTGAAGTAAAAAAATGCATAATTATACCAATATAACTATCTCAGTGTGGAAACTTTCTCCAGCATAAGAGTACCTTTTCCCTCTTAAGCTTATGTGGTTTGGAAGCAGAGTAAGATAAACCATAAAAACTCTTATTCTGGTGTAAGAGTGTCTCCATAGGGAGTTATATTGGTATAATTATAGCATATAATTATAGCACATAGTTGTACTGTGTAGACAAGCAGTAGATGCCCAGTCCACATATATTTTCTAGCAAAACAAATGGTTATCAAATTCCAATAGAGGCGCATAAAATACTTAGCTTTTATTTTTGTTTGATGCACCTTCTTCATTTTAAAGTGATGAATTACTTCAATTAATCTTCCTTGAAAATGCTTTTCTCTCTGCTATTCTATATGGTAATAGATTGTTCTTCTGGTGGAGGCATCATAAACTAACACTTTGAGAATGGCTGCGATATCTCCCACACTGATTTAGGCTCTCATCATACAAAGCAAGTGGTGAGAAATCAGGTACAAGGAAGGAATAAGGTGCTGTTTACACATTTGACTGTTAGACTCGCACCTTTTATAGTACATCCCCAGCCACTTTAAACAGTCAAGTGCTTCAATAATTTAGTCTCTATCCTTCTGACAATTTCATTCTCACCTCATTTGCTATAGAAGTTAAAACATTTCAGTCAACCTTGAGGAAGCCATGCTTCCTCCTCCCCCTGTACACACTGAGGGGAAAATACTACATCTGAAAATCACGCCACTAGTTGAACTTCAAATTATAAGTGAGAACGGAAAAAGAGATACAAACTTTAAACCTACAAAAGACTCCTCAGAATCATTTGAAAACATGCAACTTTTCAGATACCTAACTCAGAAATCTAAACCTAAGCCAAATAAATTGCCACCCTTTGTGAGAAAGATCCCTTAAAAAGGATCCAAACAAAAATATGGTTGTGCCAGCCTCCAAAGAGTGGAAAGCACTGACATCCTGCTACAAAGATGCCAGTGAAATTATTAATCACAATAGTACTTCAGTTTGGGCATTTTAAACACTTTACTAAGAAAGGTTAAGTGAGCCTAGAGATAATTAAAGATTACTGTACCCATTTTTCAGGATGTGCAGGTAAATCTCTTTAGCAAATTGTGTTTTTTCCTCTCTAACCATTTTGAAAACATTATACTGCCAAGAAGAGCTCTATGTAGGATTGGCATCCCTGTGTTTTCTTTTGTCCTAAACAGTTTCATCCCTCAGCATAACATCAGGTTTTGTCACCTTGGAATACATGTGTAGCATTCAGAACACACCTTGTTTGCCTCCACAACCACCGTCTCTCTTGGTGGCAGAGATCTCTCCACAGGACTGCCCTTTCCTAACTCCCCATGCCCAGCAGAGCCCCTCAGCCCTCCCAAGTGCTCGCTGGGTTTGCTGCCCTGCACTGTGCCCCACACAGAGATCCCCTGGAGCAACCAGTGGGGGAACATGGAGTCACAGGGAGCACCAGTGCTGGGTGAGGAGGATCACCACAGCAGAGAAGCTCCTTCCCAGAGGTGCCCACTTCTCTGCAGCTGAAGTGCCAGCAATGGGTAAACAGTTTTCAGTGGACTGTGAAGCAGCATCTACACAACAAAACTGCTGCCCTATTTCCAAATCAAAAGCTTGCATCTCTGTACAGAGGAAACTGCGTACCTAAGCATGACGGTCAACTGATCTGGAAATTCATCCTGGTATTTTCAAATTTGCCAGTTTGCCAGTATGTCTGCAAATATGCTGGACAAAAATAAGCAATACTGACAGTTCTTACATGCAAAAATTTGACATACCAAAAGAAAAGCAGCAGCAAAAAAACCCTCCAAATAGGCATTATACAAAGGACAACAAAATAGAAATGTATCAAGCTTAACTGGAAATGGGTATGAAAATCATTCGTTCCAAGAGGTTAGCAAGACAAGGAGAGGAAGCTAAGTTAGTCCAACACAAGTCTGGAGTCATTTGCCTGTATGAAAACACTATAAATAGTGGAAGGAATTCATTTCACCTGCCCTTTGACATCAACACCTGAGCTTATCGGCTTAGACCTTCTTTAGAGCGAGAGGAAAAACATAGAACTTCAGGAACATGATTCATTAGACCTGCATTACACATCTACTTAAGGATGAGATGATTCACATGAAGATCTGACTCTTTTTTTGCACCAGCGATACACAAAAAGATCAGGTACAAATGCCTACAGTACATATGGTTAGATGAGTTCCACCCCTGAAATCTTATTTTTTAAAGATACTCTCAGCTTATTTGGTCACTGCAATCAGTGCATTCTGTATAATTATCATCCTTGGGGGAAAAAATATTACTTTCTGCCTCAGCTTCTCTCCTTTTAGGAGAGGGATAAAAACAACTCCCTGCTCCAGAGAAATTTTAAAAATCGCCTGACATTATTTATAGACCAATTTTACACTCAAGAGGCAATGCAGAGAGGAGTTTAGGCTGATATAAGCCTGTACCACCACCGAAGGGGCTGTCATGCCCTGACACCCATCCTCAGGCGAACTGGCCATATTCTCCCTTGCTTTACCTCTGTGCTGCAAAGATTATGCTGCAAGTCAGATCTGCTCAATGTTCTGACTGAAAGCTAAACATTCACAGGTCTTGTTTGGCAGGATTAGTTTTCAGACAAATCTTTGAGCTGATGATGATGAGCACCTTAAGACATAAGGAAAGCAGCAGGGAACTGAAAAAAAGGTGGGGACTGGTCTTTACAGCAGAAGTGAAGTCTTAGATCAGCTTCAGGCAACCACCAGACTCACACAGTGGTGCAAGATCTTTTAGCAACAAAACTGGATAAAAGAGTACTCAAGGAGTGTAACAAAAGGCTACTGAAAAATGCAGAAATAAACAAATTAGATTTTCAAGTTTTCTTCAGTTCTCCCAAGAGAAATTCTGGCTTCGTATCTACATAAAAAGCAGATGTCCCATTTGGTTCAATACATATTTTCCTGTGCATTTATGTGTTACAACCTTTCTCCTGCTAATTTGCTCTTTGTTTCAGCCTGTGATCCTCAAAAGTCAAGAAGGACAAAAAGCTGTCTTTCTCAGGAATACCCATGTGAACCTTCTGATCGATGTACATAGACTGAACTCCATTTAAAAAAAATATTTGCTGCTTATTCCCAAGTATTAATCTAAAAATGACAAACAAAACATGTTATTGCTCAGTATCAAACATTTGGGGGGGAAAAAAAGAGGAAAAAAAAACCCTCATGTTCATTGTCTCTTTGGATATATATAAACCCACTTCTGGAGAGGAAAACTGCATTTCTTCCTACTTCTGGCACACTAGCTGAGACAATTTGCTTGAATAAGACAGACAACCATATGCGAGATCAAGAATTTCCAGAAAGTAAAAATGTCATCAGAAATCATAATTATTTGAACCTTCCATTAGGATGCCATGACGAGCTGCAGCCTTTAAGAAAAAGCACCTACTTTCTTCCTCCATCTCTTCAGGGAAGACATCAGCCATGAGCAAAGGAAGAATTTAGACTGAGTATTAAAAAGCAAGAGTAGAGAAAGGAAACAGAGAGGGTAAATCAGACACTGTGGAGTCTCTTTTCAGGCAACAAGATTGTTGCAAACAAACATCTAGGTCTTATTAGAGAAAAAGCAACAGAATTTGGAAATTATCACACAGGAAGAAACTGGCCTCAGTTCTTTCTTGAATTACTAAGGTATTCTCCTAGAATCTTAACTCACTTTTTAAACAGGCTTCATTCACCATCTTACAAAGATACATTCCCTCAAATAAAATATGAAACTGTGGAACAGCCAACCATCGCTGGCAGCTCTCTACACCCCCAACCTTCTGAGGGGAATTAAAAGGAAAGGAAATCTATGAAATGAAGTATCAAGTACTATAAAATTGCACAGAATGTATCTAGCACACCACATCACTACTTAATAAAGACAATTATATACCAAGTGTTCCCTCTCCTCAGTTCTAATCTTTTCTACACTTTCTACATGTACAGCAACACCCAACTTGAATTTTCATGCAGACATCTTTTCAAATATCTTTTGGGCAAATATATTCTTTTTAATCAAACCTGCTGGATAAAAGGTGAAGAAACTATGCACATCAACATTTACATTTCAGCTTGGTTTTGTCTCCTTTGTTCGCTTCGCTCCTTTCTCTTAAGTCTGCTATTGCTTAGAAGATCAGCAATAGAGGAACCCAAAACAAAAATACCAGCATCATCACCCACAGATCACCCACTTGTACAATTTTTACTAATATACTGTCAAGTCTTGCCAGGATTTGGGGGCTTGCTTGGTTAGATTTTTAGTGGCTCTTTTTTTCCTTTCTCTTAAATGCAACTTGACCTCTTGTCACTAGGAGAGCCTACACAGGAAGCTGGCTTCCCCCACTGCCACTATTTGCCCAACAACTTTTGTCAACCTGGAGGACAGAGGATCAAATGCAAGTTAGAGGGATGGAGGAAATGTAAGTCAGAGAGATGGATGGGTACCTGGATCACTCAAAAGCTATTTTCTCAGTGGCTATACAGTCACACTAATCACTCTCACACAACTGTTAAAATTGCAGAAGACAGTAAGGATGACTTTTCCATCACTCCAATGACTTGGAAAGTGTGAAAGACATTTTAAGGAAAAAAAGAAGTAACACAAGACAAAAGAGCAAAAAGAGATTATGACATTTGGATAAAACAAAGTACTATGACTTTGGGAAGAAAAGAAATTAAACAGATGCAAATAACGCATAAATAAATCTTTCACTCACTGAAGGGAAAATACAGAGGAAGAGTGTTGAGCAACCACATCACACAACAGAGCTGACACATAACATTAGTATCTGCAGAAAAAGTAGAAGATTGCATCCACCATTCTGTCAACTACAGACCAGCAAAGTAACAACTCACTCAGGGCCTCCTCGACCTTCCTCGTGGTAAAGTAAGAAAGTGCATTGTTATTGTTACTATTATTATTGAAATGAGCTGAAGAACTAAAAGGAGGAATGTGTGGTTATGCAAAGCCTTCCTGGGACAGAGAATCCCTCTCCACTGCTTAGTCAAACAGCTGCATTTAGCAAGTTTCCTGTGAACAACCAAATCCCTAAATGTCCCAATGTATGAAATAACCAGTCCACGTACCTAAATCTAAAACTTTTCAAGGGTCTCAATTAATCCAGAAAATGTTCTGATTGCCATCAGTAATCACACATAAAGCTCTCAACAGCTTAGACTGAAGTAGCCTTTAGATTCCTAGCGAAATCTTGGAAAAATCTTTAAACATTGGCCTCTACTCCAACACCGTGACCACTTCAAGAACACGGTTCTAAAATGCGAGACACTTTGTTTCAGATGCTCCCCAATCAGCCCCTCCTCTTTAAAGGAAAAGCTCAATTAAGTCGGGAACTTTTCTTCTGAATGATTTTAAATGGTTTTTTTCAGTTGTGGTTGGATCTCAGTTAGTGTAATTGCTATTTATATCAAAACATTAAAAGGTCTGGTTATGGGGTTTATTAGAAAAGCAAAATGTGTTTTTAATACTTAAAAAAAACCCACAACAAAATACTCCATAGCCCTTGTATTTGCATACCACATGTTCAACAACAAAAAGAGCATTCTGCAGAAAGTTAAAAATCTCAGAAATGTTGCTGAATTAGTAGCTCCTACAGTTTGTTAGGAGGAAAATCGGCTCTCTGCCAGGCTAGAAGCAAGGGGGGGGGAGGGCTATCACAAGGGATGTGTGTTAGCTTCGGGATTTAAAAGCAAAATTGTAAACCAAAACGTAACATACAAGACAAACAAATGCAGCATCTCTTTATTAGCAAAAAATTTTGAGTCGCTTAAAAATAAGTGTCACTTAGAACGCTAGAAATATGCCACACAGCGCTGCTTGTTGGACGTGAAGGCAGAGAAAACCCTCCTCCAGAGGCAGCCACGGGACGCGGAGCGCAGGGCCACGGCCGCACTCAAACACGCTGCCCACGCCCGCCGGTCCCACCGGTGAGGGCCGGGGCATCCCGCCGGCCGGGAGGAGCGCCTGGCCCGCTGCCCGAGCCGCGAGGTTGTTGAAAAGCAATAGATAGCTTCTGGCAGCGGCAAAGGGGAAAATATTTTGATCATGTGACGCCACACAAGCGAACTAGTTCGCCTCGTGTGTGCAACTTGCACAGACGCTGTCACCGGCCCGGGACCCCGGCGGCCCCCCCGTCCCCGTGTCTCGCCAGGAAAACGCCTCCACCAGGCACAGCTTCGGCGAGAGAGCCGACAGCATCTCCGCATCCCCGGCGCGTTCCACGGCCACCAAGAAGGTACCTGCCCCACAGAAGTCGACCTTTCTGCCTATAGGAAGGAAGAACTTTCAAATGCAAGTAAAACTGCCAAGCAAAATTATTTTGCTACTGCTGGTACGCAGCTAAAACAGCCTCAAACGTACCTACCTCTGTTTTTCCAAAAATATTTCTTTAAATAGTCTCTATGACCAACCATAAATTTAAAACAGCTACAGCTCTAAAGAACATGCTTATTACTTCACTTGGGAATTTCAACAAACTAAGAAACACTGAATTTAAAAAAAAATTCACAAAAGCACAATTATTTTCCATAAATCATGCCTGAAAATAAGACATCAATACTACCATTTCATATTAACAGAAAATTCAAAATATTCGCAACATAAATTGCTACACAAAAAAAAATACAGAACTCCATATATTCCATCCAAATCAAAGGCTGCAAACAAACCAGCATATTCCTTTGATGCTGTCAAAACAAACCTCTTTATCTTTATTTTTAACTTTAAAAGAATAAAATTTAAGAACTACAAATCCTGTCCTTGTGCTTTCAAAAGAAATTTTCAGAGCTGATGTTTCAGTGTCTTGCTTACAAACAAGTAAGTCTGACAAGCTAACCAAATAACATGATCAATTCTGGGAACACCAAGTCTCAGATCCCATCCAAACAGAGGAAGGCACGGTGCAGACTGGATACCTTCACATGAAACAAGTATTTAGGCTGCCTATTTATTTCTTCTGCATTACTCTGTAATTAAAACTGTACATCAAACTCAGTTGATTAAATAAGGCAAATATTATCCTTATTTTAACATAGGGAAACTCAGGCATCAGTCAGTGAAACCAGCTACCTTTAGCTCATGCAGCCAGCTGAGAGATATCAAGAATTCCTGCACCAATCCTCCATTTATTTTTTTTTTTTTTTTTTCATTTTCCTGAAGTCACATAATTTACTTACCATGGCTGAATTCACTGCTTGTGTAAAGAAAGCACTATTACTTCACTCAGTCTGTGAATTAAGCCACGTCCACACTGGGAACTCCACACACGACTACAATTATGTTTTAAAACAGGACCTCTCCTTTTGGGATTTTCTGAACCGATTTCCTTTCTTTACTCGAACAAACAAAGAACAACCATGCTGCAACCTGAGGTCCTTCTGTGAAAGACAGTTGTACCAGGGACTGCTACAGCCAGGACAGCCCCCTCTGCCACACCACACAGACCTCTTAGCCCCTTTAAATGGTGATCAAAACCTCTTGTGGAACAATCTACCTTCTGAAAAACTCAGCAAGATACCTCAATAGCCATACCTGCAAACCCCTGGGGAGAGGCTTCTTATAAAGGCTGTTATTTTGGCAGTGAAGATACACTACCATCCCAACAGTAAGCTAAATGCAAAGGGATTTGCCACAATAACTATTAGTCAAGGATGCAACTAATTCCCTGAACCTAACTACGTAGCTGCAACAACAGAAATTCACACTGAACCCAGCCAAGTGGTCTTTAAAGGGCAAGTAAATTGATTCAGTAACTTGGCAGAAACACATCCAAGAGAAAGCCCTGCTACCTAAGATTTATATTTTGAGTAAGTAGATACCCAAAATAAATACCAAACAGAATAAAACCACCACCCATCCCCCAAGAAAATCCGTTAGTACAAAAAATTGAAGTAGAAGCTTGCAAGACTCTAATAGTAACACACCTATCCCTTAAAAAAGGAAGGGGGGGGGGATTTATACATCAAGGGTTTTTCATATTTATTCTTCTTTTAGGTACAAACTAGAATTCCTTGTACATCTACTTCCTTAATTTATAAAAAGAAAGGTAAAAAAATATTAGAACATTCTTTCCCCACCCTCCAATGGTCAGAAAGAGACTGATGCAGGTGGCAGGGGAGATCAGTGACACAGCCTTACAGATGGAAGTGTCAGAGGGCCCATCACTCAGATGGATGTCTTCATAAACAACTACTACATCACAAACCTAAATTTTCTTTTCAAATCTGAGAAGCCTACAATGAAGGGGGAAGACAGTGCACAGCAGTGAATTCTTAAAGGCAGGATATCATTTGGCAATTGTGCACGTTCAGGTGAAAAATAATAATTAATAGATCTTAAACTGGTGAAAAACTAATAAATAGGTTACTTCTATGTGTGCTTAGTCCTTCTGATGAAGTTACTAACTGACAAAAAGGTAATATGAAAGTAGATCACACACTGATAGATCTGTACTGAAAGAAAATTCCTTATACACTCTCCAGAACCATCAAACTCTGTTTTATATCCACAAATTGGCTTCTACACATTCAGAAATTCAGCCGCTTCATAAACTTGTTTAGTTTATACAGAAACCAACATTTCCACTATACATGGAATATAAATGCACAATATATCAATGCCCTCTCAAATCACACCTGCCAAAAACTTTTACAAAGATTTCACATTAGCTTTAATAAATATAAATAAAATATTTTAGTAAAAGCATCAGGACAATGATGTTAGGTTTCACAATTTCCAAAACAATTGCAGGCACCTTCAGATAACCTAAGTATCCTATATTGGGAATACAAAGTTTGCTAAAAGGTACCTCATTGCATGAAGAGCAATTCCCATGTGAAAAGCAGTCTTTAAACAAGACACAACAACTGTGATATCTGCATGAAATCTGTTCACTTCAAAACTGAAGGCAATGTATCTGCCAGATAAAACAACTGGACTTGGTGGTAGGGAAGTCTGTGCATGCACCCCCATACACACCCCACCCCAGGACACACTGGTGCTCTGTGCAGAATACTCATCAAAAGACAAGTTCCACAACACTCATTAAGCTCTTGGGCACTTGTTCAACTCAATTTTCCTCGAAGTTTAATTTTATGAGAAATCTAGTGTCTTTATATACATGATACTGGATGTGTAGTGATAAAAAAGTGCAAGGAATACTGAAATTCTGGATTACAGTGCCTTTAGTTTAAGGTGACTGTACTGATACAGCAGACAAATCCCTTGTTTTGCTCAGTTATTTGTCTTCCTTCTCACTGAATAGATTCTAGTAAAGCTTATGTTCTCCCACAACAGAATGTGTTCACAGTAAGAATGGATTTATTCAAAAGCTAGAGTTTATAGCACCAAGATCCTGGCTATTTCCAGAAGATCTCTGTCCTCAGGCGTGCCTGACTGAAGCAAAATGGATGTTATGTGCCTTGGTTTCCCCACCCTGTACAACAGGAAGAATAATTTTTTACTCCAGTCCAAGGCACTCTAGAAAGACAGTGTAAAGCTCAAATGTATTTGGAATATTGTTACTGAGAAGATAAAGGCAGTTAAAATCAATCCTGTACAAATTAGCCATCTCCTGTCCCCGCTGTTCACAGATTCACACAGGACTATTAAGCCACACTCATCCCCGAGGATTCCTCGACTGCAGCAGAACGCCACCCTGGATGGGTTTGGCTTTTTCGGAGCTGACGTATTCCTGGTGGATCACTGGGTGCCACAGCCTCGGAACTGGAAGCGCAACAGCGGAAATTGTCCGGCCCACCTGCAACACAAACACTGCAGCACTCTGCCAGCACATCAGCATTTGTGTGTGAAACTGAGCATGAACAGGTACAGCTGGGGAACACAAAAAGTAAAAGGCTAACATTATGATCTGAAGGGCAAAACATACATCAGATGGACAGAAACCCTTCAGGTCTACTACAAAATAATTTATAATTTATTAAAAGGTAAGACTTCTTTAAAATGAATTTTACTCTAATACAATTGGCTCCACAAGATTTTTGTGCGTTACATTTATTTGCTTCTCTAAGCACCAAGCAATACAAAAACAACACCACTTAGCTGCATTTTTCTCTTACTAGTTTTCAAAACAAATTTGAAAACCACTAAGGTATACTTTTAATTTAAGTTTAATTAAAGTCCTCATTCAATCGTACCAAAACATATATTTAACACTATGTAAATAGCCCCAAAATTGAAAGGAAAAAAGTTTTTTTCCCAAGTACCTTAATAATCACAATTCTAAAATATATTCTAGCAAGTTAGCCTACCACAAACACACGCTACTGAAATTCTGCAGCCTTGAGCATGCATGCACAGTGAGTGTGGCAACACTACTTTACATATCCACAGAGAATCTTCAAAGCCTCCTGATAAATGGCACATTTTGAAGAAGCACTGAAAGATATAACTGGTATAGGACACAGGTACAATCTTGGGGACATAAGAGTAAATAAACTACTGCCATTCTCATGCTAACAATTAGAATGTCAAAATACCTATAACAAAATATTTGAGGCACAAAAGTAAGAAAGATCTATCATTAACTAATCAAACTTGTTTTCATCGCAGGCATTTAATCTAGTTTTGACCAAGATACTATTTCAGAATGAACAAACATCACCTAACCATGCTTACTAATTTCAAAAATGTTATTTTACATATGTAACTAGAAAATTTAGCAACGAATTAAATGCCTTAGTTTTCATCCCCCAAGATTCAGATCAGAAGGCCAAAAAGACAGCAGTCGACTGCTTAGTGGGAGAATCCTTACATTCTGGAAGCAGTAATAGAGTAGGCAGGTTTGCATCTCTCTTTCTTTATTGTATCTCGTACACAGGGTTCTGCTGTTCCATGTGTAGGCATAAGCGCTACTACAGAAACCAATAACTGAACACCAAACCACAAAGTGTCAAATATATGGTCGTAATATATATATAGGTGCTACTAACTGTGAATATTGCTATTTGCTACTTCTAAATAGAAGCTATGTGAATACTAAACTGTTTATTTGAAACTGCACAGGGAAAAATATATTTTATTCTCCCATTGAGACATCAAGAATCTATTCACCACACTAACAGCTGTTTAATGGCCTTCAGGCACAGGACATGATTCTGCAGCCTTGGCTTAGCCAGGACTCTCAATACGGGCAATCAATCTGGCATAAAAAGAGCTGCAGAATCAGGCACATTCAGAGTTTCTCCGCCACAGAACAAATGATACACACACAAACTCAGAGCAGCTCGACGGATTTCTTTCTAACGCTTGCTCTGTAGCTTATGTTATACAGGTACTTCTGAAAACACCCAGGTTCCTTCTTTCTGTGTAGGTGTATGTAAATCCTACACACATGCACAAAGTACAGAGAAGTATATAAAGCACACACTGAGAGGCCAGCTAATGCCTTAAAACTACTGCAGTGCGAATCAGAAGTGAAGAATAAAGGGAGCCTCAGGACTTTAAATATCTGTACGCTCTCAAGGATTAATCAATAATCAAAAGACCTGAATGACAAGGTACTGTACTACTAGCATCACACAAGTTCCCCACCACCAAATCAATGTATCTGTGTGATCAACATCCATCTACTTTGAAAATGTGCGTTTCTTCGGAAGCAGGAGGCCTCTATTGCAAGCTTCCATCAAATCTCTCAGTTGGGTAAGGTGATTAAAATTAAATGGAAGCAGAATTTTCTTAAATAATTCAATAGGCTGGACAAATACAGAACTTAGTTCGGAGCAGGATGCCACAGTTCTGCCTATTACAAAAATTACCCATGCCGAGGCAAGCATTTCCTGACCGAGCATCTCAGATGTTGTAGCCTACTGTCGGTCCCTTCTCTCTGTTCACAGGACAATAGTTCCTTATAGGCTCAGGGGCCAATCAACATCTGCTTTGCAAAGACACATGACAAGTGAGCATATTCTGATGTGTGTATACACATATCGAGAGCACACACACAGATGATTATTAAAAATAATAAAGAGAAGCCTTCTGTTCAAATGCTGGACTAAATATTCCAGTTTTCTCTTTCAAAAAGCAATCAATTTCTCTACTTAATGATATAACATACATGGAGATTGACATGTGTGAATGAAAAATAAATAACAACGTACAAAACCAATTGTATTCTGCAAGCTAATGGTAACTATTTTTTGCCACAACCCATTTTATACATCAGAAAATACTAATTAAAAAACTAAAAAAATTTTTATCTCAATTTCTTACTGGTTAAATGGAAAAATCATAACATAAAAAACAATGATGTCTTGCCTTTTTGACAATTATTTTGAGGAAAAAATAAAAATAATTTAAAACATAATCAAAGAAATTGTGCTCTTGACAGACTATTCTTTCTAAGCTGCATGCCAAACCTTACGGTACAAAAAAAAAAAAAAGAAAAAAAGAAAAAAAAATTGCAAGAGGATGTAAACCCATAAATATAAGGAAGTATTTCTAAGGGTCATACTGAGGACATAAATGAATTTACTCTCACTCCTCCAATAAAAATAAAATACTTTAAATGATTTCTGCCACGAAGAAGCAGCACCCTGAACTAGCATGTACGATGTCTGACAACGGTTTTCCTAGCTTTTAAAGCCATAAATTCTAAACTACCTGTTTAAAAGGAGACGATGCAAGTATTTTGAGAGTAATTATGAAAGGTTATGCATATGAGGCCTCATCACATTGTGGCTTCCAGTGACCCTTTTACCACTGCAAATTTTAAAAAAGGTAAAAATTAACACACATACACAAAAATCTTATCTTCTTGGAAGAAAAAGAAAGGAAAACAGAATAAAAACTAAAAACATGACAGGAGTGGTCTGTTGGAAGTAGACAAACACACACACAGCCCATCTAGGGCTTCTGTTTTCTTTTTTTCAGGATTAATACACCATTTGCAATACGAAGCGGTGATTTTTCCAGATTCTATTCACTACTTTATGGAAAGATCCAGCCGTTGGAGGACCCCAAAAGCATACACCTGCATTTGTTCCTGTCAGACCTTGCTGTTAAAAGCTGCTAAAAGATTTAACAGTTCTTAATAGAAAGATCTTGTAGAAGGGAAAAGAAACCCATAAAATTCTAATGCACTACTCCATTTAACACAATTCACTTTCCTACTGAGAATTCAAGCCTAATCTCACACTTGTGTAGAAAAATAATGAGATCAACAACTCCCGATGCTTCCTGAAGTAATCTAACCACAATTCAGACCCGAAAGCACGCTTTCTCCCGAATATCTGGATTTGTTGCAGAGCTGAAACAAACACAACCTCTGGCAGAGCGGTTCCTTCTCCCCTTCTTTGTACACTACACGGCATTTTCTCACCTACAGCAGCTCACACGCAAACACGGTATTTTCAAGAGGCATGCACAGGTTAGGCATCGAGCTAACAGAAATACAACTAAACTAGTATTTGGTTTCTTTTTTTTAATAAAAATCCAATCCCTCGCATAACACCCGTCATCTGCAACATTACAAAGTGCTCAGGCCCGTCAGGATTTTTTTATAAAAAGGCGCGAGCGCGACCCGAAAGCGCGAACCCTCGTCCAAAAGCACTGTTATTCCGAGGTACTTTCCCTACCGCCTCTAATTAGCGCGGAATGAAAACCCTAGAGTAAGTAAGTAAATACAGATAAGCAGCCAGCTAAACAAATCAATCGGCGCCCAGAAGAAGCGCGCCGCGCAGGCGGGCGCGGGGCGCAGGTGCCCGCGCGGCGCTGGCGGTGCCCC